>JAOWAP010000009.1:180035-193980 GCA_028565235.1 Hypoxylon lenormandii
TCCTCGACGTCATCGGCAAGCTTTTCAGTTACATGTCAGTACCGGTATGTACAATAGAGCACGCGATTGAGTTTCGGCAACCCTATTATTAGCGTGCGACTCTATAATAGCAATTAAACTCGTCTAGCGCAGGGAGTATTATTGTCATACATTCCTCGGGACGACGCGCATTGTGTGTGTATTTTATCGCAGCTCGCGATCCGGAGACAAGTTGGAATAAACGAATAAACGGCACCCGAAACGCGGAAGACGCTGCGAGAGCTGACGGACCGGGCCTATATGGGTCGTGCTACTGCCTCAACACAATGATCTTAGGACCCGTCTCCTACCTGGATTGCGTGGTTTTCTGCGCATTCCTGGCGCCGCAGCTGATTATACGCGTCGGCTTTCTCGAGACCGTGTTTGTGGCTCTGCGGTGCTTACCGTTTCTATGTACGTCAGCACCCAACACGTCAAGATACCAGCTGGACAAGTCCGGCTGATTCGCATATGAAACTGTAGTGATTGGACTACCTTGCCAGTTCATCCGCGAGCGTTACTTGGTCAGATATAAAAGACGGTCTCCGTTCGTCCAGAAGGCGTCCCCGTTTGAAGATTTCGTCATCCGCTGTGTCCGGTATGCCTTCGCAAACATACCACCTAATGTCGGGAGGGTCTTCTTTTCGAAGCAGGTGGCTTTGCCGTTCTTGAGATTCCGCTTGCTGCGTCACGGCTATCTCCGGTCCCCCGTGCACTGGCATGAATATCAAGATGTATGAGATGTCCCCCACAGTCGCGAGATATACTCTTGATGTAACCCGCTAACGTCGACTCGGGATTCGCAGAAGCGTTTCAAGGGCATATGGATCGTTAAAGATCCGATGACTAAGCCGGACATTTGTATATTCTATGCTCATGGTATGTGATGGTGATGATGCGTAAGGTGTGAGAACCAATATCGTCTAACAACAACCTAGGTGGCGGTTTCTCGATGGGCTCGCCTTACTTCTATCTCGAGTTCCTACTCACGTGGCTAAGTCTGCTGAGTGACAGCGGATATCGAAATCCAGCCATCTTTGCCCTAGACTACACATTGGTCCCAGATGCCAGCTTTCCTACGCAGTTAGAGGAGGCACTTGCTGGCTACGAGCATGTGCTTTCAACTGTGCAGGATCCGAAAAGGGTATGCGTCAGCGGAGACTCGGCAGGGGCTACTATAGTCCTCAGTTTGCTGCTTCATCTTGCTAATATGAGCCGCCACCTCGAAAAGATGGACAGCACGGGAACCTGGAACCTGACAAAGCCTGGTATGGCTGTGCTCATTTCACCTTGGGTGACGCTCGTTTCCAGTAAGCACCAAAATACCACGAGCGACTATCTTGACGCCGGCAACTTGCATCATTATGCCCGTCAATATGCTGGTGGGAAAGTCTCGGTCGACGATCCGCTCTTGTCGCCGGGTAACTGCAGGGACGTTTCATGGTGGGAAAATGCAGCACCTTCGAAGGGGATGTATGTGGCTTACGGCGCTGAAGAAGTCTTCGCGCCTGAAGTTGCAGACTTAATCAAGTTCTGGGAGGCAAATAATATGAAAGTCGGCAGCAGGGAAGAAAAGGGAGGAATCCATGCCTGGCCGGTAGCTTGTCTATTTCTTAGCAGCTCGCTAGGGGATAGGCAAAAAGGGTTGAAACCCCTGGTACAAGAGGTTAGAGATAATATTTATTAAAATAATAACCACTTGGTATGATATATAAACTCGTTAATTCATATATCATATATAAATATTGACTTGCTGATGTCATGTCAGATTAGATCAAGTAAGGTCATCATAGACTTCACACCAGTAAAGAAACCAGAGAGCGTTCAGGCTCGGCTTCTCAACTGGCGATAGACAAGGTCTCTAGACAAGCTCTTTACACTATCATCATCCATGACACGCCAAGATATCTTGGCCAAACCCACGACGAGTCCCAGGAGGTCATCCGAAGAAAATACGGGAAAGAAAATAAAATTAATAGATCAAACCAAGCCGGTATTATCATAATTAAACTCAAACTCACGGATAATGAATCGCTTGATTTTACTTTGTGATAGGAAAACAAGGCTGATGGCAAAATAATGAATTTCACCTTGACTCGTGCGAGCCGCCCCGTCTCTGTAGCCTGCCTGGGGCAATCTGCGGGAGCCTTGATGTAACCAGTGTATGCAGCTAAGACAGCTTAGGTGACAGAGTGTCCAATTTGTCCAATTTGCTTAGTATGAGATGGGGATGGCGACACACGTGCTCGATCCGTTTGCGATAGGGTCTTGTAAAAATGATGCTGCACGAGTCAGCCGGTCTTGATAAAACGTGATATTGAGATGTGCACCGATATATATCTATCCTTATGGAATAAATACAACTGACGAGATTGATAAGACTGGCAGACTAATAAGAGTTGGGAAGAAGAGAGGCAAGAGAGGTATCATCGCCTTTCGGTGACAGCTTAGAACAGAAAATTTATGTGGGGTATCCAAGTGATTCGGAGGCAAAAGGATTG
This sequence comes from Hypoxylon lenormandii, assembly GCA_028565235.1. NCBI lineage: Eukaryota > Fungi > Ascomycota > Sordariomycetes > Xylariales > Hypoxylaceae > Hypoxylon > Hypoxylon lenormandii. Next base: position 182,555 of record JAOWAP010000009.1, read on the forward strand.
CATTAATTGGTGGTGGATTTGTCTATTCCTCGTTTTGTATTGTGGCGGTGCTAAATCGCGATGACTAGGACCCCCTGATTGATTTTGGTGCGGTTTTGGTAGCCTTTTGCGGATATAAAACCACTGCCCTTTCGCCGCCCAGCACGGGCGGACAGAGTTTTGGCGCCAGAAGTCCACCCGTTGAGTTGGATCTGACACTCAGACGCTCTTAACAAACGACAGACGAACAAACACGGCCAAGACACCTCGCATAAACCCCACCTTCACCGCCCGGCAATTTGACCTACCCTGCCTACCCACCTACCTTACTTTTTCATTCCTTGCTCCTATTCGTCGTCATTTTGCTTTGGCGCATTTCTACGTTACTCGACGTTTTTACCGACCACCTGCACAAGCAGCGCAAGGCACAAGGGGAAAGAAAACGTTAAAGCTGTGATCTGTATTAAATTGGACTAAATTACGGCAGTCGCTTTACTGTCTAGTCCTTTTAACACAACGGAGTCGCAGTTTGACGTTACAAACTGAGGTCGTATTTAACCTGACTTATACCAATCATCTGGTGTAATATAGGGGTGAAAGATACTACCCAAGTATAAACAAGTGACCAACCATTCAAACAAGTATCCCTCTTCCCATGAGGTTGGATTGCTTAAGGTCTTACTAGGCACTTGAACCCACACATTGACGCCTCAGTCCTATACGGATTACGCCTGCATCACTCAGTGCGATTTATGTGCGTATGATCTATGATCATTGGGTGTTACCTCCTGCATTAGTCTGCAGTCTGCCTTCTACCTATCCGCCTACCTAAGATATCCCGGGGCTATCTCCTAAGGCTACCGTTACCTTCTTGCGATACTTATATCGTACAGGTTGTACCGTATCCTAGGTGTTAGGTGCGAGGTGCCAGGTACTAGAGGCAAGATATTTTGATCCAATGTCTATTGGTTGCGACTATTAGATACAAACAATCATCTTTGTCCCATTTAACAGCCTTGAACCAACCAAACCAACCACACAGAACTGCAAATTCAAACCGTTCAAGGTCTATTTCAGTCTGTCCAGTTACCACAAAACGGCATCCTAGCACTGTTTTCCTGCCACACGGTCTGAAAAGAGGTCCAAGCTGCCCCGCCATTCCCAAGCTCCCCAGTTTTCTGCCGTCTCTAACGAATTTTTTCTTTCTTTTTTTTCTCTTTTCTTTCGCCATGTCAGCCCAAGAAAGCTCGTACGCGCCAAAGTCGCCTGATCTTTCTTCTTTCTATTCCGGCGCTTCTGACATTCCTCAGAGCCACAATACGCCAGGTGGATATCCCTTTCAAGCTGGACTTGGTGTTGGCATTGGCGTTGGTGTTGGCGCCGGTCACGGTCACGGACACGGACACGGTCCTTTAAGATACAACAATCACAATCAGCCACAGCCCCACCAATACGGCAACACATATCAATCGCCTGCTGCACCTGCACCTGCACCTGTACAACCCACCAGCGCTCCTGCATATACTAACAACACCGCTTTCAACACATTCTCTTCTCAAGCCTCTCAAGGCGGTGGACTCCAACAACCACAATCGCAATTCTACGCTCCCCGACAACAAACACAATTCGCCCATACAAACCAATCCTCCTACGCCTTGCAACCCTCAAACGCGCCCACTGCATACTACCCACCTTTCGAGTCTACATCCTCGCCCGTCCAACTCGATTTTCAAGCACAGCGTCCTGCGCCTCCGACTTCGAATCCGCCCGCTGCTAACGATCAATCCAACTCGCCGGGCTCGCCTAGCACCATGCCGCCGCGCAAGATCGCCCCGGCGGCGAAGCAAAACGAGATAGAGCCGTCGCCCGTCAGAACCAAGTTCCCCACCGCGCGCATCAAGCGTATAATGCAAGCCGACGAAGAAGTTGGCAAGGTCGCCCAACAAACACCCATTGCCGTCGGCAAAGCGCTGGAGCTGTTTATGGTGCAGCTCGTGCGTAAGAGCGCCGAGGTGGCTAGGGAGAAAAACTCTAAGAGGATCACAGCGCCGATGCTGAAGCAAGCAATCGACTCAGCTAATGAATGGGACTTCCTGCAAGACATCGTCGCCAAAGTGAGCGAAGAGAAAGAGGGTGCTAAGGGTCCCGGTAGAAGCAAAGCCGAGACGGATAGCGACGAAGAAGTAGACGGCGGGGACGTAAAGAAGAAGGGAAGAGGCGGACGCAAGAAGAAGGCACCGGCATAATCTACCGAAGTCGCGTTTTACCTACTTTCTCTTTCTACGTGATATACGACGGCGACGAGGTCACGATGAAATGTTCTTTCTGGGCCGCTGGCGTTTTACACCGGGGGTGCATTATACCGGCGTTGGAGGTTTAGGGGCTACCCTGCGTTGCGACGAGTTACGGATGGACGGTGGATCGGATGCAAAGGCATTTCGGATGCTTTTTTTTTCTTTATGCCTACCTACTAGAGATAGTTAACTGCATCAAGAGGAGGTAATCAAAGAAGGAATGCGACCACATACACCCTGATTAGGGCAAAGACAACACTCGCTCTTCGTTTGTTCTGGTATTCGTGATGTGATTGTTTATTAGTATTCCCTTGTCTTCGTGTTATGTGTGAGGTTTTAGTTCCCTATGCGTACCTATTGCTCAGTCATCTTCCAACTCAGGTTACTAGACCGCTCTGACCGCTCCGTACATGTACCTGTATGCATTATAGTACAATGCATTATATTGCGACTTGATTAATTTTGCAAGCTTCTTCTTCATTTCCTCTACTTTAAAGATGTTCGAGTTAAAGAAATCAAATATCGTATTTAGAAATTATTAAGCTTTCGGTAGATTCGGGAGGTCATACTGCAGCAGGGCTAGAGGGAGAAAAGTACTAGGATAGGCTGGATAGATGCCGTAATACTTCGTAACTGCTATTGCAATATAAAAAAGAGGAACATTGAAGCCAATTACAGGCTTCTCGTATCCTTGCGTTCGGCGAGTCGGTGCTAAGAATGTACTGCGATACTTATGTAGGTACGGAATAAAAGGCATAATACTGCATGATATTATGTACATGTACCTGCCAAGAAGGCCAGAAATGGACATTTTGCTCGAATGAACGAATGAATTGGGCCGATAGGTCCCATAGGCTCCCTGATGCGCGCCGACGCCGACACCAAGAAACCCCCAAACCCGCAAATTCTGGGCCGAGCAATCGACACGTTCACTCTTCACCGTCTACCGTCCAAACCGTTCCCCCCAAAAGCTTCGCTGCATTCGACAGCCATGACAGCTCCTTTCTATACCATCCAATCATTTCATGTCGAATATAGCTGAGGCATCGAGCCTCATGATTTCTCCTTCTCGTAGAGACAGCTCGCTATGTCGTGGGATCTACTCCAACGCTTTATCGAGAGTGATGTCTTCAACCAGAACCCCTTTCTCTCCGTTTCCTATCTATCGTATGCAATTCCGCCCCCTCCCCCTCTCCAGCCTTATGCGACTGCAGCTTTTGACATAATTTCTATAGTCGATACGCTGAACATGTCGGCATCCACTATGTCTTGTGCTCCAAGCTCCGCCAGTTCCCCTACGAGGACATCGAATTCTTCCTGCCCCAGCTATGCCACCTTATAATAAGCGTTGATAATGAGTCTATGGCATTGGAGGAGTTCCTGTTAGACCTCTGCGAGGAATCGGTCACCGCTGCATTACTGGTCTGCGCCCATGCCCGAGTTGAATTTAGGGGATTGAATTGCTGAGTGTTGCTCTAGACATTTTGGCTCTTCCAAACTTACCTACACGATCTCGCCTCGACGCCGCAGTCCCAGGCCTTCAAAACCTGTCGGAGAGTTTATAACAAGGTACAACATATTGTGTTCGGGCTCTCAGACACCGCAAGACACGAGAAGATCAAGGAAAACATTTTACCTGTCACAGTACTTGCGAGCTTCGTCCTGGGCAGTGTTGGCCTTCCCATTCTACCACAATGGGCTGGTCCCCTAGCCGTCGCGCAGGCCAGGAAATCGCATCCATCGGGCGATGTTATAGCCGAAACGAGCCAGCTGAACCAGCCAAGCCAGGCGTCCAAAGTTACTAGGAGTCAGACTGTAACGGGGAATACTACGAGATCACGGAGACCTCGCGAGTTGGCGCGAGTAGGAAGTGCGTCTGATTCGAAACAGGCAGTTTCGTCGCCCAAGAGGTTGGCGCATACCGTTGCTCCTACACCAAGGACTCCCGACCCCGACTATGAAGACGTTGCGATCGAACCACGAAAACCTGGTTACATCGACAGCAAGATGCTAGAGGCTCGCTTAAGCTCTTCATCTCTGCCTCTCCCCGAGGTAAGGTCACCGAGGGGAGTAGCACGACCGGTCACCCCGCTCTCCGCTGGCTTCTCGCGTCCAACAGATACGATCTCGCGAAGGCATTCCCACCACATAAAAACGCTTGCAAGCCTTGCAGAGATGACCCTAGCTCAGAAGGGAAGGTTACTCCGGCAGAACTACTTTCATTGCCAAACGGCATTTCTGGCGGCACTCGAGGACATATCTAATCGTCTAGTCATAGTACCGAAGCCGGCTCGCCTTAGTGCTTTGCGCGCCGAGCTTGCACTTATCGCTAGAGATTTACCTGCTGAACTGGATATACCTATTATATGTCCGCCCACCTTGGTAGATGGTTCACCCGCAAAGAGTCGTCACCATCGTATCGTGAGGGTCAATCCCGCCGAGGCAACTGTTCTGAACAGTGCTGAGAAGGTGCCATATTTGCTCATGGTTGAGATTCTTCGAGACGACTTCACCTTCGATCCCACCTGCAGCAACAACCAAAGGCTACTTAGTACCCTCGTAGGCGAGCAAGGAGCTCGCAAGCGCCTCTTCGATTTGTCAGATGCGCAAAAAAGGCCATCTTCCGAACGAGCACCCGAGCCTGCTGTTGACAAGATAGATAGTGTCTTCGAACCGACTTCAGGGGATCTGGGAACATCGCCAATGCTTAAACCGTTTGACGATGGCGAGGCTATCAGCCGAAGGAATGGAAAGCAGCCCGGTAAGCGCAGAAGCTTCCCGAATGGCAACGGAAATGGATCCACGCTGGCCGATTTGAGTCCACCACGTACCTCGGCTACGTCAACTTCCAGGTCGAGTAGTCCTGGTCCGTTGAGAAGAGTACCATTACCAACCCCACGCAACACATCTACCGATCAACCAGATTTTTCGGCTCTGGCAACACACATGCGGACAGCATCACAGATGCTGGCTCAACTTGAAGCTACGAGTGGGAAACGGCCACGCCAGGAGGTTGCAGCTATCAGATCCAAGATCATTGCGAGTATGCAGAGCCTCGAGGAGCAGAGCTTTGATCTTGACGATGGCCAAGGCCCTACATTCGATTTGATCATAGCCAAAGCACAGGCGCAGGCACATGCACAAGAACAAGCACAGGCAGCACCCTCGACTCCCGAAGGCACAGACCTAGAAGATGATTTAGACCCAACGAGCAATTCAAGTGCCGGAGCCGCTCGAATGGAAAACGATGCAATGACGGGAGGTGTCCAAAGAAAAGGCGATCGCGACGACCCGAGTGCTGCGGTATTCGGTGAGGCGTGGCATATGAAGAAGGAACGCATACGCAAAACCTCGCCATATGGGTGGATGAAGAACTGGGACTTGGTCAGCGTCATTGTTAAGACGGGAGCCGATCTTCGGCAAGAAGCCTTTGCCTGCCAGCTTATTCAAGTCTGCCACAAGATTTGGGTCGACGCCGATGTTCCTGTGTGGGTGAAGCTTATGCGAATACTTGTTACTGGAGAATCCTCGGGCCTTATCGAAACAATTACGAATGGTGTATCCTTGCACTCGCTCAAGCGAAGTCTGACTTTGGTATCAATTGAGTCTGGGGTGAATCCTCGACGTCGCTTTGCGACCCTCAAGGATCATTGGGTTAAGACCTTTGGCAAGCCAGATAGCGAGCCGTACAGAGCAGCCGTGGATGCCTTCAAGCGGTCCCTTGCAGCATACAGCATGATCTCGTATATTTTACAATTAAAGGACCGGCACAACGGCAACGTACTTATCGACAACGAGGGGCATATTATTCATATCGACTTTGGATTTATGCTCTCGAATTCGCCCGGGTCGGTTGGGTTTGAGGCGGCGCCTTTCAAGCTGACATGGGAGTACGTGGATGTATTGGGTGGAGTAGACTCTCCGGATTTTGAAGACTTTAAGACGTTGTGCAAGCAAGCTTTTCAAGGTGAGATATCTATGTACGATCGAGTCCTCGCACGGCGGTTGTTTCTGACATGGCTTAGCTTTACGCCGATCGGCGGACAACATAATCGATCTTGTCAGCATGATGGGGCGCGACTCGAAAATGCCGTGTTTCGCGGCCGGAGTGGCACAGGCGACAACGACGTTACGACAGCGGTTCCAGCTGCATTTGAGTGCTGATGCGGCCGAGAGCTTCGTAGAGACCGATCTCATCTCGAAGTCTCTTGGCAGTTACTATACACGACTGTAAGTCCCCCCTTTCAGCCCCTTTCCTCATGATCACCCCTTTCCGAACATTTATGCTAATAGCATATAGTTACGATACTTTCCAATACCGCACCCAGGGTATATACTAGGCGATCGGGCATGGAGGCCTACGTGTCAAAAGGCTTCAGGGAGTTGATAGCATCCATGGCATTTGGGCGGCGTTGCAGGCAAATAGAACTCGGGGGGTTTTTTGGACTAAAAGAAAAACCCCCCCTAGGACACAGTTATATATATCTTGTTTGAATGACTAGATCTCAGCGATAGGGTGTGAGGCGCCGACCTTAGCTTCGTGAATATAGATGAGCGGTTGTTGAAGATAAGCTGCCTCGCTGGCTGGTGTTTTCGTCGAACTTGTTTAGAACAGTGAATGCATGCGCGGAATCATATGTTTACCTACCTGGGTTCCTAGGTAGCTGCCTACTAGGCAACCACTGTATATATCACAGCTTATATGACTGTTACTATATCTACTAAAGTATCTGGTATGAAATGGCAAAAGACAAACTCCTCCCCTATTTACTATCGCGTCTACGTGTCCAGTCATGTTCAGGAAAAGAATCCGGACAATAAAATTTCCTTGCTGTACCTAGTCCTCGTCTCTCATTAGAAGCACCGAGTTTAAGGATTAGAAATATACAAGAGGAAAGAATAATAAGACACATCAATTAGAATCATGGTGGCTATTGATCGTGTCTGCTCCGATGTTGCACGAGTGTCCGGAACGCACTTGGCTAGCCCCTGATTCAAAAGCCACCCCAGCAGTAGATCAAGCAAGCATCTTGTTATCGACACAACTAACGCTGTGGTCGCCACGGTTCGGTGAGTAATGGTGGTCCAACCTATTTCGAGGCGATAAATTTTTATACACGAAGAACTATAAACCTAGTAGCTAAACCCGGCCCCCCTATTCGTACCAACACTACTCCCTACTCGGGCCAAAATTGCTAACTCCCATCTGAAGGCTTAGGGGTCGAAAGGTTAGAACGCAAACATCACACCTTTACAATATCCCTCAAGCTAGGGTGTATGAGGCCACCTTGGGGCAGCACGATAGCCCGAGTACGAACAAATTACTATATCTATTCGTATATGAATGGTATACACTATACGTACAGCCGATACTTTTGGTTTGGGTTATGTTGACAGTGAGGTGCCGCTTCTAACTCCCTAGAATGTGAGGACCAGCTTCTATAAAGAAGAAACAACGAACATAACATAACACGATACAGCAAACCTCGCTTAAACTCGGCTATCCCAATATGATAGGTTCCTCTAAGCTCGACTGTAGCAGTAATTACGGCGATCTATCATAAGAACAAACATAACCTCGACATTGAACACATGCTTACACATGCACTAGGAATTTGTGCGTCGTTACGAAAGGTGCTATCATTGTGTCGAGCCGCAAACAATATTTCTATGTGATGTATAATGATATATAGTAGCATATCCGTCTCTGGAAGCCACAGAATTCTTAATAGTGCTTCGTGGCATACGACGGAATCCGTCTCTACATTTACTTTATAAATATATTCACCAACCAGTCATTAGCATTCGTCTAGATCCCTCAATTCTTTCACTCAGTCTTTCCATCTCATCTTTAATCCCAAAACTAAGACAAATAACAGGGTTATCAATGAAGTTCTTATAACCACTGTGTACCTATCTAGCGATGACTCCATTCTATTGGATATATTTCTGTTTCCTGGTGAAAATGAGCAAGGGTGGACTCTGCACTTGGAGCCCTACTGGGCCGTACACCTGGATACCTACTGAGTCCTACACCCGGGTTTCGAAGGAGATCGATAATCTCGCTTGCGAACCAGTAGATAACATATCCTCCTGGAGCACGACAGCCACGGGGAATACAACAGTTGATAGCAATGGAAACAAGCGCACTTCTGCCACCAACACGATCACCGAAAGTGCTGGCAGCTATACTTATAGTACACCGGCCACTGGCCCTAATATTACATTCGGCGGGCCATCTGGTGCTCCTACTAGTAATCATGCCAGTACCTCCCTTCCTAAAGGCTAATAGACAAACCTGAGAATGTAAAATGCACGGTCTGTCGTCTTTACGCCCCCCGTGGCCTTGAACAAACGTCCCAGCATGCACTCTAACCTGCCATTCTCAGAGCCCCAGTATCGTTGTTACGAACGCGCCCTCTCCACCTACATCACCTCAAGCCGATTGCTACTTATGGGACCCAGGATTTGCAGGGAAATTTGAAGTGCTCAACATCATTGGCCGGGAAGACGGGGACGCGAACCTTAGAAGCCGGGAGCAGTGATGCGGCGCACTAACGGGCCAGAGCTAGAAGGATACGGAATCCGGTAGCCAGGCCTTCTTCAACTCGCTATTCGTCATCAAGAACAGCTGCGTCGAATATACCATAGTCGCTGCGGGTGGCCCTTGGATCCAGTGCCATGGAAGGGAATAGGAGAAGACGTTCGATATTGGGAGTTGCAGCATAGCACATAGGACTTGACGTGGCGACAAGTGTGTGGAAGCGGATGTGCAATATTCTATAGGTAGGTAGATTAATACGAAGATATTAGGGAGGGAACAATGGGGTTTGATCAGAGCAGCATTTTACGAGGCGTGCGAGTGAGTTCGTATCGGTACGAAAAGGGGGATTGTCTGGGGGATTCAAGCCCGCAGGCAACCCAAGGAAAAATAAAGAACATGCTCAAGCTAGCCAATTGGATCAAATCCATGTGCTCTGTGAACTACGGTCGGGTACGAGATGTAAAAAATAAAAAAATAAAAGTGCTACCGAGGGGATTTCGAACCTACAAGCAACCACAGTAAAAAGAAATAGAAAAAGGTAACATTTCGAGGCTAACCAACTAGGCCACTACCTTCCGTAACCACCAGTCAAGATGGAGAGTACAGTCACGGCGTTAGAAGGCAGCCCAGGACATGTTGAATTACTGGCAGATTAAAACATATTATAAGCCTTACTTTTGGTAGGTACCCAAATGTACTTTTGCGTGTGGGCTGGCAGAGCAACGACACGACGCCTGCCGATGCTGCGCTCACAACCCGCCTGGTGCGCTGCTATTTACCATCCCGACACGACGAGCATCTTTTCTTCAGGACAATATACCGACCTCTACGATGCAAGATATCTGGCGGCAATGGTTGAATGGAATCGATCTCATAGCTACCAAGACTACTCTTCGCCTTGTCGTGCCGCAAGAAATGCATCGATACAAGTAACACTATCTTTCAACATGTAGTTTCTAGGCATATAAGCCAGATCTTCACAGTTCAGTTCAGAACAGCGTCGCTCTTACGGCTGGCGTTCCCAGTGACGCCGTCTCTGCCCGTCAAGACTATGTGTGGGAAACCCCCTTTTGACAGGAGACTTACAGTACCGGCAGTGAAACAAGACCCTACCATCTTCGCACCAAAATCCCGCGAGTTGCGTCTGCACCTGCTCGTATGAGAAATACGTTGCCTCGCTAGCGTGCAGATTGTCTCGTTTGAGAACGGAGGTTTATAGCTAGGTACGGGGTTTTCACCACCGGAACCGCGGTACGCCGTGGCATTCGACCTAACTTATGCTCATCCGTCACAATTAAATGGGCGGCTGGGCAGCTGTATGAGCTAGGCATTTGTTGACCTCGGAGTATAAATATAGCCAAGCAAGCCTTCGAGTGAGGTGATGGGTAGGTGGTAGGTTAGAGTCGCCGCGGACGAATAGGCTATATAAAAATACACCGACCAAGAAGGATATATGACTCTTCCCCTTCCGCCTTTTCTTACGGCGACAGTAAGGGCCCGAGGCAGTTATCAAGCGGTGAAGCTAACATACCATGGCCCACTAGACTTGATCTGGTATCTGTATTGTCCGGCGTGCCTCGCCTTACCTAGGTAAGCAGGCGGTTGTAGAAAGATATATCCCGATACGTTTGTTTCGGTTGGGGGGAGAAGTACGTACGCCGCAATATAAGAAAAGGTGAGAGGTATATAGTAAGCAGAGCGGTCCGGTCTTGTCCTTCCTCCTCCGTCTTCCCCTCCCACCTCATACATATTTTCGGATGGAAAAAGAAAAGAAATATTCGTAATCCCTCCTCCCTTTCTCCGTACCCGTACTTCTTCTGGGCGGGACGCTACCATGTCGTGTGACCTCCCTGATGCATATGCATCGCACCTTATGTAGATAGTTACACGGCCTGCCGTGTGGCGGCGAGTCCCCCAACCTACTATCTCGCGGCAGTGACTTGTTAACTTTACGTAAGCCGCGCTGCCTGCGTACGTACGTGTGTTCTCCCTCCCTGTGGACGCCACCTTCAATCACAAAAAAATCGTTGAGGTTGGCTTCTTCTTGTCTTCCATAGTGGTTTCGTAATCTTGCTCTGACATGTGTGTTGTAGGTAGGACCGCATATAGGGCGTGACTGACATTGCGTCTTGACGCCCCCTCCCTCTCTTGTTTCGAGTAGAGCTGCTACGTGTCTTGGAGGCAATAAAGATTGTCTAGGGTTTGCCGCCACTTTTTTGCCTTCTTCCCCTTTTCTGTAGACCTGCTTGTTATTTTTAATTACTGTAGATGTTGATAGATATCGGGGGTGAGTGGTGCTGCATTGATGAAAGAAATGGGGGGGTAGAATGATCAACATACCCTCCTTAGTTCTTGAGCTCATCTATGCTATCTTTAGGTACCTAATTATGTAGCAACCGGTATTCGAGCACTCAAAACTCAGTACGGAAAGCATCACATTCTAGGCTACCTAATTCAGAGTGTAGACTTGCATAGGTTGACTCGTACACTTGCTGGCCACCCAAGCCCGCCGCGACGGCTAAGAGCAGGTAGATAGTAGATACCTAGATACAACAGAGGAAAACAAGACCGAAAACAGCACGAAATCTAGAAAAAAAGGAAACAGATCG
>JAOWAP010000009.1:202496-233836 GCA_028565235.1 Hypoxylon lenormandii
GGCGCCAACCCCACCAGCCCCCAGACCGAGGAGGCCGTCCGCAACTTCATGCTCGAGGTCTACGAGAGCTGGGTCAAGGCCGTCATGAGCCCCTTCTACCGCGCCAACATGGAGGTCCGCAGCCCCGTCTTCCGCCAAAGGGTCGCCGCCGCCGGGAGGAAGTATCTATGAATTTGAAGAGGGGGCCGAGGAGGGAGGTTTAATGGATGGTACCGTTGTAGGCTTTACAAATTGCATGGCGTTAGGTGTTATGGCAGCCAGTACTCAATTTACAACTGCTTTTGGGAACTTAGAGCTAATGGTCACTGTAGAAGTAGATTGGCAATACACAGTCATTGAGACTGAGAACTAAAGAACAGCATCACAAGTAACACATCATCGGAAGTTTGTTCATCGCAGAGCCGGAAGGCAATGCATATGTATTCAGTATGCCGTAGCATATTATTCATGGGCTGTCCATCTTCAGACGCCACCTCTCAAAAGTCATTGCATGAACCGTAACGTGAAAACCCACCAACGCCAATCAGAATGTGTGTATCATGCCAAATCCCTAATGTCACAACCCCGGGAATCCTCTTCACTGGGATCTTTCCACCTCATCTCCTGCAATCGTCCGGCAGATTTATTATCGGAAAAAACGAGTAACATTGACTGCGCAACCGAGAGCAAGTAGATAGTAAGTAGAGACAAGCTCGCTTAACCACCGAAACCGTACAGGGTGCGGCCCTGTCGCTTCAGGGCGTAGACGACGTCGAGCGAGGTGACGGTCTTGCGCTTGGCGTGCTCGGTGTAGGTGACGGCGTCACGGATGACACCCTCGAGGAAGGACTTGAGGACACCACGGGTCTCCTCGTAGATCACTGCGTAGACCGTTAGTAATTGCAATAATTTAGGCGAGCGTGAGACGGCGACTTACTAGCTGAGATACGCTTGACACCACCACGACGAGCGAGACGTCGGATAGCGGGCTTGGTGATACCCTGGATGTTGTCACGAAGAATCTTGCGGTGACGCTTGGCGCCGCCCTTGCCAAGACCCTTTCCACCTTTGCCGCCTATGGAGATAGATGTCAGTACGATGCGATCAATAGTAGAGTGCATGTTATAGAATGGAAGCAATGTCGCGTTGTGGAAGGCGCAAGGCGCGACGCGTTTAAGTGGTGGTGGATGCTATCACCAAAACCCACCTATCCACTAAGCGGTAGGTTGCATCACCACTTCGGAACGCGACAGCGAGGTGAGACTTGATAAAAAGAGAATGCACTTACGTCCAGTCATCTTGGCTGAGGTTTAGGAGTAGTTTAAAGTTGTTTTGGTGATGCAAATCGATGGAATTGCGGTGGATGTTGATGGGCAAATTTGTGCAGGAGAATGGATGCTTGTGTTGACGATGGATAAATCAGGAAACGGGAAAAGAACAGCAGAAGAAGAGGTGGAAGAGGGAGTGGGTTTTTATCTATTGCGGTGAGGGGGGTTACTGATTTCGAATTGCGGGAAGGTACTAGTCTGATTTGGGGGTGCGTAAGGGCGTAAGGTGCATCAGCCCGGGGCAATTAAAAATTCAAAAAAATGCGTTTTGTTGCTTTCTGATTTTGCTGTTATTTCGGGGCCTTGAAATGGCTGTGTTTTGGGCACGCTTTGGTGCCGTGGTTGTTAGTTTCCCTTTTAGGTCGACTTTTCGCTGATTTTGATGGATCCTTTTGGCATCCTTGCAATGGTCCGTGCTTTGTACCTTACCGGACCCGCCGAGCCCTGCAAGCCTGCGAGCATAAGGTCGTACGAACCACCGCCAAACCACCGATAGCGTGAATCAAGCCCCGATAGGCGCTGAGGGGTCTCCACGTGATTCAGCCGGTATTCAATTCTACAGGTACATCAGGAACGTATGGGCATACAACAGCTTACCTCATCTTGTCAACCTATCCCCTACACGGTCGACACAATGCACAATGGCAGAATAGCCGTCTAGAAGCACGAATTAATATTTAATATTGCATCTACGAGGCAGTTGGTTTACGCACTAATAGCAGAAATCCACGAAAGAGAACACGTGATGCCCGTTGCATCGCTGCTTTGCCGTACGCAAACTTGCGCGTGGTCATCAAGATTATTACGATATTCATGAGTCCGTTTGCATCGTGAAGAGGTTGCCTCGGTCGACGATCAAGTCTAACCTGAGACGCTCACCAGCGCGCACTACTATACACTTCTCTCTTTTATCACCATGCGAGCCGAGCCCTTCTACCTATACACAAAACCCAATGGTTTCCTGACGGTGGCAAACCTAGCGGACCCCATTCGAAATTCCCGGAACGCCGATGCAATATGCCCTTGCCAGAACTCGCAATGCCAAACCATGGCACCGGCACGTACGAGGTCCTTCCGTACCTGATATTAGACCCCATAGATGAACGACGCATGCCCTTGGGTAAAATATTGAACCCCAGCCGAACCTCCCAATGCTGTTACTTTCACAGCAATAAAAGCAAAGCCCACTCACTTCCCAGAAACCCCAAGAGTTTCTGCCGTATCTTAGTGTCATGCCATCATAGAATCGTCAAAACTGTCGTCGTCTTCAAGGCTCTCGATGGCTTCTTTAATCTGCTGGCTCGCCTGATACGTTTTATTAGCAAACGAACACTCAAAAATAGGAGCGAGATACGAACCTTTGGGTCCAAATTCAGCGCAATCGTAAAATGCCGCACCGCCGAGCCTTTGTCGTTTAGCATCTTGTACAGTTTCCCGAGAAGGAAATGCACCGTAGCTTCATCGGGAGCAAGCGTCTTTAGGATTTCGAGTTCCTTCTGAGCGTCGTCGAGCTGATTAAGAGCTAGCAAGGCTCGAGCCTTTTTATATCGGGTTTGCGCTGCATGAGGAGCAAGTTCGGTAGCTTTGGTGAAAAATTGGAGAGCCTGGACAATTTGATGCTGCTTTTCGAGAACATTGCCGATGCAGCAGATCAGGACAGCATTGGTAGGATTTATGATGGATGCCGAGTGAAAGTGTATATACGCTTTATCGTAGTTGCCGAGTCTTTCGTAAACCCGGCCGATACCGTAGTATGCGTTGTAATGTCGACGATCGGCCGATATGGCTTGTCGATACGCCGTTAGAGCCTTCTCGTATTCCTCATTTGCAACATGTTCATGGCCCTGCAGTGTAAATGCGTATGCAAATTTGGGGTTAAGTTGTGTTGCTCGCTTGAAGCATCGTAATGCTTGCTCGTGATCTCGCGCGAGCGACCAAGCGTTGCCGAATGCGCACCAGGCCTGGGGGGAATGCCACGAAAGCTCAATAAGTTCGTGAGCAAGAAAAGAGAGGTCCGTCTCTCTTTTGAGGAACCACAAGATGGTAGAGTAGACCTCCATATCCTCGAGTCGGGTACGGGCGAGGATACGTAACCTTCTATAGTACTTTTCCGCGTCCGCATATGCCGCCTGTTCATAAAACGCCCGACCCATCTGTGAGAGCACCCACGGTGTATCCTGATGCGCCCGGGGCAGCGAGGTATAGAATGTCAAAGCATCCGCACAGCGATACTGCGACAGTGCGAAGTAGCCGGAGCCGAATTTCTTCAGTAGCTCCAGCAGAAACTTCAACGTCTCTTCGACCTTTACGGACTCCGGCTCCGCGGGTTTCATAATCGGAGGCTGGTGATGAATTTCTTTGACTCGTGGCGCCTCAGCCTGGTCTACATCCATACCGTTTTCCTCCAATGGCTTCCTGTTGCCGCTAACAGCTCTGCCGACATTGGAGCCGCTCGAATTAGGCCGGACGATTCTAGATACTGCGGGTCTAGCCTTTTTTAATTCTCGCGAGGCACCAACAGCTGGCGCTCCGGAATTGGCCTTCACATTGGTGCCCCGAAACATGTTTATCCTTGCGCTCCTCCTCTGTGGGGCTCCAGGCTCTTCCGATTGCTGCCTAGGTTGAACAAGATGGCCAGACACGGTCCTCTTCCTCTCTACTCCAGACACAGCCGATGCGGTCCTAAGAAGGGCGGGATTGGACTCTGATAGGGTATCGTCTTGAGACCTGTCCTGTAATCTCTGAGTCCGTTTGGTGCCTGCTCGATAACCCATCTTAGAGGGCATCTCTCCAAGGCTAGGCTCAACAGGTTGAGTATTCCTCGTTTTTCTAGCCGGCGCCTGGGGAGGCTCTGGTGGATAATTAATTCGAGGAATATTCGAATCATTGTAGTTTGCTATTGGTGTTTCCATACTCTCGAACCCAGATTCAATAGTAGTATTTGCCGTCCTAGAGCGGGCTGCATTAATTTTGGACATGAAGTCGTTCTGGCCGCCAAGCATGTTGGCGCCCAGGAGCATATCGTTTCCGGAGGTTGACTTTTGTGAGTCGAAGGGATCTGTATTTGCGTCAAAGATTGCTGAGCGAACAGACGTCTTCTTAGGCTGAGGTTCTATCGGGTTGGTTGCACTGGTGTCCTTCTGCTCGTATAAAACCACATTATGGTGATCAGAACCCATGCTCTCCACCAACGCGTCGTTTAACTTGAAAATATTGGCCGTCCTCACGGTAACGCCCATATCACATAGCGCCGTGAACGCATCCCACATAAATGGGTTCAACTTCAAAGCCTCTTCAAAGTTAGCGATCGCCTTTTTCTTGTCGTCGTAAGCTCTATAGAGTTTTCCTAGCAGACAGGCGATGCTTGCGGCGTCTGGATGTTGTGCCCTGCTTGTTGCGTTATGCTTCCCTAGGCTAGGTTTCCGGGGCCATAAGCCCTTGGCCTTCTCCAAAGCGACGATGCCATCCTTGTATTGTTCGAGCACGAGGCAGCACTGAGCGAATAGGTACGCGCATGAAATATTAGTTCCTCGATATCCAACCGCTTTGCTGATCTCGTAGGCTGACTGGTAGTCGCCTAGCCGAAAGTGACAAAGAGCAAGGAGATAGGGCGATTCGCTCGACCGAGGTTCGTTGGCGGCTAATCTTTCGGCGAAAAAGAGTGCATTCTCGTAGGATATATTATCGAGGTGGTAGTAAACGATCTGTCTTAGCTGGCCAGCAACGGCCGAACTCGTTGGCGCCATGTTTGGGTGGCGAACGGGACGATCGATGGTGCTTTGAGTAGCTAGTGCTATATGCGAATGGCCATATGGTCGCTTCGAAATAGAGACACGGCGATTCTCCTCGGCTAGAAAGAGGTATTCAGAGTGCAAAGTTGATAAATGATAGGCCTGAGACTCGACTTGACAGCTGAGCTATGTGCACGGAGGGACAAGTCTAGATGTCAAGAAAGCCAGCCCAGCCTCGAGAATTATTAGGATTCTGGTTGATTGAAGTTTACAAATATCGAAAATCTGAAGAGTCGAATTTGTAGAATCGAGTCTGGCTGTCGAGTTTGGAGAAGCGGAAGTATGCGTTTGCTCGAGCTTGGTTGTTTCGAACGAGCATGTCTAACGACTGAATGGTATGAGTTGGACGGGAAGCGCTGAAGGGAACGAGTTTAGAATGACCATTAACAGCCGATGACAGGCGAGTCCTGTAGGGAGACAAAGCGACGATATTGCCCGTAAAGGTACCCAGTTCCCAGCCCAGCAACTGTGTTCCCCGAATATACCATATAATGGTAACAAATTCGATATATCGTGGTGGGATGGGTGAAAATGTTCAGGTATACTTTTTTTTGACCTTGTCACCTATCGCAGTCTAAGCTTCCTCGCGGTTTGGGGGGATGTTGTGGTGGATAGAAGCTGTCGGGGGGGCTGATTGGCTACACGCTTACCAACGCTACCAAAGCGTACCTGCAATCGCCTGCCCGAGCAACAGCAGGGCGGCTAATAAAAGTCAAGGTTGTAAACAGCCTGCCCAGCCTGCCCCACCAGCCACTTCTTAACGCCGGCCCCCTGCCCCCACAGGCCTCATCATTTTCCAGCCTCGCCCAATAAGCCACAGCAATTTTATTCTACTTAACGTTATCAGAGCCGCCAGGTAGTATTTCGTCACCAATTCCAAGACAACTGCGCACGACACCAACCTGTTTATTACATCATCGACAAACTAACTGTCAAAACGGATCTCATAAAATATTCAATAAAAATCAGATCTTGTTGCTACATCCTCTCAGACACGACTCAGCATGGCACAAAAGGCACGTAAGGATAGAGCAAAATCCAACGCGGCGGCTCTAACGAACCTCCACATCGGCACTCTCGCTATCAATACGCTTTTTGTCCTATTCCATTTCCTGTTCAAGAAGCGGTCTATTTTCATATATGTCATTCTTTCGATCCCCAGCTTCATCTGCGAATTCGTCTTGGAGTCATCCGGACGGCCCAAGTATGATCCATCAACAAAGGCCCTCCAAAATGCTGGCGAAGACCTTTCCGCACCCGGGCTGACCGAGTACATGTTCGACGTCATCTGGGTGACTTGGGCATCCGTGGTGTTGGTCATTTTCTTCGGCAACTGGGGATGGCTCCTGTGGACTGTTGTCCCTGCTTACGGGGCGTTCAAAGGCTACAGTCTCCTGGGCGTAGCTCGTGGAATGGCGGGCCTACAGGGACAGCAGCCGGATAATGCTGCGCCAGTGGCAAGTAACAGGAAGCAAAGACGAGCAGCGTAACGAAATCTCATATAATGGCCAGCGCTATGCTACGAAAGAAACCCGGCAATCTTGAATCTAGAGACTCGAATACAAACATATTGGCCGTTAATTAACCGGTCGATGGCAATCAAGTTCTTCAGTCCACTTGTCTAAGACATCTTTCTCGACATCCCTGACAATGATGTGAATGTCTGGCATTGAAGTCAGCGAGAGCTTTACAGATGGTCTTGGAGATGATTTCTGGATGGCAAGACCTGCAACGGGGAACGACAACGTCTTGTCAATTCAAGAAGAGAGAAGCCTGGGTTGATTGGGAATATGAAGGGTACTCAAAACTGAAATATACATACGTTCCAGAGCCCTCACGCTTTGCAGTGCAACCCAATTCTTGAACCACAGCACCTTGTCGTCTCCGCCAGGGCCCAGCTTCTCGATGAAGAATCTTTTCACAAAATCCTCAATGATTTTACGGCTTTCGGGGGTCATGTCACCAGTCTCGGGATCAGTTTCAATCGTCGTTCTTGACCAAACGACTATGTGGGTTAGGTTTGGCGTAAACCCGTACGGCCAGTCGTTGGCTAAAACCCTATAGTCAGAAGGATCATCGAACGGGATGGCTGACGCCGGTGTGAAGGGCGGGGAGCCCCAGGTCTTTGGTAGCCGCTGCTTTATGAGATACGTTGTCATGGATCCATATTCTACCTTGATCTCGGCGGTCCATTCCATATACCGCCGCAGGTCGGAAGGCTTCCGCTTGAGAACGGAAAGATTGTTCTCGCCTAACGATTGGTGTGAGTATGCTGCTATAACGAAGTAAATAGAGTATGAAGATGACCTGAAAACTTACGAATAATCTTCTTCATATCCTCCCAGTCATGGTATTGGTATTCCTCATCGGTCAATGACAATACCCATTTATCTACTTCCGTCAAGGGAAACGGTGCATCTTCAGGGGCAATTTTGACCGGGGTATCGCTCATTTTGATCCTTGAGTTGATGGTGTGTAATGTAACTCGGTAACGTGTTAATTATGCCCGTAACAAGCTTGTAAGATGATGTTACTTTATATATGACTCGATGGCTCAAGCAAAACGATAAGGCTCAAATTGGCCCTTTCCAATATAATGATTGACTGAGCTGCCGAGCTGTTACTAGAAAGCCGGTGGTGTTACCACTTATCCCGTTCCTAAACTTGAACTTGAGCTGGAAATTCCACCAGCCATCAGCCACAGATCTCGTTGCAGATCCAGGTAAAATAAGTGCCGGATCGCTCCGCCCACCAATTTTCAATCTAACCTAGGCTAGGTACCTAGGTACCAGGGCAGTGGTGCACCAATGGCGCCACTTTTTTCGTAGCTCCCCCCGACTTAGGAGATATCGGACTATCTTAGCTCAAAAATTAGTAGCAGGCCAGGGTAACACTAACATTGGATTTTTCCTTTCCTTTCCCTTCCCACACTCCCCTCGACTTCGAGCTTATGAAGTCGTCGTCTCTGTCCGCCCGACTCTTTGCTTGCGCTCCTTCTTCTTTATAGCATGCAATCCGTCTATCGCTAGCAGAAAGAAGCTCACTTTTCTGTCCACAGCGTCGCGAATCGCATCTCTGTTCGAGCGGTACCAGATCCAACTTCGCAATGTCTTCCTTGCCCTTAACTTCGAAAGCCTACTTCGACGGCATATACATCCCCGCAGGATTGCTAGTGTTGGGAACCTTCATTATTAAAAGAGAATGGACCCCCGCCGCCGTGCTTATTGCCATCACCCTGGGAGCTCTTAAGTACTGGCGTACGCGTATGTTCAATCTCTTTCGCTCCCGCCATATCCTATCTAGCATCTAACTTTGTTTCACAGTCCCTAAGAAGGTCTTGAAGCCCACTGTCTTCCAGGAGTTCGAACTCAAGGAGAAGACTGTCATCTCTCACAATGTAGCCATGTTCGTCACCTATCCTAGAATCCCCATTATCTCAACAACTGACAAATTGTAGCTACCGATTCCTTCTACCCGCCCCGTCGTCCATCCTCGGTCTCCCCATCGGACAGCACATTTCTATCGGTGCCGCTATTCCCCAACCCGACGGCTCCACTAAGGAGATTGTACGATCATATACCCCTATCTCTGGCGACCACCAGCCTGGCTACTTCGATCTCCTCATCAAGTCCTACCCGACTGGTAATATCTCCAAGCACATGGCATCCCTTGCCGTGGGCCAGACAATTCGAGTAAAGGGGCCGAAGGGTGCCTTCGTCTACACTCCCAACATGGTACGCCATTTCGGAATGGTTGCTGGCGGTACCGGTATCACCCCTATGCTTCAGATTATTAGGGCTATCATCCGAGGACGGCCTACCGGCGACAAGACTGAGGTTGACTTGATTTTCGCCAACGTTACCACGCAGGACATTTTACTGAAGGAGGATCTTGACGCATTGACAGAGGAGGACGCCGGTATCAGAGTCCACTACGTCTTGGATAAGCCTCCGGAGGGCTGGACTGGTGGTGTCGGATATGTCACTGCTGACATGGTCACCGTAAGTTCCTACTTCAATAACTATTTTCGGAGCTCAAGCTAACGTATAAACAGAAATGGCTACCGAAGCCAGCTGAGGATGTCAAGGTACTCCTCTGTGGTCCCCCACCGATGATCAGCGGACTCAAGAAGGCGACAGAGAGCCTCGGTTATCAGAAAGCTCGCCCCGTCAGCAAGCTGGAAGACCAGGTGTTTGCTTTCTAAACATCTATTGCGAATGCCTCGAAGCGAGCCAGATTTTCCAAAACTCCGCGGCCTATCAATCTTCCACACATGTGCAAAACTACTATGCGACAGATGACACTGCGTCTTCAGTAATTCGCGGTGCCTATTTATGTGGATGAGTTTACCTATATAATGCTAATGACACTTGTGCAGTGTTGACAGCCTACGTTTAAGTCCCTGATGCCATTTGGGATTCAACTACCTAAGATTTTATCATAGATGGATCTTTGAATAGATATGATACTACTTATTAAATACGAAGAATCACCCAACATTTACAGCTAGCTGGGTTTCGGTCCGAGTGTGGTCTTTTCGCTACATAACCCCCAAAGCTAGCCCTGTCTATCCCGGACGATATCCATCATAGGCTGTCTTTGTATGTGCAAGGCTGCAGAGTTGAGCCCGTATCTCATAATTTACTCGCCTCTATATTGTCTATACCTCGGTTTAACAAGTCCTCCGCCCTGGTTTTACTTGGTAATATCAATCTTAGAGATATAAGATAGGCTACGGAAACGACTCGGAGCCAGAAGATTTATTAATCAACTAGGCTGGTTGATTACTTTTATTATCTTCAACGTAGAGAGCTCAAGTTTTATTAAACACGCGTTTTACCAAGCACATGATTTCCAACTTTACCAGCCTTGTCAGCTATGGATTCAATAGACGAAATGAAGCTCATTGGATAGGCTATCATGGTGACATATTTGGCTATACGAAGTAAATTCTCGCCTCAGTAACTGGCCAAGGATCAGCAGCGTATAACCGATATGAGTGTTTTACTTGACTCCCTCTCTTTATTTAACTAGGTTGCTTCTCCCTGTTCGAGGTTAAGGTTGACTCTATGGCTCATAATAAGCTAGGTCCGGCAACTCGTCGGCTTTGGCCCCTTGTCCACTCTTACCGGAGTAGCATTATAGACTATAAAACGCATTACACCTACATCTACTAACGATCAAACTGTGGGAATTCATATTTGCTCCATCCGTTGACAGTAAGAAGTGCAAGTAGGTCTGCTAAGGGGCTGACTAGTTGGAATGCCGATGTGTAGTTCAATACCGTCATAAAATCGTCAGCAGATTGAACCTAGCTACACTCTGGTCAACGGTAAGCCTCGTAAATATAAATACAGAGCCGTTCCCTTTTCACTGCTATTCAAGGAGAGCTAGGGTTCGTACATACGATCCGGAGTAAAAGAATAAGAGTAGCACACGATATTCAGAAACCGGCGCAAGTTCCGAGCAGCTCAAGGCTTGTCGTTGATGGTTTTGGTCGACTTTTCTACCTCGTCGTTCTAAAACTCACCTTTATAATCCCCCCAAGGTCAGCAGACTGCTAATGGTGATGCTACGGAACCATGATGTGGATTAGAGAAGGACGAAGATATGAGATTAGCGGTGTAGTTGCAAGGACTGGCGCAACATGGTTAAACGAGTAAAGTGCGAGACTCGTATCATGAATTGGAGGCTGGATGTGAGGACCAAAGCCCTTCAAGTAAGAATGGTCCAACAATTCATCATTAAATTCCCTGCATCCGGTGTGAACCCTGCTGCAGCTGTCATATAGGGTCGGTCAGTTTGCCCAAGCCCGTATACATAGTAGTCCTGCAGAAGAATCAACTACCGGGGTCTATATTCCTCCCTGATGATTGGTTTTCCAGCTATCACCTTTCACCGGATAGAGCAAGCCGATCTCGGGAGAGCCGCCGGGCGCTTGACAAGCCTCGACGGGGGGCTTTTTATACCTTGTATACCTAAGCCAAACTCACCCGGAACATGGAGGTTCGCGGCTGGGTTATCGGATTGGGAGGGGGCTGCAGGGCTCTAAATAGCCATTTGGCATCTGGAGAGGAGCAGCAGACCGCAGATGTATAATTGATTGAAATAATACCAATGATAATCTCCTCGATGTTCCAATAGAGAAACTATTTCGTTAGCCAAGCAGGCATGTTTTATCAGCAAAGGTCGATCTCGAGATTAAGAGAGGATCGAACTGATGTCTCCTCGTGATTTCGTGCCTAATCCGGGAGCCGGATGTCGCATGTGGCACGTGTACCTAATTGTCTAATTGTATCTCGATGAGGGACTGGGAAACCGGCGACGGATGCACAATTTTATTTAGATGTAGATGACCTTGACTCATCCTTGTCCCTCATCCTGCCCAGAGCAGCCAGAGACGGTAGATATCATTCATTCTTCTAGTGTAATTGATGTCATCCCGAGAGCCTTTTTTAAACATTGTGGGGAGACATTAAGTGCGTACCTACATGGTAGGCATGGCTGGCATGTACATATGTGCACATGTGTGTATTAGTCGGAGGTTTTATCCCACGTATCTTAGTATCCAAGCCTATCTGTTAGGTTGAAGCTTATCATCTCATTAAGCTCAATTGATGACCTCATGTTGTTTGTTGCCTATCGTCTTTGTCGCCGGGTACTTGTGTACATCTATATGCACTATAGTAGGATGTCCCGTGATCTTTAAATGATCTGTAAGTGACATGGGCCTTTAATTTTTATTTTTTCCCTCTTCGCAGGCATGCACCGAATATTCCAGGCCTCGACTCTTCGATAGATCGGGTTTCCCGTTCTTGCCCATACTTTTTTTTTAAACAGTCGACCAGGCCTTTCCAGGTCGTCGGAAGACCAATCCTACCACTCTTGTGCGGGTCTTGGCTCCCACACCTCCCATACACCTACCACACCTGCCACACCTACCCTTCTTTTCTCCATTTTCTCCACACCATTTTTCACACTTTCTTTCACTTCCAGCAAATCATTTTATTACGGTGACTCGCCTTTGTCTTGTCTTGAATTTTTTGACAAGTGCGGCTCCAGCCTCTTCCCTCCATCCCATCCACGCCCCAAGCAGCAAGGCTTAACCTTTAATAACAGACGACATCCTTCCCACCGGCTGCAGAGCTGCATACGAGCTACATACGTAGACGCTGTGTAGCCCAATTGTGTATTACCCACGCAGATACAGCAAGAATTCCTTTTACACGCAATATGTTGCGTGGATAGTGTGGATAGTTCAACTGCAAGTCCAACTGCAAGTCGCACACAAGACCAGATAAGAGCACTGCTCCACCCAACGGCAGAGAAAAGATAACCCCGACGCAAACCTCAGAAAACAATACCTTATAATCATTTCTCAGATATTCGGCGCTTCTTCCCGACCTTGAAAAAAAGAGGTTTCTACCTTTACTGTATGTTGGCCAGTACCAACAATGCTTGTTCTTTGTTGTTTGCCCGCCCTTTTTCTTGATTGATCATCCTGTGGTGCGCTTGTGCTTGTGCCTGCGCCTGTGCCTATGCGGGGCGCAATCAGCACAATGAATGACACTGCAAGCATTGTGTCTGATCTTCTCCGCAAGCTTACCGAGCTTGATAGCAAGGTCAACGAATACCGTCACGACATGGCTCAAGAATTCCGGCGATATTCGCAGCAGCGATTACAGGGCGTACCGGGGGATGTCTCCGCCAAGGTCGAGCGATTGGTCTCTGAACAATTTCAGAATTATCCAGCCTTGAGCCCCGGCCTTGATAATCCGTTTGACTCACTCTCGCAGTTCGGCGCTAATACCGCCAGCGCGGACGAGAAAACGTGGTCTATCGCACAATCATCGCCGTCACCTTCCCCTCAGGGCCCCGATACTCCTGTGGATGATGGTACTCGAAGCCCACATGAGCGAGAACGCGAGTTCCATGGTCTATTCACGCCGAGCTATCTTCCCTTGCTTGATGCCGTGCAGCGACGCAGTTACACATCACCTACACCATCGCCCCAAACATCTGAATCCCAAGAGCCTGATAACAGGCAAGATTCCTCTCCTGCTCCTTTAGTTAATGAAAATCTCCTACGGCCAGATCCTGTACGGCGCGGGACTGAAGACACGCTCTCTTCGGTCACTTCTGACGATAGTGTGTCGCGATTACGAAGAAGTGCACTTCGTCGCTCGTCAAGTTCTTCCACCACCAAGACTCAGAGCCCCAGGCGAGTGCGCTTCGAGGTGGAAGGCGAAGAGGTCCTTCCCACCTCGTCACCTCCAATGTCTCCTCGAGGACCGGACTTCCCGACGTCCCCATTAGGCAACCCCACTACCTTACTGGATGACTCATACAACTCCATTGTCATAGACGATGACTCTAGTCTATTAGGCAGCTCTCCTCCCATGCCCAAGAAAGCTAGTTCTACAGATCGCCTAAAGGCTATGGCGAGGAATTCGACAGAAGACACGTCCAAATGGGAAGTTGTGGGTAATCTGGAGGCCGCCGATGACGATGAAGAGGAAGAGTTAGTCATGGCCGGTTTCAGTGGTGGAAAGGGGAATGACACATATCAGGCTGCGACTAATCACGTAAGCTCTGGAAGTACCGCGCATTGTATAAATAATGCACGCCTTCCGAGTCAGCTGGGCGCATACTTGACGGCTACGAATGAGGAAGAAGAAGAGGAAGAGGAGAACGAAGCTGCTGAAGAGGCTGAGGATGCCGATGATGTGCTCATGATGCCACCACTAAGCTCTTTCAAGGGCAAGAAGCGATTTTCTCCACCGCTTGAGACAACTCCGGGACTGGAATCCAAAGGCCCTGATTCGCAAGACACAGCGGAAGAACGTAATAGGCGGGCAGAATCGTCCAATCTAATTAGCGAGCCACACCATGACGACGAAGATATGTTCGAGTTTGAGGACAACGAAAATATCGCGACGGGTGATAAAGGTGACGAGCTTGGGTCGGCTAAAAAGTACATCGACGAGGAAGATGAAGACGACGAGGAAGCCGATGCGACACCTATAGCGGAAAACCCAGTCCTATTTTCCACATCTCCTGCGATTCCCATGGCTAAGACTCCTGTGGCTAAGCCTGCTACGCCAACACTTGCCTCGCCATCACCTCATCAAATGGCGGCATCTGCGGGATCATACCGTGGAAAGCGATTCTCGATTGACGTTATTCGTGGTGATCCCGAGCTACACAAGAAGGCCGCCGAGATGGGTGACTTCTACACCTTCGTCGGTAGCGTAGACGGACGAAGCGGAGTCGACGAGACAAGTAGCTACAGACCCGACTTAACCTATTTCGACGGTACACCGAGGAGTCTCAGCGAGCGCTTGATGAAGGAGGACTTCGACGAGGCGCGTCGAAATACAGAGATTAACAAGCGCGATTAATATTTCGCACGGATCCATCAAACAGGACGCTGCATCCCAAACATCCAAATATTAGGTATCTCATCTCGGGGCGGGCTACAGGCGGCAGGTCTACACGGCACTGTCGGTTTATAATCACTTTTATTCTCATGGCATCCGGTTGCATTATCCACCTTATACTACACGCATTGGTTTAGCATCCGGACTTGGACAGGGGAGGTTGATTGTGCATCTGTTTTGGCGTTCAAGGGCGACAATTCTATCCCACTTCGGTATTATTCATGGCAGGGCATACATCATTACGAGTCGTTCGAGTGCGCTCATACAAGGATTCTCTAATCAGTTCGTTTCTTTCTACCCAAATAGAAATAAATGTATGGAGCGCGGCGAGGTAAGGGGGTTGGGGGTTGGTTTGCATTCGGACTAGGTCATGTGACAGGTTCTGTTCCTCACTCTGCATCCGGACGGGTCAAGTCATAGGAGTTGTTGGCTCTGGGGGAGGCTGGCTGGCTGGCTGTCTGCATTTTTGTGCGAGATACCTAGGCGGGCTTACTGATAGCCGGTTATGTGTGGGTGTTCAGAGCCGGGAGTTGTCGAGGCTGGAAGGGCCTGCTTCGAACATGCGTAATAGCGAACAAAGTAGTAATCCAATCGGAAGACAAAGCTCGCATCAGCACTCGGTGGACAGAAGAGGCGATGTACCTGATTCCTTGGACTATGTAGGTAGTAGCCAATTCGAAGTGAAATTAATATTACTTAGGTGATTGCTCATTATTTACACGTATAGTAAAAGTATCTACATTATGTATATAAGGATATACAATATCTCTGAAAGTAATACGAATGAATATACTCCAAGAGCAAGTGAGCCCGTCGTAGACACATCCCATATATGAGTAGTTGCAATTGAAGATGGCATACCTATAATACACGAGGTTTGCTATAATTGGGTATCGCCCCAGGCTCTATTTTTAAAGTTGATAGCTATCCCCTGAGGCACGGCGCTAGCCCAACGATATTTCTACTAGTTGGCAGGGCCTATATAGCCAATCAGAGTGGCTGTTTGACCCAGGATCAGAAAGGTCCCGTATGTATCGAAAGCGACGGCTAAGCCCAAAAGGTAGCTAGCTTACGTAGAAACCCCATTATATAGAGAATTCATCCAATGGGAGTAGCTGTCGGCGCAAGGCCCAAAATGACTCCATAAAATTCGAAAACAAAGGGTTTCTAGGAAGCTAAGCCATATCTGAGTTAGAACCCCATTATTACCCAATGAGAGTAGCTGTCGGCGCCAGGTCCAAAATCCCAACCAATAAGAGTAGCTGTCGGCGCAAGGTCCAAAATGACTCCATAAAATTCGAAAGCAAAGGGTTTCTAGGGAGCTAGGCCATATTTGAGTTAAAACCTTATTATTACCCAATGAGAGCAGCTGTCGGCGCCAGGTCCAAGATTCTAACCAATAAGAGTAGCTGTCGGTGCCAGGTCCAAAATCCACAATCTGATAGATGTACTCTACTTTTTTCTGATTGGCTGAATTAAACCCCAGAAACCAGTAGAAATATCGTTGGGCTAGCGCCGTGCCTCAGGGGATAGGCTATAGGTACAATACCTTCAGTGCTGACTTACCTAAGCTGCTTATAGGGTTCCACCAAGTAGGACTGTAGGACTAATAATGGATTGTCAAAATTAATCAAGTCTGTCAAGTTTGCCTAAGCCTTATTAGCGTAGCATTCCCAGTATCCACCTGGGTTTTCTTCGATGGTAGGGCGGCCTGGGCGGGTTTGAAGATAAATCTGCACCTACCTAATATAGCCAATTAGACGACGGTCTCCCTCATTTTCTTCTAGAAGCAATCGACGGCCATGTTACACTTGGCACACTTGGCCAACCAAACCGATCGAAAATGATGCACACCAGACCATCCTCGGACCAATGACGTCGCAGGAAGAGGGAAAATTGGCGGAAATTTTGACGAGCCATCTACTCCAAAACCGTTCACCGCGCCCAATGCCGCTAAACTGCTTTCCGCTACCGAAGGGGGGCTATCTTGACACTTCGGGACATCCTCCCATCCTTCAGGGCCATGTTCAGCCGCCACCTGTCCGCGAGGCGTCTGTCCCCTTTCACGCTTCCCAGCTCTTGTATGTGTGTGTGTATGCGTGTGTATGCGTGTATGTTCGGCAGAAGAAAGCGGATGTCACTTTTTGGTGCCTGAAAGCTCAAGTGAGTGCGAGTGCGCGGGATTATCGCCCTCCAATCTCTCTCCCAAGTGCCCGGCTCCAACCGACTTGTTCCCATCTACATCCAATCTCCCGCTCAAGTGATTGATTCTACCGTGTTGTGACCAACTTCCAACATCCCAATTCCCAAGTTCATACCTCCGCTCAGCTCGGCGAGGCTCCGTTCAATTTTCATGCGATTCACCCGGCATGCGGTGCGGCAAGACCATGTGAAGACGGAGATTGCGATATTCCATTCTTCCTAGCGTTCTGCTGCCTTGCGCTCCCGCTCCCGCTCCGCTTCCTCTTATACCTCCCTCCCCTCCTCGCCGCAGTTGGTTGATCTGCACAAGCGTATGCGATCATGGGCGACAGTCAGCCCTTTGTAACGATAAGTGAATGGCAGCCCACGGATGGGCATAGCTTCAGCAGTGGGGATTCTGCCGTACGTCGAAACAACAGAACAGCCAGGCCTCCTCAAGCTCGCTCCCGTCTAATGTCATCTTCTCAGTATGGATCCAGCATTGAGGATGAGAAGACGCCGTCGGCGACACACGACATCAGTCGTGTGAGCTATCACGTCAAGCATCTGCCCGAATTCGCCAAAACCCTCGAGGATGTGCGTCTTGACCTCTCCCTCTTATCAGTTGCTCACGCCCCCCCGTTTCAGAGCTAACGAGGCCGTCTCTATAGTCGGCTACACGAGCTTTCCCCAATCGGGGAAGCTCGCAGAGATATAAGAAGGTTCATGCTCTCCTCCTTCACTGGACGTGCGACGATCTCTTCGTCCTAAAAGAGCTCGACGACCTGGAAGCCTGCCTCCGAGAAGAATACAGCTTCGAGACGGAGACGTTTCCGATACCATCCGATAATGCGCATCTAGAACTCATGCTGAAAATCGGCGCTATGATCAAGGAACACGAGTCAAGCGATACGTTGTTCCTTGTCTACTACGGCGGCCATGCACGGATCGACGAGTCGAGACAGAGCACCTGGTGTGGGTGAGTAATCAGGCTGCTGCATATTCGGATGTCTTTTCGCTTGATATACTGACAGTTCCATCAGAACGCGAAGTTCGGATTCGCCGTGGCTGCAGTAAGTCCATGTCGTGCTACACTTATATAAGTCGCATATTTATAATAATGTTAACCACTCTTCAGATGGTCTGCGATCCAGACGTTGTTAGAACGATCTCTCTCGGATGTTCTCATTCTGCTAGATTGTTGCGCAGGGGCTGCAAGCGCTACTTTTCCAAACGGCAACAGCATAACGGAAACGATATCAGCCTCTAGCTGGGATGCCATCGCTCCGGATCCCGGGCGCTATTCTTTTACCAATACTCTAATTGAGGTTCTCCAGGAATGGAAGCGAAGAACATATTCCGCCGCAATGCTACACGCCGAAATCCTCGCACGCCTCAAGCATCCAAGACCTGAGATGTTAAATGGCAAGCACTTTGAAGCACGTGCTACGCCGGTGCATTTCATGATGACCGCCAATCACAAAGCACCAAGTATCGAGATAGCACGGATTATATCGGCAGATACGCGACCTCCCTCGCCTCCTCAGGAACCCGGGTATGAAGACAACACCCCCAATGGACGATCAGCCGGTCCGCAAGACATCGTCGGGTCCGAGCCTAATGAAGACGTGCCACACGTGATGATTTCACTAGCCCTCGAAGAGGATCAGCGCCTGAACATTAACGATTGGCAGCACTGGCTTTCGAACATACCTGCGCTGGCCAAATATGTTAAGGTGCAAGGGGTGTTCAAAAGTCATTCGACGTTACTACTTCTGTCCATGCCGGTGATGGTCTGGGACTTACTTCCAGACAATCACGCGTGCAATTTTGTGGCATTCATTCGGTCAAACAACTTGGCCGCTGGCAGTCAGAGTGGGCCGCAGCCATTAGAGGAAGAGGTAACGACTGATGCCGAGAGAGACATAGATGATTTAAGGTCTATCTATTCCGGGACGACGGCATACACCGCTGGGCCATTCGATCCTAGAGGTCCTAGATTATCGATGATGTCCAACTATTCGAACAATGGTAAGGCGCCGATGGAGCCAATTTTTGGCAACCTCGAAAGCCCAATAAGCAGCCGAGGTTATCGATCGTCGACAAGTGCGAGACCTATCGATCATCCGTCAGCATACCGGGGCTGGCCACCCTCTTCGCACGGGCAGCCATCAAGGCAGCGCACCATGCCTGCCGGTTCTCTCCATAAGAGTATGTCTTTTGGTAATATAGCGCAGCACCTTACTATAAATCAGCCCAGACGGCATAGGAGGACCTCCTTAGCTTCTTTAGCGAGCCAGCCCGAACTTCCACAACACGTCCAGACACGTTTAGAAGACTACTTCCAGAACAACCCAACCCCGACAGTCGCCGTTAAGGAGTTCCTAGCATCGAATCTAGGTATAGAGACTGCGGATCTTGACGTGAGTCTTGCACCCGGGGGATCTTTCTGGTATCATACTAACACTGATTAGATGTGGTTCCAACACCGTCGAGAGCAGCAAGAAGTAGAGAATAGGTTACAAAGTCTAAAGATAGACGACCATAGCCATGACCTCCCTAAGGATGGCGCCCAGATGATACTTCCTGGACATCTCAACAAGCTGCTAGAGATATTCCCAACTGGTCAAATCGTGATGATCGACCTGCGCTCCCCGGCTGAATACGTGCAGTCTCACATCCATGGCGCCATCAACTTCCGAGCTCCGGCATCGTTTGTATCACGCGCATCCATGGAGATGATCGAAAAGGCGCTGCCGGACGAGGCGAGCCGCAGCTCATTCAATAAGTGGTACACTAGCAAATGTGTTGTGTTCTACGACAAGGTAGTCGAGTATACCTGGGAGGCACCTGCGGCCGATGCTCTCTTCCAGAAATTCAAGAGCAAGGGTTGGACGGGACAGTGTTTCGTGCTCAAGGGTCATTACCGCGAATTCTCGCACTCGTTCGATAAGTATATTATCGGGAAGAACACGACGAATAACGCCAAGGAATACCTTGCTAGCCTCCAAGATGTATCTTGGGATAAGACAGTGAGCTCCAGCGAAGAACAACTCAACGAGTAGCCTACTAACTCTTATAGCAGAAGGATGAACCCCAGCAATATGATGACTGGCTAAAACTGCTCGAAGGCGAAGACAGGGTATACTCGACCGATCTCGTCCCAGCAGTGAAAGCGGAGCGTGTCGACGCAACTGTAAAGCACCAAAATGAGATCGAAGAGGAGTTTGAGAAAAGCCAACCCAAGCTATATAAAGAAGCTATGGATCGCAAGCCAGATGGGAATTGGGCCATTAAAGGTCCGATGGTAGCTCACCTGGAGCGTGGCATCGCCAAGATGCAGGAGGCCGGAAAGAGTGCAGGAGCAACAGGTAGATCTGCCGCTCCCCCGGAAATCAGACGCACGTACGACAAGCTCTCCATATCGGAGTACGACCTACTCGAATCCGAAGACGAACACCTAAGCCACGACTCCAGCACCCTAAGAAAAGTAGGGTCTGCGCAGCCTGGACCGGCATCTAGAGCAGCGTCTGACGAGCCCTTGCCGGAGAAAAAGCGCTCCGGACTTAGCTCAGGGCGCAACCTGCTCGGCAAGATCATGCGAAGCGGGCGTTCGGATCCGCGATGAGATGTATAACCGACAGACGCCCGCTCGTGGGAATTTCTAGGACATCTACTATTGTCACATTTAAGTTTTGAGCAGGAGGCGAGAGGGCGATTTACCTACGTGATTCAGCATCAACATTCACGGCATATATAACTGCGGATATGTTTGGAGGTGATCAGGAAATTATTAGCATGATATCCTTGCCGACGTGCCTATCTATATATTTACTATATCTTACATGTCTAATGGGTTGGGTAGGCGGGATAAACAGGTTCAGGTTCAGAGGGGCGTGGGATATTGAGTTGCTGGTTTGGTGTACCGTAACCCCATTACCCCTTGAGAAATTCAGGTTTTCGTTTGGGGGAGGCAGGGCTGTTTTGGATTTATATCTTCCATTTTTCACGACGGGAGGGCTCCAAGGCCCATATCATCCTCCTTTTGCGGGGGGGAAATACGAACATTCTATTTGTGCTCTGCCTGCCTAAGCGGTTCTCGTGGCGTTCCGGTGTCGGGTTATCTGTTTCTTCGCGTCGCTTGTTCAGCCGAGGGATGGGAAGACGTGTATTAGTATCTTAGATGACGATGGATTAGGCATATGAACTCGAGCTACACGCTGGCTTTTTTCGTATGGAATGAGTGCGCTGCTGTCTTGTCTGTGATTTTCAGTTCTGGGTATGATACCTGCATCTTCAGTCCTGATCTAGGTGCCTGGCTTCTCTTCAGCAACTCTGCGGACAGTGATCACTCATGATGCTTGAATAGTTCTAATATCTGGAGGAACTCTGATAATATATCCTCGCGAGTACTTTGCAGTTACAAGACGAGCAATCCCATGTCCTTTCACATGATTATGTCACTAGGGGGAGCTGGCTGCAGCAAGAGGGCTGCATGTGCGCCGTTTCAGTGTTGGATACATACCACATTTCATCAGCGTCTGTGGTTTTAACCCATGGAATACATGATTTGACAGCTTGTTGATATCGAGCTTGGGCCTACCTGACTCAATTCTTAAAAGGTAGCATTCTTTCCCCCGCAAACGCATATGCGTGACTCCCTGCAAGGCTGTTTCGTCTCCCTGTATATACCTACCTAGGTATGCATGGGGAGCAAGGGCAAGGGTAGGGGAAAAGGGAAAAGGGGGGGTGGAAAAGGGAGACCGACGATGGGTGCAGTTTGACGATGGAAAAAAGAAGAAATTGAGATTATAAAACACATATTTAAATCCTAATTTGGATAGGCAAGAAATAAATGAAAAAAGGTCGAAGAAAAAGAGAAAGGTATAAATAGCTGGAGGCTAGATTCGAACTAGCATTTCAATCTTGGCCAGACCCCTTTCCATCTTGCGAGGCTATGGCTCGGGCCGTACCCAGTTGAGCCCGAATATTAAGAATACCTTTAGGTGGCTTGTCCAACGATCCCACTGCCCAATTAGCGTATCCTCTTGTTAAGCCCATATAAGCCCCTTTTGACCGGTTAGGGGTGGCTCGTTTGCTCCGGACGCCCCGGGGAGGAGGAATCTCGGTCCGGGAAGTGGCTTTTTGGGATATCTACCCGTTTATGACTCACGAGGCTACGGTTTTGTGGCTGCAGGTGGGTGGGCAGGCAGGTTTGCTATGACCACTCGCGTAGATAGGGGCGTAGACAAGTGCGTTTCTTCTCCAGGTAGCAAGGTAGATAGCCACAGACGTACCTAAGGCAACATCCTGACGTTTCCATGGCGACACTTTCATCAAGCCATGCCGGGCAGACGGAACATGGCCGCTCTTCATTTCTCGTCCTCGCGGCCCGACAAGCTCGTAGGCAGTTCGTCAGGCTTGCTCGTAGTTACAGATGCCATTAGATAATGGCGGACAATACGTAACCCATTAACACATCGAGCCCCAGCTGGGTTACATATACAGGATTCGTAGTGTACTTAGGTACCTACCTGAGTATAGACCGTAGCCACGGCTTAATTTCCACCATACTTTGGTGTATTAGGTATTCTGGGACAAGTGTAGAAAGAGTATTAGTTTGAGCAATGCGATCATATTTCACATGTAAAATGTAAAGGGGTTCCTCCCTCTTGTCCTTCTACCTAGTACCATCTTCCCAGTGGTTTAGCAAAGCCACTCTGTTAGGTACGTATAATTTGGCAGTCCCATGCTGTTCTGCTTGAGGCTTACCACAATAACAGCCGGTCGACGCGCGTGATAACTAGAGAATTCCAATCCAGTAACTAAGTGTTAGGGCTCTAGCCCTCCGGCCCCCGATCTCCTAGACGAGAAGGGCTGGCAGCATTGGTCACGGTTGACCTGTAGGTCTGGAAAGGGTTCTTGGTCGGTCTGGATAGAAGGGCCAGGTTCAGAGGGCATAAAGCATCAGTGTCCAGTATGCAGGTAAATCTTCGTAGTTAGGCTCGTAGCTCCTTGCGCAGCAACGTCGTCATTTTCGCGCCTCTCGGTTTGCGTCACGACACTAAAGGGGTATCGCCACGAGAGCGCGGCTTGCCATACCAAGCCTTGTTACTCAGAAGTACGTTATGAGGCTATTAACTGTATGCGTACCTTGCTAAGTATCTAAAAGCAAGCACTAGCCCGTATGGTCCTTGATATAACCCTAATGCTCACTGGATGCTAAAATCGAGAACATCGGGCTTCGAGGATATCGGTATCAATTCGGGACTGTTCGGTTTAGGAGACAGACACTGTAAAGGACAGTTAGAAATTGGCTACTTAACGCAGGGGGAGAACTATCACAACGCATATAAGATGAGTGGCGTCGCTAGCTTACGTTCTATGTATCCCAACCGAGTACCTACGTACATCACCTTCAGCCCTTTGAAAGAAATTTCAGTTGCCTTGGTGGATATCAGTGGTCGCTTGAACTTCCAGCCCCATGGCTTAGGAGTTCCAAGTGCCTCCCGTCACTACGAGAGGTGTTATGAGCTTGGAGGAAGACATTTCGAGCGCCATAAATGTTGTTTCAAGCGATATAGTCGCACTACTCGCTAGTATTATCCCGGCATCGGCACGTTAGACGAGGAAAAGAAGTCGCTCCGTAGAGGTGGTAACGGTAAAAAGGGGAACGTTTGCTTGACAGCACCGAGATAATTCGAATTTCCAGCAGTGTGGACAGTAACAAGCGCCCTGGCCTTGCATTGCGACTACGGCCGTGAAGGAATATTGATTAACCATTCGTGGAATTGCTTAACGAAAGAGCCGAAGGAAAAAGGCGCAGACGGCATGTGAAGAAACGTTCCTAGGTATGTAACTTCGAGTCTATTATTCAAGTCCATATCGTCTCATAAAGACATGCTAGATACGTGGAAGATCTTACATTGCTAAGGATTTGTCCACCACATCAAACCCATCCCTAGCACTAGTTTCTGACCTGGCCTAAGTGTATAATCGTTCACTCGAGAAAAGCACGTCATCTGATAACGAAAACGAGGTTTGCTCAACTATGGCTCTTCTAGGTATGCAGCCTGTCAGCCTATGAGGGGAGGACGCCTCCGATCCCACGGTTCCTAAGTTCGAACTCTCATTGGGAAATAGGGGCTAGGGTATAATCTTCAGGTACCGTGACCGCCTAAGCGCTATATCTACCTCTCACTGGTAAGCAGTTGAAAAAGCAGATGACCTTGAGAATATTAATTAAACGATGTCGAATATCAAACATACCTGGACGGGTTGGTATCTAACGTAGACACTTACTTGGGGATGTTTATTCCTTCAAGGCCAGGGGGTGGTTCATAATTGAACGCATTTCCCTTCTGAAGCTACATGTGTTCATCTGCGCCACTCTTTCTGTTTACGTACGTCGCCGGTGCTCCCCGTGACAGGCACAAGTATAATATGACTGATAGGATGAACACATAGACACTCAGGGGGGCGCTTGCTTGTGTGCCGACTATAGCTGCCGACTATAGCCCGCAACCCCAACCCCCTATTCGCTCCTGTGGCTCGTTTTGGTTTCCACATCGTTATGACAATGCTGGCTGGGGATTCGCTGGCGACATGACATGACAGACAGGCGCACGTCGCATACCAAGGCAGGTAGGTACTGTACCTCTTATCCCACACATACACACGCACACACCTATACCTACCTCCTACCTAGGTACACATACACATACACATACCTACACACATAACGTCCAGGCGTTATGTATGGGACACGGTTCACACGTGTGACATGTTACCTTCCGACCAATTCTACTTATTTCAAACCTGCGAACCACCACCCCCCTGGCCGACCGACCCCGTGGTCAACGGCAGGACGTAAGCCCGCTTTTTCTTTCTTCTCTCTCCCTCCCCCCTCGCGTATATCAGTTCCAGATCGCGTCCGACCCCGTCACCGGTTACCACGAGGGTTTGTCGATCGCGGCAGGAAAAAGAAAAAAAGAAAGGGAGGGCTATCTAGACCAAGGCTAGACCCCATTGCTACCCACGCGGTTCCATCCGGAGTCCCAGCTTGGCGTAGCAGCTGCACGCCTGCACGCACGCACGCACGCAAGCACGCACGGATCGGCCGTTGCTGCTGTATACCTCCCTCTCCCTCTCGCGCGATCTTCCTGAATCGTATAGGAATACCGAGAGAAGACGACGTCCTCGCTCGCCAATCGACGCAGGACCCGGGCCAAGGTGTTCATTGTTTCGGGGGTCTCGAAGCTCCGGGGAAATTCTTTGAAAGGTAGCATCCCATACGCGGCCCTGTGCATCATCTTCATAATCATCTCACAGGAAGTATATATGTGCAGATAGGCAAGGCAAGGCAAGGCAGGTAGGGTCCTGGCATGGTAACCCCGGGAGCGGCAGAGTTTCGAAAACCTGGGCTGTCTCTAGATAGGTAGATTAAATCACACATACGCGCGCGCACGGAAGAACGTTCGCAACCCTTCCTATGTACGGCGGCCGGCTTTGGTGACGGTTTGGCGGACGATGCTTCCGCGGAGCTGTCAGATCGTTCCCAATGGAGACCGCCACTCATCCTTTCCCCCCACGGACCGCTCTTTTGATTGAGTTAGATGACGGTGATGACTGCATGGAGGTTTCTGAGGCAGAACCGAGATGGGCGCGAACATGGATATCAACCCCCCATCGAATTCCATCGACAATCTTTAGCAAATCTCGAAACGTGTACCGTCCGCGTGGGATAAAAATTTCCTTCACCGGCGGCGGCAGTTGGAGGGGTGGCGTTTACCGTCCGGGCTGAAACTCAGCACGAGCAGCCGGTGAGGAGCCCGTTCTTCCCTTCCTGCGACAGCCCTACGGGCAGATATTCCCAAACGGGACAAGAAACGGCGCCAGCCGTTACAAGCAGCCTACGACGCGCGGCGTAAAAATGCGCTCGATAAGTCACCTGTCACTTGGGAAAAAAAGGGAAGCACCAATACCTACCTATCTCGGTAGGTCTGCTTGTCGATTACGTAGTAAGAGAGGAAGAAATTTGTCACCGTTTTTCCTTTCCCCCTTTTCGCCCTTCTCTTCCACGCTCTTTGCATTACAGCGTGTGCAACCATGGACCCCTAAATCTGGGTATGCTCGCTCGCTTAAATGAGGACACACAACGTTAGGTATGTAATAGGTCTTCATTTTAGTTAGTATGGACCCTCTAGATAGGCCGGACTCCAAGATATCAACGGTTAGGTAATAGCTAAGTCAATCCCGTTAACCTCGGAAGTTGGAAGAGAGCAAGAGAGAGAGAAAGTGAAAAGAAGCTAGATAACCTAACTCCTACCGAGTAGGGGGATTGGGGAGGACGGCCCGCGAATGATTGATTTGGTGGGTCAAGTTCCAACAACTGGCAGACTGGCAGACCGTGGGAAGAACCCATGGCAGAACAGGGGTCGGGAACCAGAAGCTTCTCATTTTCGGTTTGGCTCAGGCACCCCGTTTTATTTTGGATTGACATGCCCGCCGGTGCGTTTCTCTGCTCTGTGATCCACACGTGTCAGAAACGGGTCCCGTCCCCCCCTACTATGTATGTACTTGTACCATACGATGTATATACTTGCTCATAACAAGCACGATATAATAAACGATGTATATGTAGGTATACCTAGCGAAGCCCATGTTAGGTAGGTACCTAGGCAGGTAAGTAAGATGATGGGGTTTGCAAGGGAAAATGGTAGTAGTCGAAACTACCTACCTAATTCTCTTCCTCGTGGCATCATACGTTCCCTCTTTTCATGTATGTATGTATGTCTCGTCGAATGGAGCCCCAAAAACAGGAATCGGGAAGAAAAAAGAAGTTATGCCCCCCTTAATAAAATGCGATATGATGGAACTCTCCGTGGTTCCAGCGATCCACACACCCGATAGACATTGAAAACGCCCGGACGGAGGAGAACCCCATCATTATTGCTGGCCAGTGGCAGCCGCTCGATGGTAAAGATGTGAATGTAGAATCCTACCACACGATGCGAATGTAACCACAGCACGGTAGCAACAGATCTCTGTCGCAACCGGGGGATTGGCCCTTGGGGGCTGCTTTTCCTTTTACGCGGGACCCGGGGAGAAGATGTTAGTAATCTTGTTAATACTGTAATTAAGCGAAGCGCAAGGAGGAAGCGCAGGGAGTCTGGGAGTACATAGATACATACATAGTAGTAGTAGAGGCAGGCTGGCTTGGCTGGGCGGGCTTGACAAGTTGACAGGGTTGATGATCCTAGGATGCGATTCGGTCGTCAGATATGTGACAACCAGGGGTGCCCTGCGCAATTGCCATCCCATTATTCCCATTTCCCGTCCTAGGCATTTCATGATTGACTTTTGACAGGCGCTCGGGCCTCACGGTGAAGGGAAGGGTGAATGTTATATTATCTCCTTATGATATGCTGCTGTGCTGTTCGTGTATATCATACTGTCCTACATAGTAAGTAGAACGTGTATGTCTCCTCATGTATGCGTTCGTCAAACACCCCGAGTCTCAATAATCAACCTACCTACGTTAGTTTATACCTGACATTAATTCCACTTCTCCAGTCTGCGCTGTTAGGTTATACATAGTAATAGTAGGCAGTACGTAATATGTGAATATGTATATGTATATATTTGGATAGGAATAAATGAACTTTTACGTCCCGACTAATTTTGCCGACATTTCGTTTTGTTGATGTTGATCTTTAATCTTCTGGGCGATCGCGCCAGTGGGGATGGATTTTCGATTCGGCCATTTTGACTGTCGTTTCGTACGATACGATGCGCTACCAAGCATGTGCTTACGTTGCCCTTCTCCACGGCCTCTCCACGGGCCAAGAATCCCAGAAAAGGGAGCCCCCGGCCTTCTCTTTTGGCCTCTGCTTGGCCGCGACCTTTGCCTGGCCGACCCTTGCGTCCTGTCAAATCCTTGACAGGCATCCCGGCATCCGCCCTCCGCGCGAGATCTGATACCGACAGGGTGTTCTATAACCAACTTAAAAAAGTCTAGGCCTATGGAGCCTATGGGACCTATGGGACCTATGGGGGGCCTATGCCAGGCTCTCGGTTTTCTTTCGTGGTAGCGATCCGAACTACTGCCCAGTCCAGCAATTCTGCCCGCCTATATATCGGCCCTTTTGGGAAGTTGTCAATGTCGACATGGCCTCGAAAGCCTTCATCAACTACCTGTTTCGGCACCTTGGAGTGGAGGTTTTGGCTAGCTCGGGGCTAGATATAGGGTACCCGCCTAACAAGACAATAGAACAGAAGTACCAGAGAAGCGTTCCTTTACGTCTTGCTTGCGGAAAGAAGAAGTTGCGAGAGTGACGCTTTCAGGCTACCAGCTCGTAGTCGACGAGCCAATTTGTGGGCATATGCCTGTAACGCGATTGGACACTGTGACCTTTCACCGGTGTAGGATTGACCGAGGGGAGCCCGGCACCTAGGCGTGTTCTAATAGGTGTAGCTTACCGAGTTTGCTTGACTCCCCTTGCAAACCTGGGGACGGAGCAGACGGAGTTGACATTGACATTCGACTGCTTGTCAACTTCATGACGGGCACGGCTTGCCTTGCGCCGTTGTCGTCTATGCAATCCTCGTTTCGCCGAATTACAAGTAAGGGAAGCCGTATGTCAATCTCGGCGTCGTAACCTACCAGGACATGGTCCGACCACCTCACTGGGAGCGGAGGGTCGTCATGGCAATACTGTAGCCTCATCAGATGCTAAATACCTATCCTAGCGAGCATCCCACCGCGGCGGAAATAACCAATGCCGCCTCAAATCGGGGGTTATACCCACAGGGCGAGACCACAACTCCGGATGACTATCTGTCCCGTAAAATGGCTCCGGCCAGACGTGATCCGACTGTTTGAGCCAGTAAGAGACGGGGATGACCTACGTGCTAGGTCAACCGTAGGCCGTAGGCTTTTTCTCGTCGTGCTGATTGAGCCAGCCACTGTAGCGAACGTACGATTTTGACGTAGGGAGCATGCATGTGCTAGTTTCCAACGATATCGCCACAGATGAGATTCGAGAAACATATTATCCAAATCCAGATAGACCCGCCTTGCATCATTTAGATACCCGAGCCTTCTTGACATGCTGTAGAACTAATACCTGCAACGAGGCGCTTCGTAAGAGTCAAGGGCTTGACGAATGGCGGAGATCTTAGCAACACGCATCGAAAAGGCGGCCGAGATGTTGTGAAAGGTATATTCGGTATACCAGTCATCATTGAGCCGGCTTCTAACTTGTCGAATTAAACCATTGGTTGAAGTTCGAGCAGGAGTTGCGCTCAGCGATGTATTCGGCCTAAAGAGGCAACGGTTTCTACAGCTAGGTGATGAAGGTATAAGACATGCAGTATGCATATTTCCGATAGGCAGCCTCAGATCTCGAGGCGGTAACTATAAAAATGACATGTCTCATCGTTTAATAAGATGAGACTCCTGTCGTGCTAAGGCCTCGGAGTTGCCTTGCAGAATAAGAAAATTCGGCATGCTTGAAACGTACTAACCAGCACGCAGGACTATCTAATTACCCAGACTGAAGGCCGGGTTGTTCTTCGTCAGGAGCCTGAAGGCGTAAATGTGACAAAGACTAAGAGAGCAGAGCTGTAGGATCTTGCTGATAGGACGTTTCTAATTTGAAGTGAATTTTCCCTCAAGTTATGCCGGGAATATGTGAGCATGAAGACATAGACGGCTCTACTTCGCTAATATGGCATGCAATAGTTACCTTCCATGTTGGCTCAACAGTTAAGGATCAGGGGAGTATTCATACATCCTGGTGTAGTAGGGGATAGCTAGCTTAGCATGCTGGTTTAGATCATAGGTAGTCAACCGCCGAGGTACTCGTATTGCAGTTGCTGCTAATAGAACTGAATTCCAGGTCACAGATACCATTCTCCACGTTTGCGGATGGATGCGTTTTTTGAGCCACGAGGAGCCCTGCCGAGCCATGCAGGGAGCCGTTCGTGCTTCCTGGAATGGCGGTGGAAATGTCGTTTCACGCTGACATCTACGCCAATGTAGCTCTTGTCCCCGTTGTGGTCAGCTGAAAAGATGACGAAGCCATGGAAAGCTAAGCTGTGAACGATAATGCTAAAAACCGTATGGGAGCGCTCGTCTTGCAGTATTGATCCACGGATGCCCGTGGCCGTCTGCGAGATTGGCGATATCGTGCCAACGGCCGACGATTACCTTGTGTTCCCGCATTGTGCTTGATGTATATGAGTATCATCAGGATAAGTGTAAAGCGAGTCTAGTTGGGGTTGGGCTTGAAACCTTGGAACAAAAGTGCCACTGGACAAGATAGTTGTGCATGCCTCATATCAAATATGAAAGCTGTCGAGGTCTCAAGCCCGACAGCTGTAGACCGGATGACCTGCTTTGAATATGGCTGGTACGGTAAATGAATAGGGCTGATAGACCGATGCTCTGTCGGCGCGGTATGCCAAGGACCGGTGGAGAGCTTTGACATGTCCATTTGCGCATGTCGAATCGTAGTTTCTGCTGATAGCATGATAGGCGTTACCAAAAGCCCCCTTTGCCCCTTTTTGCTTTTAGTAAATTTGATCCGGCGGGTACACAAGACGGCAAGCAATCCCAAAGTACCAGGCGTTTATTGTCGCGTATTATTCGGGTGGAATTCGATAGTGAGCGTCGGGTTGTAGGCACGTTGTTCCAGAAGTAAGGGAAGCCAACGCCAAGGGGTTGCTAAATGTCAAGGGTAGAATCATAGGTACGAAATCATCCTGGCTCTATGCAACACATCTTTGCCAGTTGTAGAAATTGTCGCGAGTAACAAGTCCCATCAGTCCACCACGTCCATGTGGGCGTGTGGGCTTGGTGGGCCGATGTCTTTGATAGTAACGGGTCGGGATGAGCTTTGACAAGGATACTCGAGTCCACTCTTGAAAGAACTAGTGAAGAGTTCGTCGACGGAGTAGAGCAGATACGGCACGCGTGTCTCTCTCGTTCTGTGTGGCAAGCAGAAAAAAGAAAGGAGAGAGGCAAGGCGGCGACTCATGTTATGAAGAACGTGTCTGTGTTACGTAGACGAGGACACGATGTGGTTGCATACATGAGACATTTGACTAGCCTCTGTATGCGGGTCTTCGAGTCGCCGCATGAGTTTAGGCGCATCTGATCGCTGTCAATCGGGCGGTAGCTCTGCCATTGGTTCTTGGGCGGACGGATAGGAACATTTCAGCCAGGGCCTCGGGTGTGACAGGTGGCCGTGACAGTGCCCTGGATGCAGCAGACCGTTGTGGCAGGCGATAAATGATAGGGAGAGAAGCCTTGGGCCTTGGGGGATGACGGGCAGGAGATAGGAAGATGCATATCCCTAATGCAGACGCATAGAAACGTATTCGTTGGTACTCGTTGGTACCTAGCGACGACCATTCTGGGCTGATCCGGATCTCGTGTTCAGCCTATAACGATGCACAACATGTAATACACGAGATGCAAATCATTGCTGAAATATTACCAGATACACACAGTAGCATCTCCTATGTGAGAACGGAAGATGCTCAAAGGTATGTAGTTAAAGACGTGGGGAGTTGAAGAGATTCGTGGGGGGACTAAGGGGGGAAAATGCGGGCGG
>JAOWAP010000009.1:237663-249067 GCA_028565235.1 Hypoxylon lenormandii
CGTGGTTAAAAAAGGTAGGGTGGGTAAGGGGGGTAGGGGTGCACTTTAAGCAGCTTGGCGCATTTTCCAATTCCCATTGACTTTTTTCCCCCTCGACTTTCGGACCTGACATAATTCAATAACCCCTTGCCCTTGAAATCTTGTAGCTCTACCATCCCGAGTCGTGTGTTCACAATTATCTATTAAAAAAGAAAAAGAAAAAAGGTCCTATTCCCAAGGTCAAAGATACTTAATACACGGATACAATGGCCAATCACCTGGCATTGGGGCGTGCTGGGGGATACAAGCCTTAAGCCTCAAGCCTTAGTCTTTCTTCTAAGCTGACTCGAGTCGTCGTGCTTCAACATCATCCACTGGAACTTATCTTGCCTATGTACATGCCTATCTACATACCTTGGGTATATTTTGCCCATCGACTACACTTAAAATTTTAAAGTTCATACCGTCGAGGATTTGTCGTGCTGGCGTTCGCCTTAACTCAGCATCCCTTTATTAGCGGTGCCGACTCCTTGGGGCGCATCCGCCTATCATCTGTCCTGCCTGGTTTGGAGCACGGTAAACATTCTGCCCTGCGTCCCTGCGTCCCTTGTCCCTTCGACCCAGAAGAAGGTTTCTGCACATCGACCACGCTCATATCGGCTAGGGATGATCATATCCTCTAGGGCTTATGATGCAACATGTCCGTCATCACGACTTGGGTGCTGCTTATGCATGGGTACTATGTAACAGCGAGCTCATGTCCCAGAAACTATCTAACTACTATTGAACAAGCACCACGGCTTACACAGGTAGGAATCTATGTGGCACGTGTGCCATGTTAACAGAACAGGATACTCACATCCGTCACTGTAGTCTCGGTACATCCATAGCAACGAGATGGGCCGTTAGGAGGGAAGAATTCGATCCGGCCTTCGAAATGTAACGCAGAGTGGACGTGATATTGCTATGCATGCAATAAGATGGTGCATATGGAAAGCCAACCCCGGTAGCCATCTTCGGGCAATTTCATCTGGCACCAAAGCAATAACCGTCACGGTCCGGGGTCTGACCCTTGTCTGCACGTACCATGTATGTATAATGTCTCTACCATGTCTGCATATAATACCTTAGGTATGCTATGTATACTATGTACGAAGTATGTAAGGTAGGTAGGCAGGTAAGTATGCACATACATACATCGATACCATCGATACTACCACCGACGCTTCCCCTTCCCCTTCCTAACTGTGGTCGTATCACTCGCTTTCCTACGCCCCCTACGCTCCCTACACTCCATACTCCCTTCTCCATACTCTCCAGGCGCTCCACTAGACCGCTTGCTATGTATCCAGCCAGGCCTGGCTTGACGCTTCTAGACGGCGAGACTTCTTGGTCGCAGACCGTTAGACACCGTCGGGATCGTGTGCGCTTCGATAA
The DNA here is from genome assembly GCA_028565235.1 of Hypoxylon lenormandii. Taxonomy (NCBI): domain Eukaryota; kingdom Fungi; phylum Ascomycota; class Sordariomycetes; order Xylariales; family Hypoxylaceae; genus Hypoxylon; species Hypoxylon lenormandii. The sequence goes on from JAOWAP010000009.1 coordinate 239,080, forward strand.
CCTCAACCCACTTGCACTAGTAGCCCACGAACATTGTCATCGTACACCAAGCGTGCCGCATCTCTACACTACCAGGTAGACAGACTGAACTTTCGGTCTCACGGCCCATCTCTTACCAAAGGGTCCTTCTGTGGGGTACATGTGCAATACAAGCTTACCTACCCACAAGACAAGTAGCCACTATGGACCTATGGCTTCTACCTTGCCGTCTAGGTACTACTATAGGTACTATGTATAATAGCTGCGGGACAAGGTCCCTCTTCATCGCTCCCTGATGCCTGTCCTAACATCTGCTACGGTATAACCATCCTTGCTCATGCCTCGCATCCTGACCTCTTTACGGTTTAGTCAGTTCGTCGAAAGCGTACCTCCACACCTTTATAGAAGCTCCTCATTTTCATCAATGTACATAGAAAAGCCTCCTGCCTCCTTGCCGATGCGCCTCATCTGTTTTTCCTAGAACATAATTTGTAACCAAGTATATTCAACCTTTCTGTTTCTACTGCGCTCTATACGTCGAGTCAAGACTATCTGGCTATCTAGGAGTCGGACCTTTTCGTTTTTATATATCTCTATACCGGTATTTACCAAGATAGCCGCCCGCATATCTCTGCATCTTTGCCTCTCAGACGGAGCACCTTCAAGTCGCCGTTTCGGGACTGCCAAAGGATCAATGGTCGCTTAAAGATTAGGGACGAGCAAGCAAGGAAGGTCTTAAGAGCCGGCGACTTGCCGAAACGAGTCGTGGGTCTCCATCTTGGACGTTTATCTCTGGAATACTTCCATCCTTTCCTACCCTGACATACCTCTGTCGAGTGAAGGTGAGTGGTAGCCGCCCTTCCTGCCAGCAGCAATACATATATGGTGCTAGTCTTTCTCAGAAAGCTGACCAACATTACATTGTAGGTATCAACGCTGAACGTAAGACACGCAGCCACATATCTACAACATGTCTATTCTTGCCATGGCTTCTCCACAATATCATCACCGGCTCCCTTACGAGTATCGGGATCCCTTTGAGTTAGGACGGCACGCTCATCCAGAGCAACCGCCTAGTAGACGAAATGATGTTGCTTTACCATCAATTGGACAGGTAAAGCACTTGGCCCTCGACCGAAGTATCCTACTAACTGAATGCCAGGTTTTCCCAGAGTTTGGCGCTAGAACACATTATTCTGCATCTAGTCCCACTGAGACCTCTTTCACTGGAACAACGAGTCCCGACTATATCCATTCACGTTCGCCTTCCCGTCAGAAATGGGCACGGCCGTCCTATGAGTTGGAAAAGGATGTTCACGTTCCGAGAATATGGACAGGTTCAAATGATTCACACGAAGACAACTATCGGCGACGATCACCGGCCAGAGCACCATGGAACCATTCGCCCCCTGGTAGTCCGCCTAGTAGAAACGGCGCCCTCCCGCTCATGCAGACTTTCACGACCTTGGAGCCTCGTGAACGGGTCGAGTCTCGTCCCACTCTTCCCAGGCTAGATTTTGAGCGGAGTGCGAACGATGCGCATCGACATCGCAGCCGCCTCGAGGATGATTACGCTCAAGAAACGAGAAGACCAAGCATGGCGGCTAAGTACGGTCACGCATCGGACAGGGAGCCCGCTATTTACGAACAAGTTAATTACGGCCACCAAATCCATCGTCCTAGTCGAGGACATTCCTTGTCTGTCGGGTCGATAGTTCATCCTCCTCGGGAGAGAACGCCATTCTCGCCGGTGCCGTATGGTACTCGGTATCATCACGAGCCTTATATGCGTGTTGCCGAGTTCGGGACGGGGATGCACGGCGACAATAGGCAGCGAAAGCGGCGCGGGAACTTGCCCAAAGAAACCACAGATAAACTACGGTCTTGGTTTCACGCCCATCTCCACCACCCGTACCCGTCAGAGGAGGAGAAGCAGAGCTTAATGAGGCAGACGGGCCTGCAGATCAGTAAGTTGGACCTTTCCCCTACGCTTAGATCTCGAGTTCTAGGTGGGAGCTAGTAGTTTTCAGTGCTCAAGACTCGGAGTTTTCTAGTCTTGCACATCAACTAACAAAGCTTCCTCGCAGATCAAATATCCAATTGGTTCATTAATGCTAGGCGCAGGCAACTACCAGCCATAATGAACAGTGCCCACGCCGAGTCCAGCGCTAGGGCTATACGAGGCAGCTCTGGTGGTCTATTGGCCTCTACAGAACGACTTGAATACGATTCAGATGTTAAGCAATACGATTCGGATACTAAGCCTCTGAGTGACGGCGAGGTGGGCAGTTATCTCGACATAGAAAGAGACATGAATCGGCGGAGGGCGGACAAGAATGGCCGGGGCAGCATATGAACAGAGTAGACCTACAAACCCACGCGGGTTTGGCATGATCTTTGTTCCTACAAAGGCTACGGAATCCATATTCGATATTGGCCTACAAAACATGACATTACGATGGATCGGACCAACCGAAAAGATTAGGCGCATGGGAGTTCAAAGAGACAAACGGGGGCAAATACCAATCATGGCGGATCAGGCGCAACGGGACGGTAGATTAGGAAGTGTTATCGGGTCAAATGCTTTTTGCAATGCAAGCGGTAACCTGTATATTACCCTGAATTGATTAACGTGCTTCCATCGTCATAACGAAGGATTACGTGGAGCTGTCACTGTATGCGTACGTGCTAGGATTTAGCCTCAACATCCAAGCGCCCATACATATCCGGATGATAAAAAGACCATGGACTCTCTTAATATCGTTTACCGGGCCAACACCTTGCACCTGCGTCTAGCTAGCTCTTCTCGACCGGGTCGTTCCCGACCAAACGTGAATTACGGCTCGTCCAACCACGGACTGGGGTCCGTTCCGAGGGCTATCTATCCCCAAGATCTACCTAGCGACACCATGGACAGTCGCACTGGCGTGTTAGAGAGAGACCACAAAAGAATTATATTGTCTTGCATGCCGCCCCTTCCGATCGATAGATTAACTGCAGATGTCCGCGATGGTGGAAAGCTGCCTTTTTGCTCGACATCCGTTGGCTACCAGGAAACCCATTTGTGACGGGCCACCTAATCTCGCCGCATCGCACAGTCTCCCCATTAGCTTAGCTGGGATTATCAGCCGGCGGCAGGCACATCTCCACAGCGCGCATTCGGATGACGACAGAGGTTACAGAACAGCTGACGTGACGTGCCTTGGGGGGGATTTAGTAGTGGTCGTGTTAGTAGTAGTGGTGGTGGTGGTGGGTGGTCTGGCTTTCAAACCAGAAAGCTGTGAACCCGAGAATGTGCTCACATTTTTTGTTTCTGCACAAAGTAGCATGTCGTGTCATCCGTTCGCGTTGCCGGAACCCAGTCACCACAAGTCGACAAAGTACCACTGGCTCGGTAGCCGATATTCCCACCAAGGGGGAAGGAGAAACCCCCATCGATGCAACAGCACAACGGGATCTAATCGACTCTAGGCGAACACGACAGACGGAGTCCTCCCCCGCTCCCTTGGGTACGGACCCCGTCATGGGAGGAGGGATCTGGCCAGATGCTCCTCGATATCACCCACGAGTGTCGTGTCGTGATACCTACCTCCTAACCTTACACTTTGGTCGCTCTGCTGCGGAGGCTGCCGCACTCTGAATACTAGACGCCTAGGTACCTATGCAGAACAGCATCGTTGGGTTGTGCTAGACTAGCTTGCATTAGTATGACATCTCAGATGCCTTTAGCTGCTTAACCAGAGATACCTATGTATCTGGATAGTGTTACAAGTCGCATCCCTACGATTCGTCCTAGTCTTATGTATAAGTGTACAAGAAAGGAAAACAACATAAACTCTCATGCCTCCACATGCACACACCACCGAATTGCTAGCTACCTCACATCGGACGAAGAAGCTTTCGAAGCTCTTCAACAACAAGGTCTATGTGGTTTCGCCCCAAATGTGATAGCCCGAATGCGGTACCCGTGGGCACGGATCTCCGGACAAGCTGAGGCCCCCTTGTCTTGAGACATGGCGTTTTCTTCGGACAAAAACCCCGAGTCAATGTCTTTTAAAATTCAGGGTGACGGTTTACTTCCCTCATCCTAGGCATCCCCCTATTCTCTTTTTTTTTTTCCTTTTTTCTTTAAGAATCTAATTCTCCAAGTCATTGTCTTAAACATTCGATGATGGAACCTGAAACAATTTCACTTGAGCCGCGCTGGAGAAAAAAGCGGTTATATGTGACGGTTATATGCCTGTTAGTCGTCACACACGCACACACACATACACCCCTGGAAAGGGCAAGGCGGTTCGAGATATCGCTTCCCACGATAAAATGCATCCCCGGCCACTCACATCACAGATAGCATATATTGAAAGCACTCGCTTGTATTCCCTGCTTAGGCAGCTAGCTACCTAACTTGACCGCAAAAGTGGACAGAAGCCCACGATGAATACATTCAGTTTACCTCTTGCCATCGAGTTTACCCAAGCCGTCCTGGACTAGTTGCCGTCCTCCTTGGCCGAATTTCTAGTTTTTCTAAGTGATATGAATAGCTTAGTATCGTGCCTCATCCAATTCTAGGTGGATAGAAAATTTTCAATAAGTCACCTAAATGTACCTCAAAGGGTAGTGGCATATATGTAGGTTTTTGTAGCGCCAGTAATACAGGTACATACTTTGTAGAGTGCAGCTTGGTCAAATCATCCCGAAACCAAAGATCTACCTACCAGGTACCGTGGAGGCGACCATTACTGACAAACTTAACCTTAACTGATGCTGTCGGTCACTGGCAGTCGGGGACGCCTTACGCAGGGCCCAAGCTCTCAATGCCAATGTTGGAGTTCTATGTACTTGTAGTTAGTGTGGTTGAATATCCCACACCGTTTGCTCTTTGACCTCTCCGCTTCAGCATGCTACCTTCGCTATATTAACTATGAATCGGCATACTAACTAGGCGTGGGGGGGCAGTTTATATGAATACATACTAACTAATGGGTACCTAGTAAGGTAATCAGAAGCGTAGCGTATTAGTCTTACACCGGTTATGCTCTTGCATTTACCATCACCGGGCATGGAGTTTTTTCTTGCTTCAACGGCAAAGTAACTGCCCCCCCTTTTTCCTGCTGTCAGTCATTTATCCTTGCAGATTAACGTAGATTGGCTACCGGCTCTTCGCCTTGCAATTTGGTTTCCACTCACGGCGGCAAATTGTCACTAATCAGCAACCTTGCTTGCTCTTGGAGGACCCCTTTCAACAAACTTCTATCAGATGGTTGTCTGACTCGGATGCCTGCCTACCTAGCTACCTACCTTCTTTAAGCTATATGCTTTTAGCTTCTGCCCAATCGTTCCCCATTCGAAAGTACTAAACTACGACGAAGGGGCTAAATACCGGACCCAACCGCTTGGGACGGAAGCACATCCGGCCGACGAGTAGATCTACTAATAGGGCATAGACTTGACCGGTAGGAGGAGGAGCTCATGACTCGGAAGCCGCCGAGTGAGCTTCGACGGGAGCGGATCACGAACCGGCCCAAGCTGGCGGGCTGTCAAAGAGGATCCCAAAAGCTTCTTTAGTCTCCAGGTATTAGGTATGCTAGCCTGAATTTTCCTACGCCAGTTCCGTCGGCAGCTTCTTTCTAACGCGCGTCTGGGCACTTTTAGGCTCTGGACGGTGGGACTTATGATAACGGTCCAGCCGATATTCGCGGCTATCTAAAAGCGGAGGCGAACTTTTTGCTCTTTTTACTACCAGCCCTAGCCTAAGCAGCCTAGGCGCAGGCGGCGGCTCCTATTCATCTCATTCGTTCCGGTAACTCCTTGAGGAATACCGATCTGGATCTAAGATGATATATCACATTTGTCACCTTAGTCATAGTTCTTCCGTCGCCGGAAACCGTCCCAAAGCAACAGCTAAAAATCGGGTTTGGCACCGTCAAACTACTAGCTAGAGGATCGTGAGGCTTTCAACACTATGTGGGTTTCTCAAGTAATCACGAGTCTTTCTAGAACTGCCGTACTACGCTTGCGGTTTGAAAATCCTCTACTTGGATTCCGCTGGACCAGGCCCCTAATTAGCTACCTCCTAGCTGAGCAGCGGGTTTATTATCTCCCATACGCGGCAGTGCGAGCTATCTCGAATCCCGGAATGCTCTACAGTATGGCCTTCAGTGTTTCAATACAGTATATCGAAGGCTTCAATGCGTAGGTATATACAGACTGGCTTGTTTACCTACGCACAGTACTATACAATAGTTACTCAGAAGGTAGGTAGGCTACACTAAACTAAGGGACCGGGTACGTGGGTTCTGCGGCGACCTGCCTTCTTGGTCTCGACAACGAGCGACGTGTATATCGTGCCATGGACGCGTATATATGTGACACGTCGTTTGCTAATATGACCAATCTTACAGAATTGTGCTTTCCTGAGTCACACTGCGTGTCTGTAAGCGGTCGTGTGCTATGTAGGCCCGGTCCGTCAGCTTATACAGGTGTTGTCGTCACGAACTAGTCATTCTTTCATCATTTAGAACTTCCTTTTCGTTATCGTTATTACGCCTAAGGATTAGTTCGTCTGATAGTAACGAGAACTCGGATGAATAAGTAGGCATATAAATTTAAGATACCGGTAAATGTCTATCTCGTAAAAAATTACAAGAGAGAGAAGAAAACTTGGTCTCGATGTGCTATTAGATATCCCCATTTCTCAATATATCTACCTACCTGCATGTGTAACTATACAACTCTCATTATGTACAATTATGCATAACAAGTAGGAAGCGAAGCATAACTTTGCGCTATCGATGTCGAATAGGGGGTCTTGGCATTACTGATTAACTCATAACAGAATTATGCCAAGATTACATTAAATCGTACATTAATCGGCATCGAACTATATACGTAAGTAGTTTCTGCTTCATGCTCATATTCTTCAAATGTATATCGTGTCATATCGAAACATAGACGCTTTCAATGCGCGACTAAGACATTGCGGAAGGATGTATAGAATGTCTTATGTAAGAGCCAATTGCTCCGCCCACTTGGGTATGGACGGAGATATCGGTAATCGGCACAGCCACTATCCGACGGAGAGGTCTGGTTGCCTAAGCTTGGTAGCGGGCTGGGCGGGATGATGTCGCGCGTTTGAAGGTGCAAACGCGCTCTGTGAAGGATCAAGTCCAAACCAAGACACACCCACTAAGATATGCGAGGCTAAAAGTCAACAACGGAGATCCGAGGCGGCTCTAGTATCTGTATATGAGTCTACTGTATCATGCCGAGCGATAGCCCCTCCATCCGGACTTCTACCGGTGATCAAGCCGTAGAAGTTTTGGTAATATGTGTCCTTCCCCCTGAACGTGAGATTCAGATCTACTAACGCCGTATGTTGCAAGTAGTCATGTGTGTCATGCAGGTACTGTTAGATTGCTAGCTACCATATTCTCGGGTCGTGGCTCATATCTTGCAGGAATCGAAAACTCAAATGCGACCGCACCAAACCTCGGTGCCTTCGCTGCGAGAAGGCCAAGGCTGAATGTGTCTATCCCGAATCTCGGAGGAAACCGGCATTCAAGCGCAGGAACGTGAAAGAGCTCGAAGCTCGCCTAGGTTAGCCATGACTACGTTTATGCTAGCGATGAGAGAGCCTAAGACTGAGTGAAAACCTGCGCAGCCCAAGTCGAGGAGCTATTGAAAGAGAATAGCCAGAGCAAATCGCCAAATAATGGCACTGCTGAGCCTGCCAGCTTCCAGCCCACTGAAGTGCCCGTGGTCGAGGATGACTTCCTACACGGACTGGACTTCACAGATCCAGACCTAAACGATGCCACGGCGTTCCCCTTTCAGCCGGACCCGATGGCAACATTCCCAATGGATAACTTAGACGGTCTAGGACAAGAAGACACCCCATTCAACGGCGACCTCATGGACCTCGGTGGGATATATGAAAGCCTACCTCCTTTTGATATGATGGAAGATCTGTGAGTACCTAGTGCTGGCATTGATACTTCGTCTAGTTCGCTTACGAGGATAGTAACCGACTTTTCTTCGAGCGCCAACACCATATTGTTCCCGTAATCCACCCTTCTCGTTATCTGCACGCCTTCTATTCCGCCCCGCACATGAAACCTCCAATGTGCCTTCGGTACGCCATATGGGCTCTAGCCGCACACGGCCACCCAAAGTATGGCCCCTATCACGACGTCTTCTACCGACGTGCGCGGCAGTACGCCGATTCAGATGAGATGAAAGTAAGCGATCCATCATGGCACGATCTTGCCCCTTTTGTGTAACTCGGGCGTCTACTTACTGCTAAAAGGGATACGGTGAACATTTTATTACCGTCGGTCATGCTCAAGCATGGTGCATAATCGCTACGTATGAGGCGAAATCCATGATGTTTACCCGAGCGGCAATGAGCTGCTCCAGAGGGGTCCGCTTGGTGCAAATGATGGGCCTCCATCGACTCGACGGTGCCGCAGAGGAGATAAGCCCGACATTACTACCTCCACAGGATTGGGCCGAACTGGAAGAACGACGGCGGGTCTTTTGGGGTATCTTTTGCATCGACAGTCACTGTTCTATCTCCACTGGCTGGCCGCATCTCATCGACGCTTCCGAGGTAAGACACTGCTTCAAGACGGCCGCGACCCAAGCTAATCCCTCTCACAGATTACAACTTTGCTACCCGCTGTGAGTGAAGTCTTCGTATCCCTGGAACCCGTCATAAGGCAACAGCCTCGCCTTGATTTAATGGCTTGGATATGATAAGATCATGTCCCACTAACCACGAACCTTTCTAGTCAGAATCTGCGTTTTACGAGGGCACGCAAGTCGAAACATGTAGTCTATACGATGCCTTCAAGGGACGCCCGTACTCGTCATTTGCTGGAGCAGTCTTGGTTTGCCATATGTTAGTTTATCCCTAGATTCCGACTTTGGGGCATCGGTCAAATACCTACCTCCTACCTATACCTTGTTAATTTGCTAACTTGAATATATCAAGATTTAACGAAATTCTTAAGCACGTTCATAAACCAAAACCGAATGACAACCCTGACAACTACGAGTTTGGTGAATATTGGCAACGGCACCGCGATATCGACAACACCCTTTCGAGCGCGTTCATGTACCTACCGGAGGCTTTTCGACTGCCCGAGAACTACCGGGACCCGGTCGCTGTGCATACGAACCTCAATTTGCATGCGTCCATCATTTGCTTGCATCATTCGGCGATTGAGAGGATAGACACTTACAAGCTACCAGAAAGCGCTAAGAAAATCTGCCAGGACCGCTTAACGACAGCAGCCCAGGAGATTATCAACATTATGAAGTTGACCAGCCACGTCAACTCGAGTCCTGTAAGCATTTTATTCGGTTGATGAGACGTCCTTACTGTGGAACAGTTGTTGATACCTCAGCAGAGAAGCCCACTGGCTTCATTGGCACTATATTCTGCCGCGTCCGTCTACGTTTACATGTGCAAGGAAGCACAAGCGCCTGCGTCGTATGCTGACAACCTTGACTTTGTCATCGCTGCCATGGAGGCCCTCGGACGACACCATACCATCACCCAAGCCTTTCTTCGTCAAGTAGTAGTCGACATCGAGCAAAACGATATCCAGCATTTTGTCCGGCTGCCCCGTCTCGATAACCTCGGCGAAGAATTCAACACCCAGATCTCGCACAACATACCATTGGTCGCTCGCTCCAGTATATCCCGACATTCCAAGGTTCAGCCGCCGTTGCCGGGACGTCTGCCGCTCGGGAAACCGGTTGGCAAGATCATTTCCGACGAGGTTGGTGGTTGTGATTACGGGACCTGGGTGTCGGAATCCAGCCACTTCGACTCGTTTTCGCCGGATACCCACTCGACCGATCTTGGTAGCAGCAGTAGTAATAATAATAACAAACGAAAACGCACCTCTCCGCCCGGTGCAACCGGTAGTGGTACTATAGACGGCAGTTCCGAGACCTGCGACCGATACTGGGCTGCGAGCGCCGGCGTCCAAGACCACGTGCC
>JAOWAP010000009.1:271350-288852 GCA_028565235.1 Hypoxylon lenormandii
TCTACCGCCACGCCGCCGCCCCTGAGCCCCGGGATGGGGACCGGGGCGCTGGTTGCTTTTCTCGTTGCCACTCTGGTCCTTGTCTAGTGTAGAGACGAGACGAAGAAGCAAGTTTCTATTTTGTTTTATATATGGTTTGGCATGCATAGCGATGGCGTTTCCCTCAGTCTTGGGGGCGGGAGGATATACTACTTTGATTTTGGCATTTGAAAAGCGTCTACAGGCAGACATCATCATTATCATCACGACCGGAATTGCATAATCGGAAAAGGAGGTCTGTAAATAAAACTGCTCTCGCATGAGAGTTTCTACGGTATTGGAACTATATATTAGGTAGATTACATAGATCGACATAACCAGAACACCCCTTGTGGGGATTTCAAGTAGTTTTTTCGGTCTTGCATTACAGGTAGATATGGTGAGGATGTGAAGCTTTCGTGATAGTGAAGGCAGAATCTGGTTGCTTGAATAATCTAGATGATGTGGTTGAAACGTGCTATAGCCTGCCCCTAATATTTCTTTGTTCGCCCAGAGCTAAATATATACTAGGTAACTAATCGTTTTCCCCTTTTCTTTTTAGGTTTCAAGAGATCTTTGAAGCTTTAGGAGGCTTTCTTTTTTGAACGCTTTACTATTTATCAATGGATCTTGTGCCCTAAGGGGGCGTATCGACTTCTTTAGGTCATCGTCAAAGGAGTCTTAATACCCATCTAACAGTGCTTTGCCCCCCTGAGGTTGAGAATGTTAGATCGGAAGTGAAGCTGGAAGAAATGGTGTTGTATCGAGGTATATGATAAAATTAGCTTAGGTAATTTTGCATTGACATACCCCCTTTTCGACAATTCGTGGAATCTTTAATATAAAGTCGAGACAAGAGCATTTTTACTACGTATTGTATCATGTATTTTTAGTCCACATCGTGAAAGGTACTTAAGATATCAAAACGAACACTTTGTAAGTGGCCAATATCAACGCATGTATAGGAATGATGCAAAAACTTGAATAGTGCTGCATGGGTATCTCTTTGACAAATAATTTCCTGTCCGATCCGTTTAACGGCCGTGTTTCTACGCCCTTCCCCATAGGCCCCGTACTCGTACACGATTAGAGTGATGCGGGATAGACCACAAAAGGCTGGGCTGCTTGCAATTAACGACTTGATCGCTGCCTACCCCGTTGGCGCTTGCCCGCTTATCCAAAGCAAGCTTCGTGACGGTACTATCATGAAGCGTCATCGCCGTTCGACGCATCCTTCATCGGAACGTCGTCTCCTGCAGCTGCGTCGTCTCCATTGACTCCGTTGGCCTCCCCCGCAGATCCGTATATGAACGCCTCGAGTGATTTGTATGCCTCTTCGATATCATCATTCGTGATGGTAGTATCGTATTGCCCCTCAGACTTCGAATGCTCGATGTCTTCTTCAGCGGCCTTCAGCGCATTTTGTATGTGTTCTTCTGACACGCCCGCTTTCTTCAACCGAGCCTCGAGCTCCTCGGTAGTGGGTGGCGATATAAATATAAACCGCGCATTATAGCCATTGTCCTTGGCCATCTGGATACCCTAGTGTAGTTGTTAGAAAATCCCGTCTATACAGTATAGATACGTCCAGACTTACTTCACGATCCAGCTCGATAATGGGGACTTTTCCGGATTCCCCCAAAGCTTCGGCTACCTTTCGACTCGTTCCGTAGTCGAACCCATCTCGGGTGCTGTACTCAAGGAAGTAGTCCCCGTCAAGGATGGTGTTGAATGCCTTGGAATCTACAAAATGGTAGTCTTGCCCATCGACTTCGCCGTCCCCGGGGCTTCGAGTGGTATGCCGGACGACTCGTCCAAATACGTCTTTTTGTCTCTCCAAAAGCATCGAGGTTAATGCAGATTTGCCGACTTTGCTTGGCCCCGTCAGGACAATCGGCCGTCTATCTTCCGGAAGCTGCTTCTCCCCGGCTGCTTCGTCTTGGGCGGCTTCCGAGGTTGAATGGTCCTCAAAGATGGCATCAACCTTTTGCCAATCATCGACCTTGTCAAAGGCAGCGAGCTTTGATCTCCGAGCAATTCTGAGAGCTCTCCAGGTCTTGCTAGCTTTGGCCTCGAGTATCTCTGATTTTTCCTTTTCGTTTTTCGCAAAGTCGAGATCGAGGTCGTCCGTTTCTATCTTCTCTTTGAAGACATGAAGATCAGGGAGTTTCCATCTCTCCGGCTCCTTCAGTTTCTCCATGGCTGATTCAGTATCTTCCTCTTTCAAGAAGTCTAGAGACAACGATCCCATCGGTACAGCCCGCAGCCTCTTGTTAGTTGCTATGCGCTTGGCGCTAGCTCTGGCTTCGTTGAAATCGGCTGGAGCAACAGGATCTCGTTTAATGGGCGGGCAACTTTCGACCTTCCAACGGACCCAATTCTTATCCCTAGAGATGACGCTCTCGACCACGCGGTAGAAGAAGTAGCCATCGTTTTCAGCTTGAATGTAGTTGGTAATCCTCTCTTTCATTGCCCTGGCCCATTTTGTCTACACACGGTTAGTAATTGTTATATTAGCAGTGCTTTCATCATGACTTACATCTTCATCCCCTAGCTTCTGGTCGCCGTAGTTCACGGATCTGTTTTGCGCCTTGATATTGGCAAGCTTTGCTTTGGCCTGGGGCGTGAGGGAGAACAGGAAATCCAGAACGATGAAGGCTTGTATGAGTATATGGCGTCTGAAATAGAGATCGCCTATCTACACAGAATAGTTAGATGAGGTCCAGTTTCCCGTAAATGTGATAGAACGTACCTCTAGTTCGAACAAGTCTTTGCTCGTCAGGTATTTGGGGTTGTTGGTACTGCTACGAAGGTCTTCGTCTCCTTCAGGGTGTTTTCTCTTCTGAGGAGTCACCTTGCTCTCATCGGAGCCTTTTGTGCTCCTCTGGAGCTTATCGACTGTCTCAAATGCAGTCATTGTCGCCTCCAAGCCCGACTTGAATTTGGCCAATTGTGCAGAATCAAAGAGCGTTGTTGGTTGACTGAACTGATGCTGGAGTGACCAGAAAATGGGATATAAAGAGTCGGTATCGAGAGGCTTTTCAGCTGCAGGTTTGTTTTTCGCATCGAAAGAGACGGCTTTTGTCGTGGCTTTGTTGTCTTCTTTTCCATCTTTACCAGAGTCGGCTTCCGAATCCACGATCTTCTTATCCGCGGAGTCGTCTGGCTCGACAGGTGTCCCTTCGTATGTCGTGACATTCTCAACGTGATATTCTCCGCGCAAGTTTACCGAGCTCCTGTCTCCAAGAGGAAAGCACTGGAACATAAAGATGAAGACTCGACCGCAGAAAGCTGTATCCTCGGCGCGCGACAGTCGACGGAGCAGATCGTTACAAGATCTGAGAATGACTAGTTGCTTCTGTTTCAGGTTCTGGGCTATAATCTGTTCTCTTCGCGACTCGAGGAAATCAAAGATCTTGCGGCATCCTTCGTTCGTTTGGCTGTCAAGAAGCTCCTCCACCAGCCAGAAAAGCAAGGCGGGATCGCATTGCTCGCCATCGGACAAGACTGACAGGAAATCGAAGAGATTCCAGATTTGGACGAACTCGGGAGAATCAATTGGCGTCCCAGCCTTGTGATGGTCAGTAATTATCGATCGATGCAGGAATCCGGGATCTCGCTACTGACAACTAGGCTGCTGAAGACATTTCGTGCAGCTGTTTCGACAACGGCATATTGGCGAGCTTTTTCGGCGCCTAGGTTGGTCGAGGTATAGCCTGGGGATGCGCATGGGAATATGGTAGGAAGCTGGGCAAGCAACTTGTCGAAGTCGGCTTTGGTGAGAGGCGGCTCGATTGATGAGGTGGTTTTTATAGACTGCGCATGATTCAAAGCGTCCTTCAGGAGCGTCGCAAAGGCGTCTACCTGGGGTATCTCGTGGTCGGTGTTATCGGCAGAAGGCATCGTGAGCCTTGCCGTGCGAGTTGTTAGGGATTCGTTTCGACTTGGTCTTCGACTCGCCGGTTGTAGGTGGTTCTAGTCGAATTCGATACACAGGTTGGATGTTGCAAGTTGAAATTGTGGGTGGTTGGAGAATGAATGGTAGCAGAAAATTTGTTTGATTATGTTGTATTAATATGGGCGTCTTTAACGAGTGTGTTGAATGCGGAGTGTTAGAAGCCGACGAGATGTCAAAGGTGAAATGGTTGAAGGAAAGGCTGAGCTTCAATGCTCTTGATTGCATACAAAGTAGCCTTAGCCCTTAGTGTTATGCACTGAAAGCTTGGTGGAGTTATGCACTAGAAGCTTGGTACTAGGTACTTGCATTAAGTACATAAATTCTGCCGCGACTGACCGCCAAAATTTTAAGTCAAAGGTGCAGGGATTAAAGTCATCGTGCATGGATAAGACAGCGGCAGGGGAGTCGCGGTACATGCAAATGTATGTGTATGTGCAGCAGTAGTAAAAATTTGAGGATCCAATCGCCAATTAGCAACGCCAAGTACGTACCTCTATCCCTCTATCAACATCACCACGCGACGAGGCTGAACAGACAAGACGTTTTCGCCACAACTGTAAAACCCAACTAGAGGTGATAATTCTGTGGCAGCTTGAGACATCCAGAAAACTTCATGTTATCATCGCCAGCATCGCCAGCATCGCCCTAAGCTCTTACGCCAGGCACGAACTCCTCGGCAATCTGCTAGAGCGATTGATGAGCCATGCCGCCCGCGAAGAGACCTAAAAGCGACGCAAAGTCCAAGTCGCGCGATGTCGAACACCGTCCCACCATTGCCGACTTGGAGGGCGAAAGCGAATTCGCCCAGCTTGCGAGGAAGCATTGGCTGAAGACTACTCGACGAACTACGAGACCCAAGGTCAAGAACGACGTCTTGAAAAGCGGTATCTGGGATGTGCTCGAGAAAAATGGCTTCCCCTATAAGTCATTACTTGTCCTTGAAGGACTACAGACTGTCGAAAGCTACCTTTGGCCTGGCTACTCCGAAGACTCGTCTAATTTCCATGTCCTTTTGATAGCGCTGATTACGAATGTCAAAGCGAGGGAAAAGCTTGAGACGTGGAGTATCTTCGAAGACCGACCTGCCGAATTCTCGAGTTTCTTTACCCGCGTCCTATCCATGACCCTTGACCAAACGCTGTCCCTAACGATACGAACGCATCTACTTTGCTTCATCATATACGCCTTCCAAAGTCTCGACTGGGCAAGTGTGAGGAAGGAATGCGCCCCATTGGTGTCTATAGGTATATGGCACAACCTTTCGACCGAGTCGAAACGAGAAACCAAACTTGGCCAAAACCCACAGCTTAGAAAAGCTTGGAAAGCGGCAGGCAAGAGATATGAATCCGCCGACGATGCCACCAAAGCTCGATTGCGGTTCGAGAGAGCGTGGCTATATACCTTGACACTGGATTTCCTGCGGTTGCTCTACGAGGACAAGAGGAAGGACGAACACGTCCTCTACTGCGAACGATTCATCGAATTCGTTTCCGACCTACTAAGTCAACTCCCGACAAGGCGATACGTCAACACTTTGCTACAGGACTTGCACATATTGCCTGCTTTGCATCTTTCCCCAATGTTCAGTGACGAAGAAAACGCTTTACTTCGTGATCAGTGTTCCCTACTGAGTCACTATGTGCATTTCACTATCGATGATCAGA
This sequence comes from Hypoxylon lenormandii, assembly GCA_028565235.1. Classification (NCBI taxonomy): domain Eukaryota; kingdom Fungi; phylum Ascomycota; class Sordariomycetes; order Xylariales; family Hypoxylaceae; genus Hypoxylon; species Hypoxylon lenormandii. Next base: position 276,991 of record JAOWAP010000009.1, read on the forward strand.
CGGGGGCTCAGCATAGCCGCACGGAAGCGTATGACCGCCATTGTGCCGAGCTTGCTAAGCTCCAACGAGTAGCCTTGAGACATTTCAAGGACAAGCTGACAGTATTGGCTTTGTCTAACTATGGATCTATAGATAAGAGGAGCGAACTTGAAAATCTCCTCGAGGCCCTCACAGATGAGGAAATGAAACGACTTGCCACTTTGCTCGAACTTAGGACAGAATACCCTGAGCTGGTCAAGGCTCCTATCGATCGACACTTCTTAATGGAGGTTCTCCTATCCACATACGAGAAGCGCAAGACATTCCAAGAGCTTACTCAAGATATGAGTATTCTTCCCACCGAAGACAGCCTTTTTGACCAAGGGCTATTAAGAACAGACAACTACGATGGTTCAAAGCCACTTGCGCTCCCTAAGCTAAAACTACAGTACTTGTCTGTGGGCGATTTCCTCTGGAGAGCTTTGGTCCTTTACCGCTGCGAATCTTTCTATGGTATCAGAAAAGATATTGGCGATGCGTTGAAACGACTACGACCTGAATCGAAGCGCCCAGGGGAGACCACCTTCGCCGGCTTCTCAAAAATGGCACTTCCCATTTCTCGACCGTCTATCTTGGAAGTCGTTCCAGCTCTTGTTGGTGACGACAAGCCGTCCGCGGTTAACGCCGAGATCTCACTTGATGTGCGTCGGCTTGCAGACAACATTCGAAAAGAATGGGATTCTCTACGTCCAGACGACGTCGTATTCCTCGTTTCGGTAGATGCCTCTATGTCGAAAGCAATCTCCAACGGAGGCAGCCATACAATTTCTGAGGCGCAAAAGCTTGGAATTGTCTCGGTTCGGACTGCTGAGGTTGCTCAGATCATGGACGATAAGGGGAAATCCATCAGAGACCCTACCGCTTACTTCAACGGACATAATCGATCGCCTACTAGAAGGGTTCAATTAAGACTAGACCCAAGAACGTACAAGGCAGATATGGATCGGGTCGCCAAAGGAAAGCCAGACATCTATGAGCGGATTAACCTCGTCGTCCGACGGAGCGGCAGGGAAAACAATTTCAAACCAGTACTGGAATCCATTCGCAGCTTGTGTCTTTCCGAAGTGCCCCTAGCATCGTGGCTACACGAGAATTTCCTTGGCTATGGCGACCCTGCCGCGGCGACATATAAACATCTCCCGAATCGGATTGGAAAGTTAGATTTCAGAGATACATTCCTGGACTGGCAGCATCTCGTCGAGAGCTTACCCGGGAAAACTATTGAGCCCGGGGATGATGTGACTGCGAGCTTTGGCCCTCCGTACATCCTCGAGTCGGTAGATAAACCTCTAGAAGAAAAGACGACCAAGACATCTAAGAAACGACGAAGAGATGCCGAGCCCACCCTTATTGCCGAGGTTGAGACGTATAAAGTCTCTACATACAAGCCACCGAATACTGGGCCATATCCTGTCGATGCCCCGAAGCTGAACAGTGTTCGATTCACGCCCGCTCAGATTGATGCTATAATATCAGGTAGCCAGCCCGGCCTTACCGTTATCGTGGGTCCACCTGGAACTGGTAAGACGGACGTTGCGACCCAGGTCATCAACAACATCTATCACAACTTTCCCGAGCAGCGCACGCTGCTCATTGCCCATTCTAATCAGGCATTGAACCAGCTATTTGCCAAAATTGTGGCTTTGGACATTGATGAGCGGCATCTCCTTCGCCTTGGTCATGGCGAAGAAGATCTCGATACGGATGGAAGTTTCAGCAAACACGGGCGCGTAGAGTCTTTCCTTGAGATCAGAGACCGTTACCTAATCGAGGTCAATCGCCTAGCTGCTAGCATAGGTGCTCCTGGTGCTCATGGGAACTCGGCAGAGACTGCAGGATATTTCAATTCTGTCTATATTCAGCCAGCCTGGGCGAAGTTCACCGAAATCGCGAAGGAGGTAAACTTTTCAGCAGCGGATATCATCCAGGCATTCCCGTTCCACAACTACTTCGCCAACGCCCCCCAGCCTCTGTTTCCTTCAGATGGCGACCGACAAACCGTTCTTGACATCGCGAACGGCTGCTATCACCATATATCAAAAATGTTTTCCGAGTTGGAAGACGTCTTACCATTTGAGATTTTGAGACGAGATCGAGATAAGGCCAATTACCTCCTAACCAGCGAAGCTCGTATTATTGCCATGACCTCAACACATGCCGCCATGCGTCGTACGGAGATTGCTTCCCTCGGCTTCCACTACGACAACGTTGTTATGGAAGAAGCGGCACAGATCACCGAAGTTGAGAGCTTCATACCTTTGGCCATGCAGAAACCCAAAGATGGGCAGATGGCACTGCAAAGAGTTGTTCTCTGTGGTGATCATTATCAAAACTCTCCCGTCATACAGAGTCTTGCATTCAGGCACTACGCCAACCTTGAGCAATCTCTGTTTTCCCGATTCGTCCGTCTGGGAATACCAGTCATCACGCTAGATCAGCAAGGCCGTGCTCGCCCATCCATAGCCGCATTGTACCAATGGAGATACCCCAACCTCGGAAACCTGCCGCATGTTGAGAGCCTGAAGGAGTTCCAAACTTCCAATGCCGGTTTCAAATATGACTACCAGTTTATCAATGTTCCAGATTATAAGGGCCGTGGAGAAGTAGAGCCAACTCCTCACTTCATACAGAATCTTGGCGAAGCTGAATATGCCGTTGCTATATACCAGTATATGCGGCTCCTAGGATATCCGGCGTCGAAGATTAGTATCTTGGCCACGTACGCTGGCCAGCGCGCGCTCATCAAAGATGTACTATCTCACCGGTGTGCAAAGAATGCTATATTCGGTTTGCCGAAGATCGTGACAACGGTTGACAAGTACCAAGGCGAACAAAACGATTGTGAGTAGTGTCTCGTTGTATTATTTCCAAAACAACAAATCTAATTATGTATAGATATCATCCTCTCGCTTACGCGCACATCGAGGGTTGGCTACCTCAGAGATATCCGACGTCTGACAGTGGCACTCTCGCGTGCACGACTAGGCCTGTATATCCTTGGCCGAAGAGAAGTCTTCGAAGCATGCTATGAACTACGTCCAGCTTTCGAGCTTTTACTTCAGCGACCTGACAAACTCACTCTTGCGACTGGTGAGATGTGGCCTTCAGAGCGCATGCAGATGGAAGAGGATGGGACCGCTGTGCCAGGTGAGGCAACAATGGAGGGGGTAGAGCACCTGGGTCAATTTGTCTACCAGATGACGACAACAAAGGTCCAGCAATTACGTGCAGAGCGTGGATTACCTGAGACTGCAGAACCAACAGAGCAGATGTTGCAACCAATTACTGAGGAAGACGAGGTTGGGTATGTTGGCGCGAGCGATGAAGATGTCGACGAGGATGTCGTGCCTGGCGATGGAGTCGAAGCCGCGGAGGCGTAGTTAGAGAAAATAATACCCTGAAAATAGATCGCCGTCAAGGTTTCAAGGCAATATGACGTAGACTTGTATGCTATTGGCAGCTCTGACATGGAGTATTAGGAACGGCGGCCTCTGTGATTTGATTGGGAGGGTTCGCAAAAAAGCAAACAGCATTTAGAAAAGGGGCAAATTCTGAGCAACACGGGCTCCGTATTTTTGTTACATATCCGTATTTATTTACCTACCTACCTGATATTCGCTGCAACTTGGAGACGAGTTCAAGGTTGTTACACCTTTCGCTTCTCCAAACGTCTCCCCGTACCTCTGCCTACTACACATATTAAATATGTGCACATGTATCCAATATGGACGGGTCAAAGGTTCTAGAAGCCCGTTCTTACGTGACGTATCAATGATTGTCCATTTATCCACTAGGATTAGGGCTGTGATGGGGTCTCGGTGGGCTCTGGTTCCGCCAATCCCTAGCACCGGCGAGCCGTTAGGCTTCCTTCGACAACTGCCAGACTTTGCTTGGAGATAAGTTGCGCCCAAGACACTTCGTATACGGGTAAGCAATCATTATTACCCAGTAGGTAAATAAAAGGGGACAACGGCATATTTGGAGTAATCAGGGGGTATAGAGAAAGAGAGAAGACGATTATAAAATCAGTCGCCCTAATCGATAAGTATACCTACTGTTATCCATTACGGGCCACATGGAGAAGAAGCAAGTTCCCAACTTTTAGGAGGGGGGGTTGCAAGCGGCTCTGTGGCGTGCATATTCGAGAAGGATTCTGACTCGTTACACTCGGGCGGTGGGCGTGGTCAAAGTCACGCCACGTCCCATCTATCTATCTTGGTTCCGTGTGTGTGTATGTATACGTAGATGATGGCCCCGTCAGTTCGAGGTTTTCCGCTGCAGAGACCGAATCAACGGGGGGGTGGGAGGAGGGCTTGGGTCGCTCGGATTTGCGTCATCTTCGAGTATGACAGTGAGTCAAAGTCATGGCCTAATGCACCCACGCTGCATAGAGCTAAAAAAAAAAAAAAAAAAAAAAAAAAAAAGTTGATCCCGCGTCGTAAGGAGATATAGTTGGCTTACGGACGCTTGGCCGTTGAACTTGGAGATTTACTTGGGGTTTGCCACCAATGATAAATTTTCATTTAATAGGGCTTGCTACGTACCTAGGTATCTAGGTATATAACTGCATCTTGTGTCACTCTAGCCGTCAGAAGTTCAACATTAGAAAGTCGTTTCGCGATCATACGGCATACAGCTCTGAATAGGGGGTCTGTGTTATAAATGAGCGGATCGTTCCGCTTACCCGTACCTAACTGTTCGAATAGGGGATCCGGGAAACGGGCGACTGCGTATACCTACCAAGACGGGAGAATTCGCGGACCGTATTTAAGACATATCAAGGAACATATCAAGGACAAACCCTAGCAGGCATGAAAGGGAGGAGGTTGGTTCTTGGTAAATTCTGGGCAGTTGTTCCGTTCTAACACTAGATATCTTAATTCTCATTGGATCCTTCTACTTCCTACGAATTATCAACATGTAGCATGTGAATCAGGTGAGTAGAGATGATGCTGGCGAGGCAGATTATTGGGACGTGTTTTAAACCAAGACTTATAATTTACCCTTGTATATGTAGGTAGGTATAGGGGTCTAGGTAAGAGGATTGTTTAACAGGACTTACAAGAGCCAAGCATTATAAACAAATATTATCTGGGGGGTTTATGAGATTTCTAACCCAATCCTAAAATTATTACGGCAGCAAAAGCAGGTATGTGGTAGGTATTCTTTCCGGGTTGCCGCTTCTGGAAAAGGTGATAGGGTGCGTGCTATTCTGGGCTGTCTGGGTTGTCTGGGCTATTCTGGACCAGGGATGCATATAAGGAATCTTGAGAATGAGGCATATTAGACGAGTATTATATTGCTCTTCCGTAATTAAGAGAAATGGAATAGGTCTTCTTAAATACCTAATATACCTATATATGTACATAGGGAATTTTGTACTCGATATCCATGTCTCCTGACATCGTTGCTTGTCACTATTGTCTTCTAGTCTGGTGAGAGAATAGAGAGGCAGGTGGTTAGATGAATATCGCCTGGCTCTTCATCGATGACATGATATTTCGGATTTAGGAGACAAGGCGGACGCGATAATTCCTCGAGCGTGGGGAGCTCCTAACAACTAAAAGGCCTATCAGCGGAGGGCGGGAGCGAGGGCAAAGACGCCCACATCGTCGGTAACAAAACCATACAACCAATTCCATTTAACTGGTCGGACGGGGGCGATATTTAAGGATCAATCTAGTACATGTATAAGTACATATCTCCTGTGCGCTTGTAAATATTCATGTAGACACTTAGAAATTTCCAAGATTTCGCAAACAAGACCTCCGACATCTGCTGAGGTGCTCTAACATGTCAAACCAATCCCCTTGACTGCCGGTATTGGTGCCTGATCAAACAAGGAGTTGTTGCGACATTGATTATTGTTGATTTGTTAGGGGGTACGGGAGGTGAGAGATGAGAGGTCGAGATAACACATTTTGCTGGAGTTTGGCCTGAAAATGACCCACGTAAGAGCCCTGGAGGGTGAGTCGAGGATTAAAATAACGAGACATCGTCTGGGGTACCGACTCGAATTTCAAGACATGCGATAGTTGCTTCAAAATAATTGGCAAGCTCCTGGTGACTTGCGCACTCTAAAATGCGATAAAACTTATTTTTTTTGGAAGCATCCTGACGTGGTAGCGGTAGATTAGGTACCTAAGGTACATGCAATTTTGCAAAAGGTGGGGCCTGCCCTACAGTACCTACTCTTCAGCGCGGTCGCTAACTGGTCGCTAACTGGGCCAGGCCAGTGCCAAACTCTCCAGGCAGCCCCCCGAGAGATTTGATAGCGCAGTCTCGGCATTTACTCCCAAGTATTAACACGATAAACTATACTAGAAAATAATCAAATAGGAACTCGAAAAATAAGGACAACTTCATTTATGGATTTTACGGCCTTTATTATACCTTTATTGAATAGTTCTTATTGTTGTTATTTTATTTGATTATTCAAAAAAAGGTATATGAACATAGTGTTGTTTTTGGTGATCGCGACCTTAGGTGCTATATATTATGCTTGCCCATTGCCCATTGCCCATTGCCCGTCGCCCGTCCACTGGGTACTACCTGGCTAGCTTGATAAGGCCCTAAGACCCTAAGGCTAAAAACCCCTAGACCCTAAGAGACGAAGAGGTACCTAAGGTACACAGTTGATTGTGCGGGTACATATAAGTAAGTGCGTGTACCTAGCATATGTAATTGCGTGGTGTGAGACTAGGCTTAGTCGCAAACCTGGGGGCAAGCCTTTTTCACCCTTCCCAAAAATTTCCCATCGTAATTTTTTTTTACACTCTTGCACCACCCTTTTTGATCATAGATCAACCACACACAACCTCAGGATACCCCTTCTGCAGGTTGTTATTTTTTCCCTCTTTGAAATCTTCATCGAGGACGGACACTTCTGGTATTTCTCTGCATTTCTTTACAGGGAATACTTCTCTCCACTCAATTAATCTCTCCCTGCGACATTCTCCGTCGACACGAGTCTTGCGCGCACTTCGCCCGTAAAGGACCACATCGTCAGGTTTGTCTCTACTTCTCAGGACTTCCGCTGTCGTCAGTCATCCAAGACCCCGACAACATATTCGGATCCTTCTCTTGTTTGCGACGACATTCATTTCCATCATTCCGCCAACAGAAATCCCTTTGCTCTCACCCTTGATACACTTTCACGAGCAGGTACAAGCTTCGCCATCGACGCTTGTTTTTCTTGTTCCTGTCAGTCGAGAAAAAAGTCGACGACCACACACACCACCTAATTTAATTGACGACTCCCCCATCTCGACACACCGAGATCCGTCATTCATTTCGACAAGTCGATCATACGATCTGACCTGCTCCTGCAGTCTTGAGTTCGGATTTGACATTCGACTATTCCCGACCTAAGCTTGCGATTGCGTCTCTTTCTTTCCGACATCCAAGCGCGAAAGAAAGACTTGTCAACAACATAATATAAAAAAGCAACAAATCATCAAGCACACGTAACACTCAGCTCTAGTAGCCTCGATTGCTGTTACTTATGACTTCATCTGTTGCGCACCAAAATCAAACCACGGCGTCGAACACCTCTGCGGCCGCCTCGGCACCGTCGTACGCTTCTGCCGCCGGCGCATCAAAGAAGCCGTCCTCGACGCCAGTGGTTGCTACTGGCTCGACTCCACCCGTTGTTGCGGCTGGTTCCTTGGCTTCTGCACCACACCATGCAAAGTCGTCTTCTATTACGCCTCTGAACGGCCGACCCAACATCATGCCTGCCATTCCCGCAGTCCCTACCGTTGCGCACGGCACATCGAACGTCAATGGAATTTCCGACCACAACCGAAAGAGCTCAGTGACTATGAGCGCGAATGCTCCCAACAGCTTTTCTACGAATGGTGGTCCTCCAGGTGGAAAGGCCAATATCCAATTCGGATTTCAGGACTCACCAGCTGTCTCGCATAGCTCCCCCCAGATTGGATCCGCTCCCATTCCTATCCCCGACAGCAACCCGCGAGTGACCTCACCACAAAACTCCCCTTCTCCTATCCCGCAGCCTTCTGCTAGCGGTGGACGACCTCCCTCGGGCGCTGCTCAACAGACTATGACTTTTGGTAGTTTCGGTGGCGATAGCGATGTGAGTATCATCTATCTCTTTTCAGGTCTGTTTGAGCGATGCGAACTTGATGCTAACCATGCGCAGCGTCCCCATATGCGATCCACTTCAGTAGTATCTCAGGATCCCGGTTTGGGAGCGCAGCATTCCCCTCATATCAGAAGAGGCTCAAATGTTAGCGACATGAGCAACCAGGCTGGACCTCCCCAGATGGGCCGAGGGAATTTCCCATCCGCTGGTCGTGGCCGGGGATTCGCTAACAACTCCTATAACCAACCTATGGGATATCCTCCGAATAACTACGGCCGTGGTCCCCAAAACTCCGGACGAGGCGGCATGCCTCCTAACTTTGGCAACAGCCGTCAACAGCAGTTCGGAACCCCTCCGCCTCACAATCGAAGCCCAGCGCTTCCACCAGCGATGCCACAACCCCCGAACATGGGCGCCGCTGGCATGCAACCACAGTTCTACTACCCGCCTCCCGCCATGGGAACTCAGGTACCACAAGTAAACCTCCCCCCGTTTGTCCCTTTCAGTCATGACCGCGCACAACTCAAAGTTGGCAAGAAGAGGGGAAACCGTCGCGAGATCGAAAAGTTCTCGAACCCGCACCGACGAACAGACTCTTTTAGCAACGAGTACCAAGACTTCAGTCAGAAGTCTCGACGCTTTAGTAGGCGTTCAGACCAGCAATCCGTCGCGGACGGTTCGCGGCGTCGTGGTTCAGCTTCATTCGACAAGATGCAAACGCCACGCGCCATCGAACCTCCGGTGATCCCCTTGCAACAGCCCTTCCCTGTCGTTCCTACGTATCCGCCGAACAGCGGACGGATAAATCTCTCCGCGGAGAGTAACACTTTTGACCGGTTGCTGACTAGTACAAACGCACAGAACTTCTACCATGGACACTTTGACCCGAATATGCGCCCAGGCATGCCGGTCACTGCTGGATATCCGATGTATCCAATAATGCATGGCCAAGGCCAGTCTCCTGTACCTGCTTATCAGCAGCCTTTCAACCCGGGCCCCTATAATCCTCAGGGCGGTCAACCAATGTCTCGTAACTCTTCACAGGTATCTACAGACCACCGACCGGCATCGAGCACTAGTCAGAGTCAGGCACCAGTTGTCGCTCAAGGCACCCCCCAGCTTCAGCATGCCCAGACTAAACCTGCTGTTGTCTCGTCCCCTCAGTTCACCCGCCCGCCTAAAAAGAGCGCGGCTATTACGATCAAAAACGCGGCTGGACAAGCGGTCGACCTTTCCAATTTGAGAGCACCAGCCCCGGCCTCTCCTGTCCCTTCCATTCAGCAGTCCAAGACCCCGCCGGTGATCGCGTCTACTCCGACGCCGCCCCCCAAATCGCAAACGCCGAAGGCGTCTACGCCGGCACATTCCCGAACAGAGAGTGCAAGCAACTCCAAGACGGCCGAGGAAGTACGGAATGAGTTCAAAGAGAAAATGAAGCAGGCCGCGAGCGCGGATAAGGCTAGGGAAGAGGAAGCTGCTAAAGTAGCCGCTGAGAAGGCGAAGGAGGAAGAGCGCCTGAAGGCCGAACAGAAGGCGCAGGAAGAAGCCAAAGCCGCCGAGGAGGCGAAGGCGCGGCAAGAGGCTGAAGAAAAGGAGAAGGCCGAACGCGAGGCAGCAACAGCCGCGGCCGCCAAGAAAGAAGAAGCTGCCAAACCCGTCCAGGAAACTGATGATGAGGAACTGGAGCGCATCATTCGGGAGATGGAGGAGGAGGACGCGAGACGTGAGAAGGAAGCAGCAGAGCGTCAAGTCAAGATTGATGCTGAGAAAGCCGCCAAGAAGAAGGCTGAAGAAGAGTCACGACTGGCAAATGCTGCCGAAAATGATCGTAAGCTTCGCGAAGCTGAGGCTGAAATGGAGCGATTAGAGGAAGAAAAAGAGCGCCGACGTGCTCAGGGCGGTGCTCCATCGATTCAAGACCTGCTCAAGAAACCTTCCGAGAAGCCAACCGAGAAGATGGACACCCCCTCAACGAGCGAAACTACTGCAAAGCTGGCGGGTCTATCTCTCAACGATAAGCCGTCCACTCCTGCTGGCATTGGCGCAAAGTCGACATCAAGCGGCCGTAACAACAAGCCGGCTGCTCTCAATCTCGCTCCTATCAAGACTACCTCTGTCGAACCCCCGCAGCCCAGTGCCGCGCTCCAATCGCTTAAGACTGCTAGGCTTTTGGGCTCTAGTTCCATCAAGGCAGACCTCTACCCGGCTGGAATTTTATCACCGAACCCAGCGTTAAACACTGCTGTTGCCAGAAAGGGGACCTCTTTCAAGTACGATCCTACCTTTCTGCTGCAATTCCAAAAGGTCTTCACCGAACAGCCCTCGGTTGATTTCCACCAACAAGTCAAGACCCTCATCGGCGATAGCGATGGTGGACGGTCCGCGTCTGCTAGAACGCCGGCTGGCGGTTCTGGTCGCCAGAACTCTAGGACTGGTGGCGCTGGTCCCGTTGGCTTTGGCAGCTTCCACGTTCCTCCTGGTGGGCGAACACTACCGCCGGGAACTACTTCCACAGAGCGTTTCAACATGAGCGACAAGGCGCCATCGCGGCCGATGGTTGCTCCCATGGCCAGCTTCCGTGGACCTTTCACTGGCGGTAATCAAATGGCTCGGACGCCGTCCAGCTCGAATATGAGCATGCCTCATTCGCCGCGGCAAGGTAGTCGCCGCAATGCTAGTAAACAAAATACTTTCAGCGCCAAAGTGGAAGCACAGGCAGCTAAGACGATGCCTCTCACCGCGGGCATGAAGATTGAAGCTCTTAGCACTTCTACGTCGGGCTGGAAGCCACCTAGTATTGCTAAAGGCCCGTCGGCCAATACTCTTACCCAAAACGCACTCCTTGATCCGCAAATGGTTCAGCGTAAGGTCAAGGCTGCTCTGAACAAGATGACGCCCGAAAACTTCGAGAAGATTTCAGATCAGATCCTACAGATCGCGGCGCAATCCAAGGATGAGACGGATGGCAGAACCCTACGCCAGGTTATTCAGCTTACCTTCGAGAAAGCTACCGACGAAGCGCACTGGGCGTCGATGTATGCGAAGTTCTGCAAGAAGATGCTGGAAACAATGAGCCCAGAGGTTCGGGATGAGAATATTAAAGACAAGGCGGGTCAGGTCGTCAGCGGTGGTGCATTATTCCGAAAGTACCTCCTCAACCGATGCCAGGAGGAGTTTGAGCGTGGCTGGAAGCTCGCCCTCCCAGACCCGAAGGAGGGCCAAGACAAGAAGGCGCTCGAAGCTGCTATGCTTTCTGAAGAGTACTACATCGCCGCAGCTGCTAAGCGACGTGGACTTGGATTGGTTCAGTTCATCGGTGAACTGTACAAGTTGGGCATGCTCACTGAACGCATCATGCACGAATGTGTCCGGAAATTGGTTGACTACCAGGGCATTCCTGATGAAGCCGAGGTTGAGTCCCTCTCCAAGCTGCTTCGAACTATCGGAGCCAATCTAGATGCTACCGATAAAGGCAGAGTTATGATGGATGCCTACTTCGGAAGGATCCAGAGCATGGTTGATCTTCCCGAGCTTCCTAGCCGTCTTAAGTTCATGCTGATGGACGTGCTTGATCTAAGGAGAGCTGCCTGGATATCCAAGGAGGCCAACAAGGGCCCTAAGACTCTGGAGGAAGTTCGTGCTGAGGCCGAGGCCCAAGCGGCTCAGAAGGCTGCTGAGGCAGCGCGCAGCAGCCAGAGAGGTGGCGGTCCGGGACG
>JAOWAP010000009.1:316415-329249 GCA_028565235.1 Hypoxylon lenormandii
GGCAGCTCGGACACGCGCCAGAGGCGCCACGGCTCTCGGCACTCGCAGAGCACGCGAGAACATGGTGGATGCTGTCGTGATGGAGGAATTCCGAGGGGTGCGAGAGAGGGAGAAGAGTCGTCAGGAGGTCGATAATGTGTTATCGTGAGCTCTTGTGTTTGCTTGGGGAATCCGTGGTTTGGGGGAAATGGAGAGCTCCGGAACGGAAAAGTCACTCAAAAATTCAACGTTGGGATTTTCCGCCCGACTTTTTCCTTGGGGGAATCCCACTGGAGGGTCCACAACCTACAGCCACAGCGCTGTTAGCTGACTTAGACTAAGCCGGACTAGTCCGTATTTAGCACTAATCAATCCGCCGTAGAGCCTCCGATAAGCCTTGTTGAGAGCTAAAATAGAGCCCTAGGTAATAAAAAGGGTACAGCCGTGACGACTAACGATAGGGGGCTCTTTTTATCGAGAACGTCAACTACTATGTAGCATTTCCGAGACTTGTATAATTCTACGCAACACTTCCCAATGCTAGCATCAATCTGGACCCAAACCTTCACATTGATGTACATAATAATAGCTTTCACATGTACAAGCAAATTATTCTAAATGTTGCCTTGGATATATTGGTTTGGCAGATAGGAGGTAGCATAAAACAGCTATATCCACCATGTCCCCTATTCTTTGCAAGGCAATGTTCCCCTTTCCACAGCGTAGCAGACTTCCATCCAAAGAGAACACCTGATAATTGTCCAATCACATACATATGTCGTGCTTCTTTATTCACCATTCACAGCTCTGGATACAAGTGATAGATGGAGAGGTAGCTTCATAGAATATAAAACAAGTAAGGTATGATAAATACCAGTTTCCAGCTAATAACCCTCATCAAGCATCCCGTCGTTAATTCCATCATATCCATACTCATCAAGAGCAGTAGTAGTAGTAAAACACCAAGGTGGATAGGGGGTATTGCGCAAGTGTGTGTCCTAGACACGATATCCATAAATTCGGCCATCCAAACGCGTTTCCAACAAAAAAGGTAGCCTTGCCAAATAACAAGTCATTTCCTATTCCAAGTTTCCCATCGCCCGTTCGTCCCTCGGTCCTTGCAAAAATGAACGCTATGTGTGTCCGTTTTTCTCCAGCCTGTATATAGCATGAATTGTATTTGCTCTTTCGCCATCTTTCCGTGTGTAAAAAAAAGTCGATATGTCCAAAGTCCCCGTGTAGAAATGCGCCTCTGAGCTCCTAACACGCTGCTCTACATTTCCCTAAAAGCAATTACAAGACGCCGCCGTCGTAAAGTAAGCCGTCCTGATGTCCAAACCCATGAAGAAAACCAATAACATATTTTTTGCTCCAAGAACGTCAGGTGTCAGGTGTCAGGTTTTTCTAGCCCGTTTCACCCGTCGCTGGGTCGAACTAGCACCATCGTCATCATCATCGTCGTCGTCTTCGCTATCGTCTCGTGTGTGGCTCCTCTCGTTCCCCTTCTTGATGGAGATGAGGCATCCCTGCTCCTTGAGCCTCTTCGTGAGCGCCGTGCTCGCCCGCATCCCCGGGAAATCCTTGGCGTTGTAGACCGTGAACACGTCGCTCATGGCCGTAGCACACACCGGCGTTTTCGATCCCGGCACCGAATTGGGGTCCAAGACCACCAGGCTAAACCGTAACCGAAAGGTCCCAGGGGTCCGGCAGGACAGGTCGGGGAAGCAGAAGAAGCACCCTTCCTCGTTGTTTTCGTCCAGGCCTACGAAGGGCGACGATACGATCGTCCCCATTAGCCTCCGCTGCTGGCGGTAGTCATCTGGCATCCCCGAACAGTCCTGGTCGCCCGTCTCGTTCCAAATCGTACAGTGCATAACAGAGAACCGGAATTTCAGCTGCGACCGGATTTCCTCTTGGGAAGCCTTAGGATCCTCGATAAAAACTTGGACAATCGGAGGCGGATCGATGACCCTACGATCCCTCTCGCCAAAACCACAAGACCTCGCGGCCACCGGCTGCTGGCGAACCTTTAACGTGTATGACGAAGAAGCTGCGGCGGCCGCTTTAGTGCGTACCGGCGCCTTCGAGGAGCCCGACTCTCCGGTTCTCGGCTCGTCGCTTAAAAGCTCCGAGATCTTCATCTGCTTGGGAGCACGAGATTCGCTTTGAGACGGCCATGTCTGTCGGGGAGGGTTTATTGCTTGTGGAGACCCTTGGAGACGAAATTCTCGCTGTTGAAAATCCGCAGTAGGGGGTCTAACTGGCTGGGTTTCCGCGTAGTGTTGCTGTCGAGGCGAACCCGCTATTTGAGGTGGTTGCAAAGGCAACCTAGGAGCCTGTAAGGAGCTTGCCTCCCCGCTCAATTGGCGGACTCGGCCATGTTCGTGAGCCTCTATAAACCGCTCCCCTACATTTGGTGAGTGTGCGGGACGAAGACGGTTGGCTGCTTCCACCGGCCGCCTGGTGTAAGGGCTCGGAGCTGTCGTGTGCAATTCAGCGCCTGGTATCGGCGGCTGCGAACTTTGAGCGGGCGAAGTAGCCGCGTACGGATGATCCTCGTACGGATTATGTCTATATGCTGCCGGATGCCGCACATTCGGAGGCCCTTGAGTCGTTGGTGGTCCGTTTACCAGACTGGGAATTGGAGGTAGGCGCAATTCATGGCTGCGTTGCTCTTGAGTGTAGTAAGAGGCGTGTCGTGGAGCATAAGGGTCTTGGGCCCACGAGTCGGGTGGCCTAGCCATAGTGTCCACCATGGTATTACAACAGTAGCCGCCGTACGATGGAACCTCGACGGCAGCAAACGACATATGAAGCAGAGACCGGCGTACGTAGTCAGCAACCAGAGGTCGCCGTAGAGCTATATAGAATTAGTCTCGAGGTCAATTACACGGGAGTGCAAGTTAAGACCCGGCCGTACTGTGATAGTGATACCGACTACGCGGGAGCTAGTCTCAAGACTTCGAGAGGCGATGATGATGCGCTGCAACGAATGGAGTCGGTGGCTGAGACAACAGGCAATTATCGATGTGGCAGCGATCAAAGCAGCAAAGTTGGTCTTGGGTGACCCCAATTCTACCCGGTGAGAGGCTAGAAATCTAGATGACAGACCTGGGGAATTCTCGCGGTAAGGAGGCGGATATTTACATATCCGTGGTCAACAACGAGCGAGATGAGTGGTCGAGACGGGAGAGCTGGCTAGGAATATCCTTGCAACGGGGAAGACTACTAGAGACGCTGTGCAACTATGGCATTATACTATTTCGACGTTGTGATGTAGGCGACTGTCGGTGTCGATGTGATATCTTGGCGAGTAGAGAGGCGAGAGGCGTGTCTGACGTGCAGATAGGTAGGTAAAAAGGGCCACAGACGTAAGCGAGGTTTTAGGAACTATCCCACGCCGTAAACATGATGCTAGAGTAGAAGCACCAAACCGGAGGGAAAAGGGGGGGTAAAGGGGAGGAGGATCGAGAATTTGCAGAGGATTCCTGCTGAGGTGTGGCGTACGCTGGCTCTCGGTCGTCGATTCTACTAGAGAGCGAATACACCTTTTTTTCTGAAGCACCCCCTTTTGAAAGGAATGGTGACAGCAGAAGCTGTGTAACCCCTTTTCGTCGTTCTTCTACCTCCAGGCTTGGTATACACGGGGAGCGGCCAGGCTCAATTCTCTGGGCCAAGTCGACGCAGCAAGCGGGTAACAGCTCTGGACGGTGCTCAGCAGGACTTCGGCTGGAGAGATGATAAATGAGAGAGACGGCCGGCATATGGTGGATAGAAGACGGGAGAGAAGATGTTGCACACAAACAAGGGCCCAGGAGAGGACTAGTCCTAAATTGTAAGTTGACGGGCGGCAGAGTTGCAGGAGTGGAACTGGAAGCGAGTTCCGGCTGAGGCGTGAAAACCGAGTATTTGGGCCCTCTGGTCCCCTCTCCTCAGCCCGCTGTCCTGGCCCCTGGGGCGTGGGAGAGACATACCAGCATACTACGCCCACAGACAGCGAATGCTGCCTTGGTTCTGCCTTGGTGTGCTGCGATCTAGCGAACTGGGGGGCAATCTGATCCTTGTTTCTCCCTCCTGGACTTGGACTCTTACCACTTCTACCCATGCAGGTGTGCGCTCGGGGGGTAAAAGCGGGACGAACCAACTCCAAACAAATCCAGACAATCCCGATTCAGCCACGGCTTCTTCCACATTCTTCCCCCATTCCACCTGGGCAGTCTCTCACTAACGTTAATAATATCCGTGCCGTCTCTGCTCCACCAAAAATGGGCTTTTCGTGATGGCATGGATACCACCATCCCGTGTCTCGACAGCCCTGAAAACCACGCGCGACATTGATTACTCCTCCTCCGCCATTCGCTACGTCCCAGCCAGCCAGGCCACTCGGCGCCAGTATCGTCAATGCAGCTAAGCACGAAAGATTATCTGCCGGGTCTAAGTGGCCTATGGCAGGTTGGCTATTCAACCCTGAAGGTCTAGGTAGGTTTGTAAAAGGAAAGAGTCTCGGAGAAAGAAGCAAAGGATGGAGACAAAGTGTAGACTGATCGACGAGCGTCTTTTTTTCCCTCTCTTCTTTTTGCTTTTTTTCGCTCGTCAGCCAGTTTTCCTTCCCACCTTGCCAGCTTTGCCAGCTTGCGCACCTTTGCAAAAGTTCATCACTTCTTTCGGCGGGTTTTTGATGGGACGACCAGTGGTATCGCGCCAAATTCTGTATGGCGTCGGATCCCAGCTTGGCCATCGAATTACACAGCGTTACTAGCAGGTTAAGCTGGTTAGTAGTAGTCGAGGGACCACGGAGCACCCGTTTGTCGGACCGCTAGATCTGCATGTTGTTTGTCTACCGTGCCTGGCGCCTTTCCGCCGACGAACTAGAATTAAAGACCGACAGGTTCCACAAGCGGTTCCTCTTCATGATAGTTGACTATGTCGTGACATTTTCCATCGACAGAGTTTTCGATTGACATGGATCCTTTTCATGGAAAACCAGTCTGCCAGTACAAGTCGTTTATCCAGGGGCGTACACGAACCACAAGCTAATGGACGTATGTAGACGCACCCCGTGGCACTTATTCGGGCCAATTTGCCATTTGAGCAATCGTGAGCCCGGAACTTAACCTTAACACTCGCCAAAAAATATTTGCTGGTGTTCCATTCGTAGACACTTTTTGGTACAGAGGCGTCAGCGGTTGCATCACCAACCGCGGTAACATTTCGGTGGAGACGAGTGTGTTTTCCAACTGCTACAGCAAGAGGACGTTTCATAAAGCAAAGGACAGTCAACCGGGCAAGTGTCTCACGGCCCGTCTATTGTCTAGCTGATGGAGGACCAGACGATCCAACCGAATCGTGTGAAGACGCAAAAAAGAAAAAGAAAAAAAAGAAAATCAACCGGCCTGGGGTTGTAGACTCGCAGACTCGTGGGCACCGTGACACTCATTGTAAGCACGACACAATCCTAGGTTCTGGAATGCCTACTTACACGGATGACTGCATGCTGCAGGTGCCGCCTTGTCTCGTCTACGTGCACCGATATTAGAAGACGTTACATAGAAACTGATTTTGGCTCGACGGTCGTCTGATAATATAAATGCTTGCCGTCTACATGGCAGCATGGTCGACGCACAACTCGGTAGTGGAATAGTGGAAAAAGGGACTACCCATATGATACAGAAAGACGACCTTTCTTTTTTCTTCGCTTAAGATTCCGCTTTCGGAATGATCTCGAAGTGACCCTGAAGTGGCCCCTGAACCGCGTCGACGGAAAGAACCAGTTCTTCAGCATTGGTCGGCAGAGTGGTCTGAGTGGTGAGCGATTGGGTGGCTCGTTCGGTTTTGCCTCGAGGAACAGGTTCGAGACAAAACTCGTCAAGAGTCAGAGAGTACAAGATGAGCCCTAGCTGCCTAGTGCGGTGCCAAGCAACCAAGCAACCAAGCAAAAGTGAGATGGAGGGCTGGTGGTTGAATGGAAGGGCCTTCTGTTGAAAATGCAGCCCGGTGGGTATAAGGCCCATGCTTGCCCATGTTACCACGAAATCCGGGTTTTCCTCTTATTAGTTCTATTCCGGCACCCCAGACTGTGCAATTACCAGGGTTACCAGGGGGAGCTTCACTAATTAGGTATCGCACATACACACGTACTATGTACATATATGTAGTAATAATGCGTTACACGTACATATTAAGTGGAGGCCACTAGTGATCCTTTCCCAGTCCAAATTAATAAAAAATATCCCGTCTGCAATTCATTCCCAGATTATTCATCACCTCAGCACACCTCTCTCGCAATACCTAGGTTGCCAGCTGCTGGGTAGAAAGTCAACATGAGACGGAGATGGCCGTATTCTGTGCGCCCCTATCTATCACACGAGCCTACCCGTTCTACAATATCTGGTATCAAAGCGGGAAGAATCGGCTCTACCAGCGACGGCGACCCGGTCTAACACCTTCTACATATCCATGATATGACGATGACGGACCCGATTCTCAACTAAGAACGGCCGGCCTAGGCAACCTCATATACGCCGAAAGCAAACTCACGTTCATAAGTCCCTGTGAAAAGGGGAAGATGTCGACTCTCGGCCCCTGATGGTGGCTACGGAACGGCAGTTGTCCTAGTGGATGGCAGTCGATGAAGTGACAAGAATTATTGGTGTGCGGCATGGACAAGACGAAAACCACGTCCGTGGACAAGGCCATCTCCAAACTTACCACATGTCTACAAGCCTAACAGCATTATGACCGGTCTTCCAGATGATCTTTATCTCAGATCTCCCAGATGGTGTCATCGTGTTGTGGTGTGGTCGAGTCAGACTCCGGCGAAAGTCGCCGTTGCGTATGTACCCATTTTCGGCCGATTGGAGTCGAATGGAGTGCGCCAAGGCCCGGGACGCCGCTACGATTACAACTACGACTACGACTATGCAAGTTACACATCGCATAAGACAGCGAATCTAGGTGTGGAATCAACCCGTAAGCCTCCGACCCACAACATCGTCCCTACATACATATATTGTTAAATAATAGTCTGGACGACCCGTCCAGTTACACAGCTGGTATCAGTCCTCCACTACCCATGCTGTAGCCCGAACAGTGATAATATTCGGTTCCTAGGTTCCTATCGTCCTATGGAGAAATCCAAGCTCCGGTGTCCCAGTCAGCCAGTCTACCTAATTTTTGGTCCTCTACGCAGATACCAATCTTACCTAGGTACGCTCGCGCTCGTAGCAGGTTATTCCAACTCCTTCGGCCTAGTACGACGCTTTACTTTGAACCAATATTTCTTAACATAGCAACATACCGAGTCTAGTTATGCAGTCAGGGAAATTCACTTCCTTACCTCATACTCTACGAGATGTTATTCTAGGTAGTCATAAGGCTGCTTACATTTCCTGTCATTCTATTTAGGTATTGGCTTGAACAACATCCACCCCTGAAACCAGTCATGAGACGCTCCGCTTATATTACTTACCTACGACATCATATGCCGCTCTGGTGGTAGAAGAAGACAAACCCACTGACAACACTGACGAAAGGAGACACGTCTGGTAATGTCCAATTTCAGCATGTCAGGTATAGTATAGCATTGGTAGGACGGCACGGCAATTATTTAAAGACCTACCTTGATGCACTTACGTGGTCACGGCTCGTTTCTGACGACTACTACAGTATGGACGTAGAATTCTTCCATGGCCATACCACCCTCCTCTTCATGCTTCGACCATGCTCGACCCACAGGGGTCACAGACGGCCGCGGCCAAGATGCCCAAGTACCTGGACGAGATATTAAGCGAGTAGAACCAACCGACTCCGGCTAAAACGTCCTTTAGATCCCTGCCGCAGATCTGACAAGCTAAATACGATAGAGTTTAGGATTAACAAGTGGCCCCGCACGTTCCTTTCAGGTCCCTCGACGAACCAAACCCGAATGGGTCGAAGGGGTCGAAAGGGTCGCGAGCCAATGTTGGTCCTTGGACTCGACAGGAAAAAAAAATTGCGACGTCGATGGGAAGCCTTCAATGCTACCCTCACATCCTCACCATCCACACATCCACCCATCCACCATCCCTCACGGCGAAGTTTGAGGTTCATTCCAATCCCTGGAAATTCTGGGTCCAATAAGCTCTTCCCCCTTATCCTCGCTCACTCATTTTCCCCAAAGGGAGAAACATGTTCGGTTTCCTCCTGCAAGTTTCTGCAGATTACTGTCTGATGGTCATCATACCATTCCGCCTCAGAATCACACCCGTTATGCGACGCTTCTAAGGTCGTTTTCCCCATCTTCGATTTCTCTTCGATCGATTCTGTGGCAGTATCGAATAGTATAGAGGGACATCGAGGTTCTTTACCATTGAAACTTAAGATCAAATTGACAAGTCACTTCTCAGCCTCTATCATACGATGCGGCACCAGACGGCCGGCTTACGCACTGCTTAGTACTCGAGCTCTTATGGCGATCACCAGGGTACGGGATATGATCCCTACGCCTTGATTTGCAGCTATGCAAGCCATGCACCGCTGCCCTAGTAGCCTCCCGGTCGCCTTAGAGAAGACGTATGCTGAGCTTGTTGTAAATCGAGATCCATCTGCGGAAAGCCAGGTCTGTTCGATTCTCACAACCTAGATATATTAGTCTACCAGGTAAGGTGCCTACCTAGGTAAACAGCCGCCAGATTTGTTCAAACTATGTGACCATCCAGTGGCACCCCGTAATTCAACGTTACGGCAAGCTACCTCACTTGCGTTCTGCCGGCATAGCTAGATCTCTAGCACGAGAGAGTAGGGAAGCTATTCTTCTCGTAGCAACTAGTGCACGAAAATATAACATTACTCCAGCTGGAAGCGGTAGTCATCTTGGCTAAGACGGGCCTGTGATATACGTATGTGTTATCGGTGTGCCCGGCTAAAGTCGACAAATGTACTCCCACATCCGTCCTCGCAGTTGCAAGAAATAGCAACCTATGGCCGAACTAGTCATAGTCCAATATTACCAGCAGCGTACAGCCCGACGCCTCCTCGCCCGAACTAGATAGATCTTCGCTTCGGTGTCATATCGGGATTTTCTTCGCAGCAGGCAGACATGCCCGGTCATGTGCGGTGTCCCCCTTCGAACTGCAGGCGAGCAAGCGATCCCCAAGACCGGGAATTGCTAATGGGTATTATATTCAGTAACTTCAGCTCTAAATTTCCGGTAACCTCCCAGCCACGTTGTAACCTCCGCGCCAATGAGACATGTCCCTCCCGTACCGTCGTATAACCCCATCTTTCTTCGCATGAGATTATTACCGACCTAACACGTCGCGTATGAGGACCGGCATGCGCAGGCTGCTTCTCCGTCCGCAATAGTTCGCAACCTGTTCTTGCTGCGATTAGTGCTGTGGTGCTCGCACATCTCGCTAACAATATACAGCTGCCGGCCTGTGTACCGGTAGCTATAGCACCAATATAGTGGTCGAGAAGTATATTTAGCAACCATGCGTTGCAATGTACTCACGAGCATTGCCCGAGCCTACCAGGTACATGATAAATTAGAACAATTTCCGCGTAGAGGAAAATGGAGTCCTATTAACCAAGAGTTTATCATGGCGAGTTGCAGTGAAGGGACGGGAAGATCTATCAGACGGCACGGCGAGCATGTAACAGTCAAATGCCCTCATGTTACAGGTGCAGCTATCATATAAACCTTACTGAGTTAACATAAATGCGACCCAGCATAGCCGAGACAACTAGTCGATCATCTCTGCAGCGGATTTCCCCAGATGTTATAGTTCCCGTAACTATCAATGCATCTCCTTATAGTCCACGTCGACTATAACCACAGCTCAGGGGAAGGGTACCGGGAAAGTAAGATACCAAACCTGCTAGTCGGCTATATAGCGACTCTTGGTCAATGCTTCTTTTTCTTTCCCGGCACTAGGTGATACTGCCGTAGCCTCAGTGGCAATCTCCAGGTGTCCAGGCTCGGGACCATTAATGAATGCCGGATCTCGATGTCACATACACCTACTACTCCATATCAGTTACTCGTTCTGCATGGTGCCAGACCAATGTACAGCAACATAGGCCCGCTGCTAGCAGCTATCTAGATGATAGGTCCTAAGAAAATTGCACATTTTGTTGGTAGCACAGATTCTTCAGGTGCATTTATGATAGGTAGGCTAGGTAATTTGTGAACGTGGTTTCTTTACACATTTTGGTGACCAATGGAAATGTTCTGTGAGCTATTGATGTGATACCGGTCTCCTGTTTATCATGTTCTGCTCGGCGACCTACCTGCAATACGCACCAGCTCATACGTTCAGGAGCCATCTCAGTGACTTGCAAATCGTCAAATCATTCGGCTATAACTTTAAAAAAAATGACAGTTGAAATTAACTCTTTCGAGTGACGACAATACCGGGTAGGATGGCCTTGAAATATATCCATGCGTTTACCAGAGATTGTAATTATATACCTAGATACCTACCCAGGTACATACCTAGGTACCTGGTAAGGAGAAGGCAAAGTCTATATCAAGTCCCTATCTTCTGCAACGAGCCCATATGAAATAATATTATTGGTTAAAAGCAAAGCGCCACGACGTAAACAGAAAGGCAGAAGCAACGGCGTTATTGCGCGAGGAGCTATCAGCCTAGAAGCAAAGGGCTGGCACTGGTGCCCTTTATCCTCCAAACCCAGCCCCCCCTATCCAAGCAAACAAGACCAGCTCTCTATCCAGCAGATTAAGAGCGAAAGGTTGAAGCCCCAACACGGAGAGGAGTAAACGTAGACTATGTCGGATTCCATTTCTACTGACCCATTATTCCGTTATAAACTGTCAAGGTGGTACCTGAGGCCATTCATAGCTGCCTCGGGAGGTAGGTACGTATCACCCTACGTGGAAGCCCAAATATGAGCCAATATGCGCCAAAACCGAGCTCGTGAGTTAACGGTTTAACTGGAAAATCTCTACTTGCGAAGGTCTAGCTTATCGGCTACTTGGCTCCTTGGACGAGAATTAGCAGCATTGGTGTAGATGGCGAGAAGTCCAGATAGGGGGGGTAGGTTCGGAGGACAGAGGGCTTCAGTGCCTACCTAGGTAGGTATGTAGGTACCTATGGACTCTAGTAGGTCCCTACGAGTAGCCAGTTTCACTCAGCTGCGTTAAAGGCATCATTGCTTCCGGGCCTTTTGGATTTGCGTCGTGGCACCACTACCTCCTATACAATCACTCTCTCCTTACAGGTAGGTAATACTTAGCACTTCGGTTTCATCTAGGCTTGTTCTCTATAAACCCCATGGTATCCTAGCAGGCAGATATAATATCAAAGGTAGCTTCACATACATTAAGCTTAGTCTCAGCTAATCAGATTTCCCTAGCCTCGCTTCCATGTCCGGTAGGATCTCATAGCTTAGATCTCGTAGTGAGTCTAGATAGAAGCTCGGGGGTATCGTGTCAAATTGAAGATTTCAGTTTTAGATAAGTTCTCTATCAATAAGCTACGGTACCTTCTACCAAACTTGGGAGCCGATGCACTAATGTGAGGGAAGAGAGTTCACGATGTCCACGACATTACGGCTCGATGCTGTATCATCATTTTTCTCTTCGGCACAGCACGGTGGCTAGACAGCTATGCTGCAGCAAGTAATAGCATATACAGCATACTTAATATGATCCATGAATGTAAGTTAGACGTCGAGCTCTATAGGAGATCGATGGATGTTTGTTAAATCTGGCGATCAACGATCAATGAAGTGCAAATTACCTCCCTAGGTACATATCGTCCTTACTATCAAGGTAACTTATCCACGCGACGTAAGAATCATTAATAAGGAATCGAATATGCCTACGTGTGTTAATTACCTAGGTAGCTAGATGATTTTAGTATAATCTGTTATGTGCTAGTCAAGTGTTGTTGAGCTCTCTTCCGCTCATGGCTTCTTAGAATCGTTGCCTCTCCAATGACGAATCAGGTGTGAACTTGCCTGTATTAAAAATAAAGCTTTCGTAAGAAGATTTGAATTTAGTTTCTGTATAAGAGGATGCGGTTCTTTAATCACCTTGAGACTTGAATATAATTTTTATACATGACTACTGGAGATATAGTACTGCTACGGACAAAGTTCCCTCTCAAAGATAATGTAAGACTGGAACCTCCTTTTCAACATGCCTTAATTTAGGTGGTGTTCAATATTATCTATAGGCGCACTGGCTCATCTAGAGACTCGTAATGCTAGTGGTAGCTTCTAGAAACCACCAACCCTACACTGCTCGGGCGCTGTACTACAGCGCCCGAGCCGTAGGGGGTTTGGGGGATCAGCGTTCGATGATGGTGTTTCGCTTACACGATAGGCGATAGGTTAGCAGAGCCGCTCGGAGCAAATGGTGCGGGACGGAACAGATGATATCACACTGGGCCCCAGCGGGCGACCTCTTGCGTAGCACATGCATATTGTACAACCTTTAGGTGAGGTTAGATGAACAGATAGGCAGCTCATCTCGCCTCCTGGATCTGAGAGAAACGTCAAAGCTGCCACTTTGATAGACTCTGATTGCCTTCTCAGGATACACAAGCGGAGACAGAACCCCTGGATAATCGGGGCTGATGATTTCATGATGTGCTTAATATCGCGATTGCAATGACGTCATTGACGTCAGGTTCAGGTATCGACTGAATAATAAAGGGAAGACGTCGCGAGCAGCTCGAGTGAAAGTTTTGGTTTTAATTCAGTATCAAAGATATCAATTCTTTCTAGGAATCATCCTACATACGGCTAAAACCACTTACCACACCCTACAATCAAAGCCATAATATTCAACAACCTACATAACACACACAAGATGGCACCCTCAACCTAGACTCTACGCAACATCGCCGA
>JAOWAP010000009.1:338032-351624 GCA_028565235.1 Hypoxylon lenormandii
GTGCGTGTGGAGCGACCCGAGGAGCCCGGCGCGGGAGAGATTACTGGGGGTGGTGGTGAAGAGGGAGACTGGCAACTGGGAGAGAGAGAGAGAAAAGAGAGGAGAGCCTCCCGACCTGGCCCTTATTTTTACGCGTCATTTCCGAGAATAAAGGAGATCCTCTTTCTGACAAACTAAATTTTGACTTCAAGACATCCAAGACTTTGTCTACCTCAGATCTTACTATATTGAAAGGATTAGGCATATAATTATAGTCTAGGTTTAGGTATAATAGATGTTAAGAGTATTAGGAGCTACTTACCTAACTCATGCAGTAAATCGCATTTGTAATTCACTTCTACAGTGCCTGAGTGCCACTTTCAACGGGAAGGGCTTAATAAGAAGACGGAGAAGAAGCGGGGAAAAGTGGCTTATGCTAAACATTAGCCACGAACCATTTCGCCTACCTCTTAAGAGATATGTATGGGTATAAGAGATAATCACATAAACTTCCGGAATATACGACTATGAACTGCCAACTGTACCTAACTCCTTACTCCGACTTTCAATCTCTCTAATCCTCATCGAGTTAGTCTCTCCCGTTTTCCTGGAGTTCGGATGACCTACTACCTACCTAGGTAGGTAGGGAAGTACCTTACAGCAGAAACCCACCCGACATGCAAGGTGAGCACCTAAAGGAGATACTGTCCTTCAGATCTCATACGACCAGTTACAATTCAGACCGACTCAGCGTGGCCCGTCATCCCTAGCATGACCTTCTCGTTCGTGGATGTGTCCCTGGATGCATGAGGTACCTACCTGGGTAGGTAACCGGCGTGGATAAGTGATTTTTACTGAGGCGCCGGGCCAGGTTGGTTATTCATCTCTACGGATTACAAAGTGCAAAGTATGATACCGGAGGCTCCCTATCTCTTCCTCCTCTCCATATCTTTCACAAAGCTACCTGATAATATTCTCTAATCAACTACCTATATACGCGCTTGGATGAGGATACTGAAGATACATTGCGTGTCTTTCCCTCCCCCACGTTGTGTAACCCTGTCCGGACCCAAGATCTCAAATCCAAAATGCAGATCAACCCAGTTGGCCGTCTCGGTAATCGTCATTTCTCTCCTGCTTCAGTCAACATATGATAGTTACCGATCCAGTATCCCGCGCCAAAGAACTTGTTCGGACGATTAGACAGGCCGCAGTCAGGGGGGAGGGCGTCATCTCATTACCTGCCTTAGAGGTATGTACCTCATACCCTTAGACCACCCTCAGACCCTACCCAAGTTCGCATCGTGTACTGTACCTCTTCCGTACACACATACCTGGTAGAAAAGCAGTATGTAGATACTGTAGGTGTAGGGAGGTCGTCAAATTTTTATGGGTCCGGTAGAACAAAGAAATCTGACATGCTTTATCAACATCATGGTGCAGCAATTGGTATATCTCCGTTTATCACCTTGTCAATTTGCGTTTGTTAATCCCCCCCAGTCCCCCCTGTCAGCACCAATTCCTATCTGCAGGCGAGCAGCTGATTGCATCCGGGTAAAATAAAGCCTGCAATGACCATGCCATGATGCATTTCCTTTTCTGCCATGTACAGGCTTGTTACGTTGCTATGTGGGGGGTTCTTGTACGTACGGAGAGCAAAGGCCAAGGGTAAGATCTGCATACGAGAGCTCTACTCTTACACTCTTACACACAGACACGGCGACGCCTTGGCCATATCGTCAGGTTCGCGGCAGCCCAGAGAAAATATTAGCAAGGGTTATTATCTACATAGTAGACCGGCCCTCCAATAGATGGCAACCAATATGTAAAACCTCAATTGGAATTTCCAATATTTCTCCGCCTTCTCCTAAGCCGCATATCAGAAGTTACGCAGACCCGGTATTATACAAATCTTGCCATGTGCCAAGTATCCACGTGTGGCTCCTGTACGCAGTAAAAATAAGGCCGCATCGTTACCTACCGCAGAGCGCAGCGCGTCCAAACACGCGGCGGCGCCGCAGCAGGGGGAAAGGGGGGAGGTCTACATAAGAGTGGCGATATATCAGGTGCCAACTTGCGGATGCGAGTACGTGCATCTCCCGCCCGGATGGCTTGCTCTCGCGAGTCGAAAATGTTCCAATAGCAATGGAAGGCTGAAGGAGAAACGAGGCATTTGCGCTTCTCTCTAGCTGTCGACTTGCCTTCGTACCATGCAGCCATGTATGGATGGATGGATGTATGGATGTACAATACTTAACGCCACCGTTTCCGCTGTCAACCAACATTGCCCTGCTTCTGGTTCAACCCTGCTATTATTATTACTTTTCTAATTACATACCTGGGTGTGCCCCCTTGCTACTCTTGGCCCCATGTTTCACCACGCACCTTACCTAATAAGATGTCGTCTTTTCCACCTATCTAGATGGCAAGTTATTTGCATATACATGTATGTCAGTGGCTGCACAAACTAGCTTGCAACCCGTGCGCAAATAGGCGACGCGGAGATCGAGGATCCAATGGAGAGAGTCTCCGCCTCATTCCCAGCCTAAGTATGTACATACATACTTACATGCCTACTTACAGTAGAGGTAAGCGTGTTCCGTGCTCTGCTAAAATCTCGGGCCGACCTCTTAACATGGTTCATTCGGGAAGAGAAACGAAAGAGATGTTTTGAGTGAGGCTTCGCCATGACGATCAGGATAAACTTGTCGAAGACTCTGAGGCTTGACTTGGTTTGAGACGTCTCTCCATCCTCCCAGTCTAGATCAGCGGCCGTCTCTAACTGCCGTCCCGACGACTCGGCCTCGGGTCGAGTTACTGTGAGACATCCGTATTAACAAATGAAAGGGAGAGTCGCTGTAGATAGGTACAGATGTAGGCTGTCCAGAGGCAGGGACCGGGTCTCCGGATTATTTCAACGGTTGCTTTGCAATCTATGGCATGTCTCATCGGAGACGTGCCAACCCCACGAATCGTTGTCCGTCTAGATCACGCCGCTTGCCCGCCGGGCTGTGAACGGCCTGCGTTAGGTCCAGTTGTGGCGAAGGTGGAAAAGAGACGGTTTCATTTGCGTGAAACCATCACAGTTCTTTTGCTTATTCTAACCGATCTTACCCTTCCTGCCCTTCGTGTGTCCTTCGTAGGATCGTACGAAAGTCCATAGACAACATTCTGGACTTCACGAACCCCCACGAACTTACTTTACCCAGACTCGCCCATATTCCCATAATGCCGCACAGGAAACTCTCACCTGACTCGGATTTTTTTTCTCCATTTTCCCATAATCGCGGTGGATTTCCGTACGAGTTCGTCAGCTGAAAGCTGCAAGCTCTAGCGTTCTATAGACGTCGATTATTCGCATGCCCCGGTCTCGATGTGCGCGTCACGGACGGTTCAATTCCAATTGGCTGGGACTCCTAGCCAGAGGCCTTGCAACCTGCATGGAGGCGCTGACGAGGAATTCCCTATGGGCGTTGTCAGCCTTTGTACCACTACTCACCACTAATCGATACCCAGATGACCTCTTCAGGAATCATTCCCCGGTGGGCTCTTGTTTGTACCATGGCAATAAATTCTACAAGACCGGAATCCAGCCCCGCCGCCTGTCTACCGAGTTGTCGGGTCAGTATCCTCCCAACCGCGAACATCCCTTTCGGACGTTCTTCCGCATTCTGCAATTCCTTAAATGGGAGCGTGTAAGCCCTTCGTAGTTTCGTATGTAAAGACTTGGAAAGAAGCCAAGATGAAACTTATTCCACCATGTGGAAGCCCCGGAATCCTATTGCATAGGAGAGCATAGGAGAGCACATGGGGTTCCTCTCGAAATGTTACATTTTGCTACCCTCTCAGACGTCGCAACAGTGGGCCGGCGCCATTCCTCGGTGAGAAAAGGACAATCATCCCGCTCACCTTCAATCTCGGGTACTATTCTATATCTGGTTTAAATTATTGTCTCTTCTAATTGATAGCTTGACCGCCGGGTTATATGACTATCGAGTTTTGCCCAAGCCATAATACTTGGTAGTGTTGAATCGTATAGCTAATCACGAACGAGAGCTTCCTTACCTTACTCTGTACAGATGCCGCACGCGTCGGCAGCCCGGTGGCGCTCAGACCATACCATTGGGTACTTTTCCTCGTGTCTTCGCCACAGACCGGCACACCCTTTATGTACTCGAGGCTACTCTCCGTCTGCACAGTCCAATATGCCGAGCAAGGAATCGCCCTACCTAGATCCTGCAGGGGTTCCTCTTGTGACTCCTCGCATTAGATGGGTAATATTTGTGAACGAGATCAAGGCCTCCCGGATCTGAGTGGCCCTGACAGCCTGAGGGCTACATACTACCTACCGTAATGTGATAGCCCATCGTAGATAATGCAGCCAGCCTTACTAGCAGCATCAGATAGTATATAGTGTAGGTATGTAGATCATCCAAGAACCGAGGCCCGGTACCTACAGACTACAGACCACCCGATCTTGAAATATTCATCGGCAATCAATAACAAGGAAGGTAGCAAACAATTCGGTTTATCCAAAAGGGGGAATAGAAGCTCGGAATAGGAATGTTGATATTGTGACTTGATTAACATCTAATTAAGTGCTTATTTTTAGCTGACAATTGTACAAAGGGACATCGCCTACAAAAATTTGCCCATAAACATACTTGTCAAGTCAATCAGGTGCATAGGACTTAGTACACACATACCATCAAGTCTATCGAAACCACTTCTGTGTTACCCAACCTCAAATTCACCGTTGGTGCCAACAGCAACCCAACTGACGTATTGCGTGGTATCGTACCTATTTTACACTTCATCCTTTGGAATCCACCGGAAGGCCGGGCTGGAGTGGGAATCGCCAGGGACTTTTTCCTCCTTTCGAAGAGGGACGAGCTTCTTCAACTGCCTACGGCATGTCGCCGGAGGACCAAGCCTTGGTCCCCCAACAAGGGTAAAAAAATGTGTACACACATATCGCATTGTCCTCCATACGGGCATTCCCTCACCGCACGATACTACCGCGCCGGTTGTATGTATGTATGTACGTTCGCCAATGATATGTATGTTCGCCAATGAGGCGCGCAAATAATGTATATGGCGTACGTGTACGTACCTCGCCTCATATAAAGTTACTATATCTACCATAATAAATCGCTAGGAGCGCCTATTATACTAAATAGCAATTGCCTACCCTCGCCTACCTTGGTGAGCCAGGTGATCCATCTTGTCGGAGTCCGATCCGCAAAGGCGTCCAATAGACGTAGAAGCCGGGGCATGGATTTTCAACGCTTCTCTTTTTTCCTTTTTTTCTTCTTCTTCTCTCTTCTCCGTGTTTCCTTCTTTTTTGGCTTCCATGTCTTCTCTCTCTCTCACCTCTGGCATCTCCCCCAACGCATTACAACAACGCGTATAGAAGCGTCGAGATGCGTAGTCCCCCTCTTCCTCTCTCTTTTTTTTCAGGATACCCTTGATGTTACACGGCATGGGGCGACTGCATGCTGCGTCTCTGTCGTTTACACACATAGGGTAACGTAACCTGCCTACATAACATAGCACTGTAGCCAGTCCGTTTTGGACCGCGGTTGCATGGCCCCGTTGTCTGAGATGACGCTGGGAAGCGAAAGAAAGCACATGGTTGCTACCTACTGTACCAAGTAGTGGTAAGTGGTTTTGAAGCTAAGATGGGAAAAGCAGATCTTTCAAGCAGACCCCCCCCCCTCTCACCCCTAAATTCTGTCAACTTTCCTTTTACACGATAGCCCTAGCCAGGTAACGATACGTCGGAATTCGAACAATATCGAAAATTACTTCAGCTGCAAGTCGATCCGAGGAGGGGAGGGGGGGTACATTCGTGGAACGACGACTGGTCGAAAGCAGTGAGGGGCTGGGGTAATTATAACCGTTACGGGCAACCTGGATATTCGTCCCCTATCACCTATCAGGAAGTTATACCATCACGGATCTCGATTGAGACATGACAACCCAAGACAAGCAGCTTGTCAAACCACCTGCCTACCTGCCTACCTCATACATATATCTACACATACATCATATACATGTGTAGGTACACATATACATACATATTCGAGTAATCCATAAGAGGACCAATGTAGATGGTACTACAGATACACTTACCTAATATATGTACGATACAAAATAGTAGCTATCATTTTCTCAGCTCCTGTAGAAAAAAAAAAGAAAACCCCCTTCCCCATTCGCCTCTCCCCGCATACGATACCCAAGTGCGTGGCGGCGGGTGCCTCGACAAACGTTTCCCTCCCCCAAACTTTGCCCCGTCTGGTAGTATTTGCATTTTGCATTTTTTTTTGTATCGTACATGACCCTCGGCTGTAGCTGTAGGTGACGACCGCTGGATAAGGTTAGCCATGTGCGGACGGCACGGCCGTGTAACGTCGCTAAGCCGGCTCTTTGACGATGATGGAAGTTCTCGAGTCTTTTTTCTTTTTCTTCCGTAGCATTCAACTCTCTGCCCCGCGCAAATACTATCCCCCTTTCTAATTCTGCGTAAAGTGTTACCGTAGGAGGTACGTTAGTACTACAATGACCGCATATCGAAAGCCTTGCTGCTCGTTGCTGTTCTATCACGCATCCAAACGTTTCAACGCGACGCAAGGCGACCGTTTGACGGGACACAAGGGGGAAAAGAGGCGATCGCATATGTATTGCCGTTGAAGGCCGCCTTCCCCCCTTTTTCTTCTTTGCCCCTTTTATTTTTCCCCCGTCCCCCCTTCTTGCGCAACGGGTGTACAGCAGCACCGAGCTAAAGCCAACTTTTATTTTTTCTTCTTTTTCACTTTGCTTATTTCTTTCTTACGTCTTACGAACGGGATGTGCGCATGTCAGCTCGGGATCTGGGGTATATACGCGAGGCGGCCAGGTGAAAGCAACCTAGGACAAGAAGGAGAGACGGCGTACACAGCTAGCTAGGTAGGTGGTGGCGGAAAGGCGCCGGGGAAAGATGAACGCGGAGAGAAGGGCGGAGAGAAAGAAGTAGACCGTCATGTAAATCAGCGTTCGTTCGGAGATACGAGGGCAAAACATTTGTTGATCAGCTAGCCCCATCACGACGTCAAAACAGTCGATGCTGTGTCTACTGTCTTCTGTCCATCTGCCTAGGTACCTAATGCTGTGCCAGCAGTCCGTCTGTCTCGACTGCCTCTTGACGTTGGCATGATCGATGTAGCATTAAGAGCGGTGACCGCTACCCGGGAGATATCATCTCGTTGTGCGAGAGGTGTCTGTATCCTGTAAGGATTAAGGTTGTGCATGTCCTCCCTTCTCGGCCTCGCGACGAACCGCGACGATTCCGGTGCTACATTATATTTCTAATCCATCGACCTTCCAAACGCCGAGCGTAGCTTGTCCACCCCGATGCCACTGGCCTCGAGGCATGTCAAATTTATCCATGGACACAGGGACACGGGGTACATCATCCCGAACTACCGAGCATGGAATTCTAGGTAGGCAGTCTGGGTGTTAGATAGTCTCGTTATGCTATTGCTCTTTTTTCGATACGCTCTATGTACAATACGGACACATGAGTTGTCCATTTCTGTATTTTCGCCTAACTTTTGTAACTCTATACTTGACGGGGGTATGTGATGAACCGAACCATGACAAAGGCTTTTGCTTTCAACTGAAGGACCACAACTACTCTGTATCTAGACCGGCTTGTTTGACAAATCCGTAGAACGCGCCCTTCTTCTGGATGAGTGCCTGTGGCGTATCAAATTCGACCACCTCACCCTTGTCAAGAACGACTACCCTGTCACTGTCGAGGATGGTATTGATGCGGTGGGCAACCGTGATGATGGTGCGGTGAGCGAAGAGCGAAGAGCGGAGTGTGTTCTGTAGCATGGCATCGGTCTCAACATCAACGGCTGCCGTCGCCTCATCTAGCACGAGAATGTTGGATGGAGTGAGCATCGCACGGGCCAAAGAGACAAGCTGTCGCTGACCCGCCGACAAATTTGACCCTATGCAGAAAAATGCGTTAGTTGTCACGTCAAATCGTATTCAGAAAACTAGGCTGCTGCTGAGCTTCGTGAGACCTGGCGATCACGCAGGGGACTAGCTAGGCATTGGCGACGAGGCAAACGGGCGGTAGGAGATCGTCGTGCCAAAACGAGTCTGGCTTGCCGCTGTGCGTCCTCGTACGCTGCAGACAGCCGCGGGTACGAGAGAGGGAAGGGAAAAAAGGGGCGGGGGGGGGGGACACGTATAAGGAATAACAAGAGCCGAAAGAAAGCGTGAGCTTCGACTTACCTCCTTCATTGATCTTAGCTCCTAGCCCGCCTTCCATACCTGCCACATGCTCCTTCAATCGTGCATGATCTATGAGAAACGGTGTGTTAGTCTAAAGTTGGTGGGAGGTGACTGGTCTGAATGGAGTCGCGCGAGAGCATGTGCTCTTCCCGCCCTGCGGCGCGAAGCGAAGTGGATAAGATTGGTGTAACACTTACCTAGTACGCTCCAAAGCTCTGTGTCATCGTGGACATGGCCCGGGTCTAAATTGTCTCGAACCGTGCCCTCGAAAAGAGCCGCGTCTTGAGGAATGATGGCAAGACGTCGTCGTAAGTCCAGCAGTCCCATCTTGGTCGTATCGAGATCATCTATGCTTATGTCTCCACTAACCGGTTCGATTAGACGGAAGAGCGATAATGTCAACGAGGACTTGCCCGCTCCGGTCCGTCCCACCACACCAATCTTCTCATGAGACTTGATATCCAAGTTGATGTTCTTCAGCACCAAATCCAATCCAGGGCGGTATCGAGTACTGTAGTTGTGAAACTGAACGGCTCCATTTGCAGGCCAAGCAACCGGAGGCCTATTTCCAGGGATAATTTCAGCAGCTTCACTCGGCAGGCGAGCATATTCAAGGACTCGTTCCACGGATACAATGTTTGTCTCCACTTCCACGGTCTGGCGAACGATCCAGTTTAGTGATGTAGTGATTTGCAGAGCGTACGACATGGCTAAGCCCACCATGCCAGCACTCAGCCCGCTGTGATTCGTAACCGAGATGATGGCGAATCCCGCAGCCCCAAGGATAATGACGGCACCAAGGAACTCTAGACGGATGGCCAACCATCTGTTCGAGCTGATGGACGGGAAGTAAGCCCGCAAGTTTGAATCGACACGCCACTCATTCTCCATTTCAAATCGTTCCTGTTGTCGGTAAGCCCGAATCGTGCTGATACCACCCAGTGACTCTTGGAAGTGCGCATAAATGGGACTGCGGCTGACGCTGTCCAGTCGCTTCAGTTCTCGTGACGTTCTGAGGTAGTATCGCTGCACCCCGTAGTAGATCGCGCTGAGGGGAATGATCAACGCGACGAAGACGGGTGTGCTGACGGAAATGACGATCAGGGTGAATCCCGAGCGCGCCAGGTTTACGAAGAGCATGTTGAAGGTCCTGGCTAAGACCTCATCCAGTCGGTAGACATCGCTCGAGAAACGGTTCAAGATTCTTCCTGCCGGGGTGGTGTCGAAGAATGACATTGGCGACCTGAAGATGGCCGTTGCCATCCTCTCATGCAGCTTCCTCGACGCCTCAATGGAGCAGAATATCCACAGAATCAACGTCTGAACAACGGTTAAGCCAGCTGAGCCGATACCAAATGCGAAGTAGATGCCAAGATATTTCCCGATATGGGGATTGCCTCCGGCGTCACTATTCACCTCCGCCCAATTCTTAAGCCAAACACTGCCGCCTGGGTAATTATCAGTACTGACATGCTCTATGAATCAACAACTTCTATTGCTTACCTATTTGTGCCGTTTGGGCTGCGACTAAAGTGAAGAGATAGATAGCCACAGCCACTAGGTTGCTAGTCTTGGCATATTCCATGTAGACTGTTCATGGTTAGCTTTCTGAACTGACGCGTATATAGTGCAGCATGGAGATCACATACCATCCCATTTGACTTTGCCTTGCTCCGAATGCTCCTTGGCTTGTTTGGTCTTGGAGGCAGGCTCTTCCTCATCGTGAAGTTTTCCCCTAGGACCTTTGAAGCTAGCTGCACTTGCTCGTCTCAGGGTCGACATGCTACCTGTCCGCTTCTGCACGGCCGAACTTGAAGAGGGCCCGGTCTTAATGGGTGCCAATTCAGCAAGGCCTTCTTGCGCTTCTTCAATCTCTTCCTTGTCTTGAGTATTGTCCGGTTCAATATATGTAGACGTCTCGCTTCCTGACCCCTCGGGACTGGATTCAGAAGATGCTGGTCCGGATTCTTGACCCGAAGATTTCATAAGCTCTGCAATGCCTCCTTTCATAGCTATTAATTGGCGGAATGTCCCGCTCTCCACGATCTCGCCGTCCTTGATCTGATATACGAAATCAGCTTCGGGGAGAACGGCGATGGCATTTGTAGCCAAGATACGACACTTAGTGCTAAGTAGACCCTCCGAACCCAACACATTCTCAATAATGTGTTTGCCAACATGGGAATCAACAGCGGATAAACAATCGTCTAGCAAGTAGATATCAGCTCGCGCATATACCGCCCGCGCAAGAGCTACACGAGCCTTCTGACCACCACTTAGGGAGATTCCCCTCTCGCCGACGAACGTTTCATCCCCATCGGGCAGTTGTGTAAAATCAGCAAGCAACGCACACGCCTTGACAGTCTTTTCATAGAAATTCGAATCGTATCGGTGCCCGAAGATGATGTTCTCTTTTACGGTCGCGTTCATAATCCACGGCTGCTGAGCGACATATGCTACAGTGCCTTGGACGCGCACATTACCTTCCACTTTCCACAAATCGCCAAGGATACTCTGTAGAAGAGATGACTTTCCAGAACCAACCCTGCCGACCACGCACGTGAGCTCTCCCTTGCGACCTGCGAAATCGATGGATCTGAGAACGTCTTTGGGCTCGTGGCGATTCCACGAGAAAGTTCCATTCTGAATGATGACCGCGTCGTCTCCTCGCTCTTCCGCTGCAGAACCAATGGCGATCGCATCGGGCTGGACTTCCTCGGCCGTGAAGAAATCCGTCAAGCGGCCAACGGCGACGCTGGCTTCGATGATAGAGGTGATGACCATGGGTAACACGGCAAGGGGGAACGTGAGCAGATTGAATAACGCAAGAGCGGGGAAGACAATTTCAGTCGTCAATGGAACATCGCGTGTCCAGACAAAGACGGCGAAGGTAGAACAAGACACTAAAAATGGAGTAGTAGTCCACGTGAAGTTAGCAAACGCTTGGCTAGCACCGATTTTGCGAAGATTCTTGAGCTCGAGGTCGTTTCTGACATAGTTGAGCTTGTTCATGAAGGCCGTGCTCCAAGCATAGAGCTTGATGCTCTTCATGTTGTTGATAATCTCGGCGATAAGGCGGCTCCTTGCGTCCTTATTCTTCATCTGGTCCTTCTGTAGACGCTTCATCAACTTCGCGATGAAGCCATTGATGGGGATCATGACGAGCATCACCGCAATGCCAGACAACATAGACCATCCAACAAGCTGGTATAATGATATCATGCAGATAGCGATCTGGAATGGAGCTGACCAAAGCTGCTGCGCAAATTGGGTTAAATCCTGAAGACGCTGTGCATCAACAGCCATATAATTCACAATATCACCAGTCGTCTTCGTAGATCTCCCTTCGTTAGAAAGTTTCAGTGATTTCTTATAGATAGCCGATGCTAGACCCGACTTGATGCGCATTCCCGTGATGAAAGTGAGCTGAAAGTATTGATGAATCATAGCGGTCTGTAAGATGGCAACGAAAAACATGGCAATTGCGATGGCGGCTCCCTTGACGGCTGGCTGGGGCTCTTTACCATCGCTATAGGAATCGACAAAACTGATCAGAAAACGTAAAAGTTGAGGCTGTGAGAAGGCAGCGAGATCATTGACAACCTTGAATGCAGTGGCAAGCAGGTAAGGCCCACCGTAGGCGTGGAACATGGCTAGCCAAAGAGAAGGGCGTTCCCTGTGCTTCAATTCATAATTCCACGCCTTTTCAAACTTGTCGCCCGTCGTGGAGGACCTGTCGCTCGGGGAAAGCCCCCAAAGGTCCTCCTCGGTAAGATATTGCTTATATCCATGTTTCATCATCGGTGTCATCCACGAGAAGGTGAGACGGGAGAAGATCGTTGCATATTCTACCGGACATTCCTCTCCTTCCTCATCAACCAAGGCCTCATATGTGCTCGTTCTCTTGGGCCAAAGCCACTCGATGGCGAACTCAATAGCCGAAAGACCAAAGCCGACGGTGTAGGTTATGAAGTACGGGAGGCTCTTGTCATATATTTGCTGAGATACCAAAGACCTCAGCTTGACGGCGTAGACGATCAAAAGGAGCAGCCAATAAAATAACACAACGCCGTTCGCGTTTCTCGTGCGATCGTATTCGAACCATTGGATCGCGAAGATGACGCCGAGCGAGAGGATAGTAAGGAAGGTCGTGAGAACCCGAAAGTCGCCATGCCAAACGCCTGGGAAATTGATGATCTGAATAGCGAGCTGGACGGCAACATCGGCAATAATTAGACCCAACAGGGACTGCAGACAGTGATTAGCACCTTTTCCCAAAGTTTTAAAAGTATCCGGGCGTACCTGTTTCGTCCAGAAGTGCCAATCTTTAGAGATATCGGTAGGCTTCGGCTTGCGTAGAATGTACCATACGGCTAGACCTCCACAGACAATACCAAAGACGGCAACGGCGAATACCCATACGTCGATGAAGCACGGGGTGAAGTCATATCGGAAGGGGCTTAAAGGACCCCAGCCTTCCTCATTGCCACATAATGGCTGGTGGAAATGTTTTGTCGCGCTGAGATATCCTTTGCCGAGCTCTTGGAGAGGCCTGTAGCCTGTGAAGGAGCCGGTCGATTGGAGGACCTGTTGGGATTGGTCACCGAATCGCATGACCGCGTTAAGTTGACTTCCGGATTACAAAGGTCATAGTACTAAGTAGGTAAGGTAGCGTTTTGGTAGGCTTGGTAGGTACTGGGTAGGGATTCCAATTGCGCAATAGGATGCAATGTTGACGGAACTTAAAAAGGGAATATGAGGATTGATTAGCGATGATTTAGTTGATTAGTAATAGAAGAATGTGATGTAGTTTCTGGAAAGAATTTAAGTGGATGATCCTAAGAAGCGGTGGGAGTCTTCGGAGTTTCGAGAGCCCCTAAGCTCGTATAACCTATTATATGGTAGATGTTCGTCAAGCTTGTCTGCCTGGAGATACCTGGAGATAGTGAAATAGTGAAATGGTCATTGAAGAGGCAGGTAAGCTGATCCTAGTAGCTAGCTGTTTTGCCTCAAGCTCGGCCGAGCGGTCGGGTTCGGGTTCTAGAACTTTGTGTAAAAGGAGACAGACAGGGTTCCACTTTATAGAGACTCGAAGACTCGACTATGTCAACTCGAGTTCTCTGAAGCCACTATAACTTAAGTCTTAGACGTCTATGATTTAATTGTTATTGTCATAAATGTTTACTGGTATTAATGGTTGTGATGGTTCTAGGTTATGTGTCTATACCTAGATAAAAGGGGAAACAGCTTTTAATCTTTAATTTTTAACACATCAAGAAGAGTATAAAAAGTAATTAAATATGCTCATTCATATTTTCTACTTACCT
>JAOWAP010000009.1:351724-362918 GCA_028565235.1 Hypoxylon lenormandii
ACGGTCGCGGTCACCGTCGCCCGCGCGTCATAGACACAATGACGTCCGCCATCACCCCGTCGAAACCACAACAAAGTCAACAAATGACAACACCTCAACAGCCTCCGCCGACTGTCAATCCTGCCTCGCCGCCGAGCAAGCGAGACCTGAAGTCGTGGTGGAAGAGCTTTCAGACTCGGGCAAGGCACCAAGAATCTCAAGGTAAGGGCGACATCGCAATACTGCAACACTGGCAGTCTACGACACAGCACCACAACCACACAACCACTACATTCATTTCACCGCCGTGCCAGACCACCCCATTTGAACAGGCTAGGAGGAAGATAGAGCCACATGGTGTGCACAATATAGAAGCTGTCGCTAATACGAAATCTTGATAAACAGAAACGCAACCCAAAGGCATATTCGGTGTACCTCTACGTCAAAGTATCACCTACGCGAACGTCGCTATCTCGCTGGTGGACGAGAAAGGCAAAAGCTACATCTATGGATACGTACCAATTGTTGTAGCTAAATGTGGTGTTTTTCTGAAGGAGAAAGGTATGTGACCGGCTTGCGGGGGGAAATTAGTCCTGTGCTGACAACCACATAGCCACCGGCGTGGAGGGCATCTTCCGCCTTAGCGGTTCCGAAAAGCGCATTAAGGAACTGAAGTTACAGTTCGACTCTCCCGATCGATATGGAAAAGGTCTCGTATGGGATGGATATACGGTCCACGATGCTGCTAACGTCCTTCGACGATACTTGAATGACCTACCTGAACCAGTCGTCCCGCTAGATCTCTACGAGAAATTCCGCGATCCCTTGCGCGGCCACACCAAGCAAGCCGTAGGCGATATCGAGGGCTCTCAGCTCGTCGAGAATTTTGACGAAGTCGAAGCCATAGCCAAGTACCAGCAACTGATCAAAGAGCTGCCTCCCCTCAACCGGCAGCTACTTTTGTACATACTAGATCTACTCGCCGTCTTCGCCGCCAAGGCGGAGGAGAACCGGATGACGGCCCAGAATCTGGCCGCCATCTTCCAGCCTGGAATGCTGTCGCATCCACAACATGCCATGGCACCAGAAGAGTACCGACTAAATCAATGTGTTATTATTTTCCTGATTGAAAACCAGGATCACTTCTTGATTGGTATGCAAGGCACCGGCACAGATGAGAAGACTAAACAAGAAATTGAAAAGGGACCTCCGACTGTGGTGACGCCCGCGACCCCAAGTCGCAACAACACCGGCGTCACAAGATCAGCTTCAAATGCGAGTGCTGGTGCTGAAAGTGTCAGCAGGGATGGCAAGATTCGGAGGAATCGTTCGACATCGTCAAGACACTCGGTCCAGTCCAACGGCGCATCCACACCGGGTAGCCCTGCACTAACGCCGAATAATGGAGGACTTGGGCGAAGTAACACAGTTCCGTCTAAGAAATCGCCCCATATCCCTTCGGGGAGATTCCCGTCTCGACAAAACTCGCCAACCGTGGCGGTGGCCCCGGGTTCTCCGTCACCTGTTGGATCTGCTGTAGCTGCACCACCGACAGTAGCCGAAGAAGCACCGCTTGCTCCTCAGCGATCCCCAGCAACGTCGCAACACCTTACTCCGATGGCAGCAGAGTCGCAGCCCGCCGGCAGAAGCCAGGAAAGGCTTCTCGGTCCTACTGAAGTCGTTACGCCTGTGAAAGAAAGAAACCTCCAGAATTTATTTCAACGATCGCCAGGTTCGGACGGCGAAAGACGGCAGCCCAACAAGCTACGGAAGAAACGACTCCCAAGCAGTACCAACCCTAGCGCACAGAGTTCAACGGTATCTCTGTCTCAGTCGGAAGCTATGTCCCCACCACTGGAATCGCCATATCCGATAAATCCGACGGAACAAAAGCATACTCATTTAGAACCTATCAGCTCAGAGAATGGTGCCTCGGTCGATACCCCTTCGGAACCGACTCCGCGTGCATCCCAAGTACCGTCCGCGAACAGTGCTCAAGCCGATATAG
Organism: Hypoxylon lenormandii; assembly: GCA_028565235.1. Classification (NCBI taxonomy): domain Eukaryota; kingdom Fungi; phylum Ascomycota; class Sordariomycetes; order Xylariales; family Hypoxylaceae; genus Hypoxylon; species Hypoxylon lenormandii. The sequence continues at coordinate 353,712 of JAOWAP010000009.1, forward strand.
AAAACATCGACACGACTAATACACTCAAACCCAAGTCCTCGCCATCTACGTCGTTACATTCGTCGTTCAATGAAGGATCTGACATCGACCAGGTGGAGGAGAACATACTTGCTCCCTCTTCGGAGAGTGCTGAAAAGGAGGAAAAGGAGAAAAAGCGTCGATGGCGCATATCTCGAAGAAGGGAAGACTTCTCAGGTTCGCCAGCGCAGAATCTGGGCGTCAATAGTCACGCCGAGATGAGCACGTCTTCTGTCGGGAGTGGGCAGAGGCCACGGAAGAGCTGGACGGGCGAGTCTTCGGATGTAGCAGCAACACTAGCGGAGAGTGAGGCAGGGAGCAGAGAAAAGGAGGAGCCTAGAGGCCCTCTAGGATGGATTAAGACCAAGTATCGAGAAGCTAAGGAGAATGCAGAAAGCAAGCGGACAAAGTCACCTCCGAGAGACCAAACGATTCAAAGTTTTCTATCTGGAGGAAAGAGCGTCGAGACTATGGGGAGTACGGAGGGGAGAGAAGCGCAACCGACTACGGGGCCTACTCAAGGCCCACCTCGAAGTGCCACTCCTGTGCTGGAGCCGAAACGGGCTGCGACCCCAGCTCAAGCTCCAGCTCCTCATGACGTTCCTTTACCGAGCTCACCGCCACCGAATCAGGCGACACACGATGAGAGGCCCTTAAATACCTAGGAGGATAGGGCTTCGCGCCGAAGAAGTGGCTCGTCATGCTGGGGTATGACCGTTCGACTTGTTAACCAAGCCAACCCTCCCCCTCAAAGATATCGAAGACAGTCTTGAATTCAATTCAGATTTAAAAACTTCAATGGAGAGCTAGAAAGGGATGGTTATAAGCTTCCTTTCGAAATTTCGAACTTTGTGTGTTTTTCTTTCGTGGGAAGTTCTCATTTTTTTATTAACCTGGAAAAAAAAGTGTTAGGACACACGGGTCTAGCGAATTAGGTGTTATTTCTTGAACGGGGTGGTGGATTGAATGCCTTTTTAACAATGTGGGAGGGGTTTTTTTTGTGTTATGACGAAGCTCATGTGCGCCCAAGAGATGAAGAATAAGAAGAGGATTATCTTTTATTCTGGGAAGGTTTGATGACGACGGGAAGAAGAAGAGGAAGATGATGAAGAAGCAAAAAATAGGGGGAGTAAACTAGTTCTCTGCCCTTTATGGATACCCCCTTTTTCCCCTACTTGTTTTATGTGTACCTAAGGATGGCATCTTTTTGTAACGTCGTTTTTTGACCTTGCAAACGTGGTTGTAATGTGGAAATTCCTTTTCACTTTTTTTTCATTTCCAAGAGGAAAAATAAATTCGAAACCTGGCCCCCCCTTTTCCCCTTGAAAACGGTTCACCGGTATTATGCGTAACATGGGACAACCCTTAGTCAGTCCTGTCAAATCTACGTCCTCGCTCCCCCCCCCCCCCCGGCGGCGGGTTGTAGTTATGGTCGGATGAATGAATGATATGAGTTGAACGGTTGAGCAGTGATGTGTCGGGCGTTACGAGCAAATACGGGCGAGTCAATCGGTTTCATGCCACTTGGCTTCGTGGGGTGTATGTATTATCTCAGATACTCGAGAGGAAAGGCGAGAGTACCATGGGACAAGGGGAGTTACTTGTATAGAACTTGACGGACGGTCGATCAAAAATGGCGGGGTATGTCCGTTCATCCATCGTGTTTGAGCAGCAGCGAGTAAATACTCGTAGGTTGAGAGACAACATTCTACGTACTCCATGCTGTAGTTTGTCTAACCCATCCATTCTATGCATATCGAGTTTGAGCGTAGGGGATAATACTTGCTCGTAAAAGTCTCATCGACGTCACGGAAATGTCAGTAGATTGCTTCGTACGTGACAGATAGCCCTGGCGTGAATACCTCTTATTCAGACACGGAGTAGAAGACGTGCTTGTTACGCTTCATAATAGGAGATGTCGGATACAGATATAGAATGATACTAGCATACGTGTAATTCGTACATGTATTTACGTGTATGATGACAATTATAACAGCTTAGTGCTGAGCGATGATTGCGGATATTATGCGGCAAAGGATAGGACTTCAAAGTAGGTTGTTTTAAGAGCAAGATAATACGAGGCTGTAGCATGTTGAAGGTGGCACAGAGATGCACGAATAACTCTCCAGTCTTATGCTATCGTATCTACATTCCTCATGTGCACTACCTACCTCCTTATCCTACCTTTACTTACCGAGACTGTTACATACGATAATAGGAAAAACAATGACATAGGCTTGGACCTGGCCTAGGACTTACCATAGTTTCCTCCTTTTCCAGTAGCCTAGAACTCTAGCTATCCCTATGTCGTCCAGTAAGCGTAGATATCTGCAATAAAGTTAGCCTTCTTATATGAGTATTGAGTCTGTGTGTGAATCCAAAAGTCCGAAGTGCTCCGGTGTGTAGGATGCATCTACTAGATGCTTTTTCGAGTCTTCATGCCAGATTCCGGAGAGGCCACTTGAAAAATGTGCCTCTCCTTTCCTGCATTACTATGCTGTTTTTTTAACATGTGTCGAGCCTCCTTCTTTTCCGTTTGTACAAACCCTGTTTCGTGGGTATCCATCCTCCCAACTTCTCTATGTTCGCCATCCCCTTTTCAACTGTATAGTATATATATGACAAAATGCCCGTTTCATATCGCCATGCTCATCGCTTCTCATCGTATGTGGGTATCTCTCCTGCTTTTCAACAAAAACACGTACACGAAATGCTCCTAGATGCCGTTGCTTGCGCACTGGAACGCCGTTCCAACCGTACCTAATGCAAATTCGTCCAAGATACCTTGGACGCTCGCATAGGTTCCAACCGTAAGGAAAAAAATGCCAGTCAGTATGATGATGATATTTAAAATACCCTCAAACCAACCACGGAACGATCGGTCCCTGAGCAAAGCAACGGCACCGTCAGCTTTCCGCATACGGAAATATGCAACACCCCAGAAGATAAAGCCAAAGAAGGAATCGAATAAGGAGGACATGAGAGCAAGCACTAGCATTCATGTTAGCTATGCTTATGAGGAAATCAGTGTCCTTAAGACTCACGAGAGTTGAAGAAGGGGATCGAGTTTGCAATCACGAAGGCGACAATCCAAGTCGCAACTAAGATTTTGTTAGCGTGAATAACAAAAATGGGAGGGACCAATAGTCATACGCAATATCAGAGCCCAGCTTCCCCAGCCGACAAGAGTATGTTCGCTTTTATGTCGCGAATTTTGGAAAATGCGAAAGAAGATGAACCGAGCCGACACCGAAGCATACAAGACACCCAAGAAGATGATCGTGGGAATCATGAACGAGAAGGCGATCTTCTTGTACAGAGGAATCAAAGATCCAAAGGCAGGCGAAGTGATGTATTGGTTGCCGACGAATGCATACGTGACTGCACCGACGACGCTGAATACAATGATCTCCAGGATAGTGCATGCCCAAAGAGCCTTGGGGAAATCCCTCGGTTCGCGCATTTCGGCAATGAAACTGGGAAGGGTAATCTGTCCGATAAACGTATAGCTGTATGTCACCGTTAGTTCTAGGAAACGTTTTATGTATCACTGGCTGGCGTAGTACCTGATGTTAAGGAACGCCCCTAAACCCGAGACAAACGTGGTGCTAAGGATGGGAACGGCGGTGACGATAGGATTACCATCCTCGACAGTGAAACCCGCAGGATGGTCTTGAACACCGGCAAAAATGGTAGCCAGGATAACCGAGATAAAGGTAAACGCAGCCGATGCCGTTCCGAGCTTCGAGAGCATGCTAAAGGTCCGGGGCAAAGACGAGAGCCAGCAAACCACAGTGACGATGGCGCCAAACGCTACGGTCTGGCAAGAAATACCCGCATTCGGGCCGGCCATGGTGTTGAGATATTTAGCTCCGACAAGGACATGGAGACCCTGCACAGGGGTTAGACTTTGGAACCGATGGCGGCCGAGGCTCGCGAGGTGTTTCTGCTTACCTGGATGAACGTGTTGTTCAAAATAAACATGACAGCCGTGAAATACCAAGCCCATTTTTGGCCCCAGAATAGCATCTGCCCAATGTCGCAGACGTCTCTAACCTCGGGGTGTCGCAAGCAAAACTCCCACAGCACTATGGAGCTGTAACGGGAGGGTTAGCAAGGTTCAACGCTGGATGTCCCAAAGCAACCTACGTGTATAGCACTATAAGGGCTTGGACGACGGTAAGAATGAGGCTAAACGGTATGTCAGCAAATCAAGACTTTTCCAAGACTTGTGCCTAGAAGCCAAGAAAGCTTACCCTGGGACAAGACCAAGAACGCTGTAAGACCAGGGGAAGCTCATGATTGCCTACTAGTCTGTTAGTTTCAATGACGACACCCCCCTATGAGGGGAAGCAGAGCGTAAGGAGGGGAGGGCTAAGTAGGTTGGTAGCACCTTAGTGCTAGCTTTTTTGAGAGGGAGGGTAGCTAAAACCTTACCAGGCAGATATACTCGGAGAATAGCAGCGCGGCCGTCTGTCAGAAAAAGCTGTTAGCAAGCGATAGGTCCTTGGCTGCCGTCTGGGCTATTGCTTGTTTAGTCTTGGACACACACCTTTTGCCAACTACAGGTCCGGTATTGAATGGCGTGCCCGGCCTCCTCCTCAAGTTGCTTGTTGAGGATTGCGTCGCTGCTGAGCTCACTGTTGGAGTCCCCAGTATCTTCATTCACCGGAACTATGTGAGGAGCGATCCTCGGTCCTATCCTAACCCTGGGGCCCCCGAACCAGGCGGACCAGCCACGGGGTATGGCGGCCTCGTGCACATCGTAGGGGGACGGCGAGCCCGAATATTCTGTCTTCATGTTGGTTGGAGGGGATAGGAGATGAGGGTGAACCAAGTAGACGAAGAGGGTCTTTTCGGGGGTTAGTTGGGAGATATATAGTCGTAGATTATCGATAGTGATAGTTATCCATATAGTATTTAAGCGAGTCGCATATGGCCGTTGGTAAGAGAATTAGTTTGAACGCGACGAGGAGAGCCAGAACTAAAGCCAGAGTAAATTGGATTGATAAGAAGACGGACAGAGGACGGGAGAGAAAGAGGATAGGATTTTAAACATTGTAGGAAAGAAGAATGGAGAGAGAGGAGGCGAGTTTAAAAGCTAGAGCTGCTGTGTTGCAATAGCGATTGCCTTGAAATGACCTTGGGCCTGGGAGCTACTCCTATCGAAATGTACTTATTCTACCCTATTAGGTAGGTAGGTACTTTAGCTTAAATCTACCCTCTTAGCGACCGAGCAAAAGCTGCATGGCCAGTCCCTCTTTTACAACTTTGGGTCTCTGCTTTTATTTTATTTTATTTTACTTTATTTTTGGAAGAGATGGATAAGTTAAAGACTCTGCTTTGGTATGTTACGCCGGTAAATTTTTACCCAAGCCTACTATCAAGCTACGCGACTATGACATGACCTCAGCTTCTCCCTTGTTTCTTTTACATATGCATCCGTACCTAGAGGCTAACTACTGTAGGTAATATGATGCTAGGATATGATACTAGCATGCGTGCTTACACCGACTGACCGAATAGGCGTCCCCGAATTCCAGGTAGCGCATAGGGCCGACCCCCTTTGCGCGTGGGGCTGAAAGAAAAAGCCCGGATCCATAGAGAGACGCCATTAATTCCTCCACGGAAAACTGATGATACAGATGTGTAATGAGAATATTCAATCAGGCAATTCGCCCTGGCAGCACAGCGACCCCAAGACAAAAGTGGCAAGGCGGGTCGATCACGCAACTTGGATCTACAATGACGATCTATAGTTGCAGCTGTTGTCAGCGCCTCCGGACTGTCACTGACTGTTATCAAGACAGCTTGTCTTCAGCTACGTCGGCTGCTGATAACAACTTATATGTGATATCATATAGCAATCGTCAATCAAGGCTATAGCTCGTGGCATGTTGATCCTGGTTTCATACTAGGCATCACGCATTGCGCAAATCGTGGGGTGTTGCATCGACCGCAACCGACCACAGTTATAGCGAGCCCATTCGTTGATAATTGGGTAATTGGACATCTCGCCTACACTCGAACCAGCCTACTGGGTCAGATCTCTATTGCGTGCTTCAAGCCTTAAGCGTGGATAATATTACCGTTGAGAATCTAGACTTCTAACAGCCAAATGAATGCGCCGAAGACGTTCGCGCCGTCGCTTTAAGACAGTATGTATTATATCCCAAATTTTTAGTTTCTATCTCGTTGAATCACCTTGCGACGACAAAGTTGCAAGTCTCGGACTACGAAGGTCCCGGTTGAATCCTGAGAGCACGCCGTTGAACACCGGGCTCGGGTACCCCGTGTATGACCTGTATGGTACGTGGGACAGCCTCGAGTATGAATTGCGGATTCTCTAGACCGACGTCTTTCGGTGGTATATTCAATACGCACGTAAAAATAAAGCACATCGCTCCTCTTTCCCTCTTTCTTCGCATTCGAAATACTACCTAAGTATATTTCTTTCTTCAGTCAAGGCCTTATGTTCAAGAACTTGAATATCAACCCCTTACAATTTTCTCCCAACCGGCATACTAATCTAGGTCTCCATGGCTCATTCATTGTTAGTCGATAACTCTTATAGTATCGCGGCGACTCATGTCTACCTAAACAATAAACTCTCGTATCATTTGAGGAGTTTCAAAAGGCTCTTCACCCCATCTCAAGTACAGTGATGATGGTGATGTGGCTTAGTCTGTGCGACAATGGCGGTATGATGCCGTCAGATACAGCATCTGAGAAGAAATCCCGGCGACAAACGCTTGTGTGGCCCGGTTGAGGCTCGGATCGGCACCTTGCATTTTTGCCGTACCAACGCGTCTGTCGCCATCGTCAACTACCTAGGTAATGGGCAAGCAAACCCCCATGCTATGTCACGATGACTACCTCCGAGGTACCTAGGTGTTGAAGAAAGAAAACACGTCAAAGAACCAACTGTACAGACTTAGGTAGTCAGCCGCCATGAGGGGGGAAAGAATCCAAGAGACATGACTGGCCAACTCGCCGAGTCCAAACCCCCAGGGGTTCTGGGCTCTCTTTCTTCTCCGCAAATATCTAATTTCCCCGCGTAAAAAAAAAGGCTTTCCAGTCATTTGGAATGAACCCTTGCCATTTTCAGCTGACCCTGAACCTAGCAGCTCCAACTCGGCTGGCGGTCTGTATGGATTCATTTTATTAGACAGCGACATCGGCTCCGAAATTCGATCTTTTTCAGATTCGTGTCTCCGGACAAAATATATCTTCTTTTGAATCTTGTCGGATGAAGTCGAATAACGTGTATATGTCACTTGCTGTCATAGTCTGTCGGGTTGGTTGACGTTTCTTTGGAGTTGCCGCGATTCTCCCTAGTCCCGAGACCGACTTAGCGAAGGGAAGACTTACAAACAATTTGGAGCTCGTCTACTCCAAACGTAAAAGCCGATCGATTACACCGAGGCGTCAGCACCGTCAGCCAGCGCGTCTCTTTATTTTTTTCCCTCCCTCTTGTTTTATTAGAGAGCTTGAGTCTCCCCCACTCAGTCTCGGGAACTGTGTTGTTTTGCCGTTGGAGATCTGAGTCATTTCGTCCCGTCCAGACTTTTCTGGTCAGCGTTCGAGTTGGCCTTGGTTAATTTAAATAAAATGCGTATTGGCAAGGATTCCCGTATGTTCGCAATTCAACTCACCCCTCCTGCTCTCCAACTTGACAATATTGCGCAATCTCGAACGCCCGTTTTGAAAATCGCGGACGTGAGAGCGTGGGACTCGTCGTGATGACTAACTTGAATTGTCTCGTAGCAGACTTGCCGAGTGAGTCGGACAAAGTAGGAGAAATCACCGGGAACAATACTTACCATCCCGGTACTGTCGACACCGAATACGATGAGCTTCACGTGCAATGTCCGCCTCACACCACGGAGCGGAAGCTCATGAACCGTATCGACTGGCGACTGATACCGTTTCTGTGTATCTTGTATCTCCTCGCCTTCCTAGACAGAGTCAACATTGCCAATGCGAGGTCTTTCCGCCTAGTGGAAGATCTGAATCTTAAGAATAATGAGTACAATACTGGTAGGCACTGTTCAATCTAAGAGAGGCTGTTCTTTACTGATACTGAAGGCTTTTAGCCTTGACCATGTTCTTCGTTCCGTACATCATTGCCGAGATTCCTAGCAATATTTTTCTAAAGAGATTCTCTCCCCGGGTATGGCTGCCTACCTGTATGTTGGGATTTGGGATTGCGTCTGTGTGCCAGGGGCTTGTCCAGAACTATTCTGGTCTGCTTGCGACAAGATTCTTCTTAGGTAGAGTTATTCCTACCAGTCAGGTGATAGTTGTCGTGCTTATACATCTTACTAGGTCTATTTGAGAGCGGAATGTTTCCAGGTATTTACAAACCAAGAGTCCCAGTATAACAGGTGAACTGACTTTGACCTTAGGATGTTTCTATCTTATTAGTACGTAGTCCATCTGGATGCTTTACCATATATAGCACTCAAAGTGTGGTATTTTGATGTATAAACAGCTGCTAATGAATCTCCTTGATCAGGCATGTGGTATAAACGGAATGAATCTCAGAAGCGCTACTCACTGTTCTTCTCATCTACCTCTTTGGCCGGAGCCTTCGGCGGTCTTTTGGCATCCGCAATAGGAAAGAGTACGTTTATTCAACTAGTAGCTACCCTGAAAGTACGGGTAGCATTCTTTGAACCGTAGCTAATCCGTGAAATAGTGCAGGGCATGCGTGGATACAGCGGCTGGCGATGGATCTTCATACTTGAAGGATGTCTTACATGCGTAGTCGCAATAATATTCTTCTTCATATTCCCCTCATTGTGAGTTACCCTCCCACATTCATGCCATTGGTATACCCCTAACCGAGCGACAGCCCCGAGCAAGCGAAGTGGCTCACCGAGGAGGAGCGAGCCTACATAAAGGCTCGTCTGCAAGCGGACCAAGGTCGCAACGCTGCAGAGCGAAAGATCACCTTCCGCGATGTCGTCAATGTCATGAAAGATCACCGCGTCTGGCTTGGCGGCTTCATGTACTTCGGGCTGATCGTTCCCGCGTACGGCTACGCCTTCTTCGCGCCGTCCATCATTTCGACGTACCATTACGACGCGATACAGACGCAGCTGCGTAGCGTGCCCCCTTGGGCGGCATCGTTCGTGTTCTCGATCCTGACGGCTGTGCTCTCCGACTGGATGCGCCACCGGGCCG
>JAOWAP010000009.1:363018-377052 GCA_028565235.1 Hypoxylon lenormandii
CGAGCCCGCGGAGGCGGTGGAGCAGTACAAGGAGATCCTGGCGAGGCCGGGCAAGGTTGGGGTCGTGGAGACGTACACGGACATGTTCCACGGCTGGATGGGGGCTAGAGCTAACCTGGGCGACGAGAAGAACAAGAGCGAGTATGAGAGGGGCTACAACCAGGTCGCAGAATTTTACGCGCAACACCTGTAGAGTGAAGAAGCACAGTAGCTAGATTACCTGCCTAAGTACCTAATCTAGGTATTCACTGCTTTTATTCGTGTTCAAAGGCGTTACAATTGAGCTCAATTCACCACATGTTTTATGCTGCACGCAATTATCGCCCGCTCCGTAGATCAACGTCTTTTCTATATCCGGAGGACAGAAGGGCTGGAAATAAATCGTCTAAAATAGGAGGGTAAGTAGGTGTATCCGACTGAGTTTTTGGGAATCGCTGAGCGAGAACTGGCTGGAAAGTTAAGAGCTTTCATTTGTGTAACATGCTGACCCTCTGATCTTATGTTAAATCGTCATTCGCTGGATTCTCTGACTGTCATAATAGTGGTTTCGATTCTATATCAATATACACTGCACAGGACTCAGAACGCTGTACTCCTCGTAATCGTATTTAATTTACCTTGATAAGACCCTTGCCCTATGGTGGCTGGATAGCTCAACTGTACTTTGACACTGTGGGATGTGTCATCACTGCCTCACGCTTCATCTAACTTGGAGATCGATTCACCTGGGCTGAGGTTGGCCCCCCTGACTTCGGACTTTTGAATACCTGGTACCTAGGTACACTAGAGGTAGAAGCTGTAAAGGTCAAGAAAGAAATTTGCACATTTTCCGATCTGGTCCTCGTAATTGAGAGCACAGTTCGAGGATAAATGTACACTGAAGAGAGAGATGGGTAGCGTTGTAGGTACCTAAAATACCTGGAAGGCCAGGACCTATTACAGGCAGGTAGCAACCTTACGTAAGGTTTCAATACTCGGCTTGTTATATTCCGACCCGAAGGCAAATGCACGGGCCCAGGTGAGGTTTAGCGTAAAATATCCACGTCACAACGCCCGATGTTTCACCGATCGCTGTACGTCAAACGCCAAGCAAACGATTAAGAAAGCTTGGGTCCCTAAACCGTACGGAGTAAACCTTGACGCGACGACTTCTTATCACCAACTGCAAGCTTTTGGTGTTTTCGCGTCAGCGTTAGCAAACATCGTCCCGCAGCATTTGCCATCAACCACTGCGTTCTCTCTATATCACACCTCAAATGCTTCTCGCTGCATGTCACCAAGTGATAGTCTCTTTATGCAATAAAATTTGACGATAATCACCTCTACGAGACGATCATGGCGACTGTAGTAGAAGCAAACGGCGATACGGGTGGGGAGCTTGATGGTAATATCTCACCGAGGAACAAGGACACCACCAGCGCCTTGACACAACCCGCCCCCTCTTTAGTAGATGCATCTAACAATGGCCTTGAATCTCTCAACATGCGTGCTGACCCAGACGCACAAGCCACCGTTACCGATTTCCTTGACTTCACCGAATATCTGCCTTCCGATATGATGCGATCTCTTACTCTTATCGGCAAGCTCGATCAAGCCTATACCGATGCATCAACTGGCGTCAACGACCTCACCACGATATGGGGAAAGCTGCCGACCTTGCCAGCTGATCAACGTCCTGTACCTGTCCAGCTGCGCAAGGAAATATCCGACGGTCTGAACCACGTTGTTAGCTCCCGCGTCTACTCCCACGCCGAAGCTGTTCGCATCCATGAAAATGTAATTAGACACTACAATAGGGCTAAGACAATCCATGCGAAGCTCCTAGAGATGCGCGATAATTACCCTACTGCAGAGGAGCAACAGAAGAGCCCCTCCCATGTTAAGTCCCCGCAGATGGTGCGCGCCCCCAAGATCGCCCTTCGACTTGACAGCAATAGACAGAGAGGACCTCACGTCATAGTCCCGGGCGATATATTTGCACCCTACGATATGAACTTCAATAGGGAAAGTTCATTAAGCGACGAGAGTTCTATAGCCGAGGAAGAGGAGCAAACTCCCGTATCCCCTCCGCCGCAAGTTGCGACAACGTCCGCCCGCATCAAGGTGGTCAAAGCTCCCAAGCCCCCGAAGCAGAAAGTGCCCAAACCACCGCGACCTCCCCGTGCGTCGACCAATAGGAACTCAGATAATGCGACGCCTATGATGTCTACGAGCACTGCACTGGCGCAGCTAAAACCGCCGCCCGAGAACGCGGTTCCCGGTAGCGCGGATGCCCCTTGGCTCCAACTCACGCCGTACGAACTTGCGAAGCTACGCAAACGAATGAAGAAGAATGCAGTCTGGAACCCCAGTGACACCATGATTGCTCGAGAGCTCAAGGCTCTCGGCCGAGGTGTGGAGGCATACAGAGCCGCGGAGAAGCTGGCCAAGGAGGAAGGGAGAACTTTCGAAGCAGCCGTTCCTGCGCCGGTAGTGGATGCCGAATCCGGGGCTCAGCATCCTCCCGAAGGTGCAATCAGCGCTGAAGCTCTGACAGCAGACGAGGTACAGTTAAGCAACCGCGGCATGAAGTTAAATGAGGCTAAGAAGCTGAAACGTGAATCTATGGCAAGACTGGCCGCCGAGGAAGCAGAAGAATCAGCTAGGAAAATGGTCGAAGCTGCTCGGATGATACTCGGCCATGAAGCCTCCCCGTCCGTCTCCGGAAGTGTGCAAGACAGACCGCCTGAGACAAACCAGGGTCCAGCGCAGAGCCAGGCTCCGTCCGCGACCCCCGCTCCAGCCCAGGGCAAACCTCCTAGCAAGTCCAAGGCAAGAAAGCGAAAGCGCGATTCCATGTCGGAGACTCCCGTTACGGAGAAACCCGAGGGAGCTGAGAGTTCGGCTCAGAGTCAATCGGCGAGCCAACCATCCGAGAAACCCCCGCTGAAGCGTACTAAAACCGAGACTCCGGTTCCGCTACCGCAACTCACTCCTCGACCGCCCTCGGTGCCACCTCTGCTTCCCGCATCGGCGTCGGCACCCACCATGGAGACGCCTGTTCCAGTTCCGCATTTGGGAAAGATCCCTCAAGTTGCTCCTACGTCGAAGACACCTGTGCCTGTTCCCGTTCCGGTGTCGTCCGACACCTCTATGGTAACTACAAGGTCAGCAACTTCTTCGTCAGGAGCAACGAGCCCGGCTCCGCCGTCTAGTGTGACTACGACGGTACCTATTAAGCCGCCCGCGGAGACACCAATTCCGCCCCCTAGCAAGACCTCCACCACGCCTATTCCCCCGCCGGTTCGAGAGGTCCCTAAGCGGGAAACCAGACAGAATTTGCAGCCAGCGGCAGCTCCAGCTAACCCCAAACAATCAGGATCTCGAGGTAATACCCCAGCAACGACTCCTGTGCCTGAACCGCAACCGGCTCAACTAGCTCAACCAGCCCAACCAGCACCCCGTCGACCTTCCTCGCGTGGTAAAGCTGCTAGTCAAGAGCCTCCCCAAACTTTGGCAGCTGAACGTCCTCGACGCGCTAGCACCGCTCGGAACACTCCAGCTCCCGAACTGCGCCAACCCAGCAAACGAACTAAGAGACCGGCTCCGGGCGTCGTAACTACGAATTCGGGCGGCACTAGCGCTATAGGAAAGCGCAAGGCAGCGCCACGCAAAAAGGCTCGCGGCGGAAATCCTAAGAAAGAGAGAGGCGCAAGCCAGCAGGCTGAGCAGGAAGTAGAGGTGGAGGTGGACGATGACGGCAATGTCATCGATCCCGAGGAACCGAGATATTGCCTCTGCAACAGGGTCAGCTTTGGCACTATGATACAGTGCGACAACGTAGATGTGAGCGCAACAAAGACTACTGCAGCCCCAGCACGTGATGAAAAGAGAACCCACCACAAGAAACTAACCACTACCCACGTACAGAACTGCAAGCAAGAATGGTTCCATCTCGAGTGTGTGGGACTGTCCGAGATACCAGCGCGCACGACGAAGTGGTATTGCCCCGACTGTCGTATCTTGTTGAATATCGGAGGGAGAGGAGAAGTGAACTCCCGAGGCATTAAGATGTGATGGTGAAGCGCCTTCACCGAATCGTCTACCTACAGTACCACTAATCTCTCTACGAGCCTCATGGGCTCTGCCCCTGTCCACCACCCCCTCTTCATATCTTTTTGCAAACCCCTCTAAATTCACCTAAGCTTTACTTATAGACTACCGCTTGGTAACCGTTGAATCAACATGCCTTAGGGTATTTAGATATGCCCAAACTCAGGGGCCCCGTTACGAGTTCAGAATTTCGAAATCCCTACGCCAAATCCCCGTCTACTACAGACCCAAACTTAGTTCATAATACGTCTTGTGATAGCTGAACTTGAATCAATCGAAGACCCCGTCACCGTCACATGTCTCTAGGAATATCCTGAACGCCTCCGTTTTAAGGCACGTCAGTTATTCTAGGAGACGTTTGACTCTTGATGCCCTCTATCAGATGACCAGAAAACGAAACAGACTTGCGAGTCTGTTGAGAATTGAGACCTGAAGCATGGCAAAGTCTCATAAAGAACGTTGAGACGGAGAAGACTTTTTGAGAGAGTTATGTAGGAAGTAATATCAAAAGACGAATACGCTGCAGCCAATATTGAAAAGGGGACGGAGAGAGAGCCAGATGCGGAAGACTGCGTTGCGTTGACTTAACGAAGTCCCTAATTTTGCAAAGGTTGCAGTGAGATTCAGGGGGGAGGAAGTCTTACTGTCTTGGCCCGTATGGGTTAATATCAGTTTTCATAGACCCTTTGATGGGCTTTTGATGATTGAATCGATGATTTTAAAATTGGTTGAAATGATGCCTTTTGATTGCATGAATTTAGTGATCTCGTAGTATATTTGTACGGCCACTCGTGTTACCCCTGCCTTAGCGTTATACAGCAACCGATCCTCTGGACAGTAGCACAACTTTTAGGTGTACCTCGAGGTCTTAGAAATTAGCTATGTTACGACCAACAGTAGATCAGGTAGTCCTATGCTAGCTATCTACTTTGCACAAGGGAAGGAATGGTAGTGGGATATAGCTACATTAATTACCAACCCCAAGAAGCAAACGCATCCGTCCCACACGTATGCAAGTCAAAGCTAAATCCGAACGTCGCACTTTGTGATTCTAATTCCCGTTAATTACTTCTAGGTACCTAAACCTATGGCAGGTCTCCCCTTTTCTTTACATCTTGCACAATGTTCCGGGCAAGGAATCTTCACGCCTTCAAGTATTTACACTCATCATTGGCATATAAATCTTTCGCGATGGCTTCTTCTAGCTACATGCCTGCATTCCCGTCGGACGATGTAGTAGATGAAAAAGTCAAGGGCTACATAGCGAACTTCTACGCCACATCTGACGATCGGTCCAAGAACGAGGAGTGGGTGGATTATTTCTTGCCCGATGCTGTGGTCATTGTGGGCGACAAGTCGGCTAAGGGGACTGAAGGTATGACACGATATTCCAGTGCATTCCCGTGGGGGAATGATTTCTTACTCGTCTGAATGCATATCCACGTCCTTAAAAACAAGACAATGAACAAGAGATTCGATACTAAGTAGACCGATCAGAAATCCGCCAACTGCGACACGGTATGTGGGAGAAGGTTGAATCGCGGAGGCATAAGCCGGAGAAAGTATTCCCGGGTTCCTTCGGAGGGGCCGGCGGCGACGACGAGGGGGTTGCGGCCGAGTACATGCTTCACGGCTCTCTCGACCTGGTCATGAAGAGTGGAGAACAGCAAGCTGTTACGTGGGCCGGACGCGCGGTTTTGAGAGATGTGGACGGAAAGTTGAAATACCAGCTTTATCAGGTCTATTTACACAAGTGAGTGGCATCGATACTTCATTTCCATACCTACGCTCCATGCTTTCTCACGAAGTAAGCAAAAATAGCCTAGCGGTTTGCTGACGATTACGGACAGAAAATCCACCTGATGCATTCTTCAGGAGATGACTAGATGATGCAATATATGGCTTTTTGTCACGACACGAACTTTGAGTTTGGCTCTCTTACACCTCGAACCTAAGGTTGTCAGCAATGGGACACCTTGGGACTTTGCCGAGAAGAGCTGGTTTAGCTGTTTAGTGCCGCAAATAAGTAAGGGCCAAGAATAGCAAATAGCTAGCTGTCTTGCTCTCGTGGCTTTGGATTCCAGGCTGGTCTTCGGTTACACATCAGCTGACCTGGTACCCTCCATCTCTGAGGGAGGGAAAAGAATGGGCGCCCAGGGCGTCATGATCACAATGACAAGTGTAATTAAGCGCGGGGAGGGACCTGGACAGGTGGCAGGCCGGGCGTGACGGGTTAATATAGATGACGATGATGACGATGAATCCCGTGATGAAATCATCCGGAGTATTATGGAATGGTACCGATTGGAATTCCGGGTGGGCTCTGCGATTTTAAAGCCACTCTGGTCTGTTGTAGGGTTATAGGTAGGTATTTCTTTGAGATGGAAGTATTCCTTCTAGTTGTTCCTTTGCTAGGCCTAGGCATGCTGTTCCCTTCTGACGGTACAAGGCCCAGAGCAAAAAGGGAACATTGAACCTGTCGGAG
The DNA here is from genome assembly GCA_028565235.1 of Hypoxylon lenormandii. Classification (NCBI taxonomy): domain Eukaryota; kingdom Fungi; phylum Ascomycota; class Sordariomycetes; order Xylariales; family Hypoxylaceae; genus Hypoxylon; species Hypoxylon lenormandii. The sequence goes on from JAOWAP010000009.1 coordinate 369,596, forward strand.
TTCTGCGTTTCAAAGGACCGATGACGTAACACTGTACATTGCTCATAATTGGAGGGGAGACTCACATGAATGCATCAAACAACTCATTCAACATCATCAACCTTGCAGGCTTTTGTTTTGGTTTGGTTTTCCAAGACAAGCTTTTGGGTCAAGGTGAAGGTGAAGATTCCAGCTAAGCTGTTCAGCTGTTTCGCGCATCCCTCATCCTGCCATCCCCCCAGCTACGGCTGATTGCGCCATGTGCATTGTTCGCACGATGGGAGATGGGAACTGCATTGTCGGTTGCCTTTCCCGGCTTATCGCTTAGGCGTACCTTAGCGGACCTGACCTAACGTACCGCCAATGTACACACGATGCAACCTAAAGGGTAGGGTACCTGCTGGATATCGTTCTGGTGTATCGTTGGTGTCTCGTTCCTCTTGGTGTTCCTCATGGTGCTGGTGCTAGTGTGCTAGGAATGCACATCTATATGCAGAAGACAGTAGAAGGCAGCGAGTTGTCTTTGGACAAGTCTTGCTTGATGCTATATATCTGAACCTACATGAGGTATCTTCTATAAGCCAACAGCTCAACTAGACAGAACACTTGGCTCCAGGTCATATGTATGCACCCCTTAAAAGGAGACGTAGATGTTGGTTGGAATGGGAAATACTATCAACATCGTGGATAACAAGAATACCAGGTAAGGCCAGGTACATACTCAGTAATAAGGCAGAGGTGAGCTACCACGAACCATGTTCCTTGCTTCTGGGAACCCCCAGGCTTTGCCAGGCTTGCAGGCTTGTCTTAGACGCCCACCCTGCCACCCATCTCCCACATGTGCCTATCTACAGGCCTGCAGGCTAGATTAGTGGCTCACACCCAGACTAGCCCCTGTCGGTCATTGGGCCTTTCTAGCATCCCACTATTACCCCCCATGTTAACCCCCCCATTTGCCTATGGGCCATGTAGATTGGTACCTACACGTACTGCACGTACCGTAGCTGCCCCGCCTTCACTTCTGGGCTGGGCACTCAGGTGCTGGCTCTCAGGGTAGACTGGTAGAGAAGAAGCCCGATAGGACGTGCCTCGCTCCGACGAGTCATACATCGTATCCCTGTTCCTGACCTCTTTCCCTCTCCCATCTTCAACCCTCAAGTCTTCCATCTCAACCCTCAACCTCATCTTTATGTCCCTCTCTTTCTGTCTTTAAACAAGAACAAAGCAATCATATCATAGATTCTCTCCATACCCTTCTTATCGATACTATACAGCAGCGCTGGTAATAATTACTCGACATCTCCTTCATATGCGAATGGTCCTGAAGGATCATATAACTAATTCATTAACGCAGCCCTTCTATTTGGCCGGCTGCATCTTCCTCTCCTTTGTGTTTCCCCCCTCCTAGACCAAACCTAGCTTCGGCCTCCGTCCTCCCTAATTATCGATCGCGTACAACGCGCTTGTGTTCCTTTGTCTTCCCGGTTCTTCGTCGGATTAAGACTCGACTTGACAAACCAGAACTTGACAATCACCTTATTCGCGATATCCGTCCTGACTTCTCACCCCTCCTTTCGCCCGTGCCTATCCGCCCTACGTCTCTACGAACCTACCCCTTGTGAAGTGAGCTCCTCCTCGAGCTCCTCCGCTGGCGAGCAGGAAACTGCCCCAGCTGTCCTGCTAGCACCACCCTATGCCCGGTTCGTCCACCCGCGATACCTCCCCGACGGCCTCGTCCTCCTCAGGGAGGAAGGGTCGCAATAAACGAAAACAGAAGCTTACCGGTAGTGATGCGCCAGGTTCAAAGAAGAAGGACAAGAATGTCAAAGACGGCAGCGGGGTTGTTGCAGCGGTGACAAGACACGGAGCCAAGTTCACGTACGTTCTCTAAACTTCCTATACATCCCATTCACTCCTATTCTATACCAGTCGTTGTTGGGTGGTTGTTTGGTTTGTTGGCTTGTTGGTTGTTCGAGGACTTGGCCTGCCGATATGACTGGATCTGATGTTGACTATGATACAGTAATGGCAACACTGTCAAAGATGCATCACCACCCTTTGACTCGCCTCTAGTACAGTCGCCCGAGCTGAAACCTGCGACGCCTGCATCGATCCCTGTGAATGTGAATGGTAACGTGGCAGTGTCCCCGTTGCTGGATGCAATTTCGACAACATCAGTCTCTGCTAGCACTGCGCCCAGTGCTAACGAATGGGCCCGAGCAATGGGCCCGTTGGCTGGTTCGCCTTCCAACCTGATAAGTATCATGGGTGACTCTCCGCCGACTCAACCCTCGTCATACGAGGACCAGAGGGCCATGCCATATGCTTGGAGTACACAGCAACAGCAGCGACACTTTGTTAATAACAATGCCTATTCTGCTTCTCCTCCAAGTGGTATCAGGCGCCCCTTAAGCTTTCAGCTAGAGACGCACTATCCTGTAAATGACATGCGATCACAAGCATCATCACCTCCCGGAATTCGAAGAAGCTCGATGCATTCTCCATTCCCTCCGCCTCGTGTGGCATCTAACCCGCCGCTGCCTCACCAGCCTCAAGCCCACTTCTACGGAGCTCCGGACATCGACTTCGATTTGAGTCCCAAAGCAGGTTTGAAGCCAGGGGAGAGGAACTTCTACTTCGGTTTCGATTCTCTTCCTAACCCGAATGGGGTTCATGCTGCAGGTGGCGATAACGTGGTTCTGGCGGGCTATGAAGGCGGCGTCGACGTCTACAGCGTTGGGAAACATGCTGTAGAACCACTGGCTAGCTTGAAAGGGCTGCGAGGTGGCGTCTACGACGCGAAGATTCTGCCATGGAATGGTACACCAGATCCTCACGGCATCTTTCCTCTGATCGCTCTTGTTATCCACGGACCGGTAATAGCTCAGAACCCTCCCGATATAGCCGTTGACACGCATTTCGATGGGTCTCCTAGTCCCCGGTTAGACGGTATCAACACACCCCAATCCGACAGCAACCAACGACAGATCAACGTTGGGAAATCGGTGCCGACAATTGAAGCTTATCAGACCACTGTCGAGGTGTATTCCTTGACAACAAACACACTCATTGACGTGCTTTTGCAAGCGCCAAAGATTCCCATGAAGACTTCCGTGACGAACCCGATTTTTAGAAGTCCTCCACCAACCGGTGCCTTTCAAATTCGTGCCGATGCTGGGAGTGTCGTGGTCTCCTCTGGGACTACTGGCGAGTGCTGGGTTTACCGGGAGGCTCAATCCGAGCAAGAGCCTGGGTATCATTTTTGTTGCGTGGGGAAGTTGTGGACAAGTCTGAATGGGGATTCAACTCCTGAAAAGGAGCGTGGCCAAAGTCCACTGCCTACTAGCAGGCGTCCGCAGATACCTATCATGGCTCTAAACGGCAAATGGTTGGCCTACTGCCCACCGGCATCGTCGCCTCTAAAGTCGCTCAACCCGTTGATCCCAGTACCGGTGGAAGGCAAGGCGCCTGGTTTGGCAACCCTTGCGCCTCCTATTTTACCGAATGAGAGTTCCGATGTGGATCAGCCTATGCCTGATGGTGTCATGAATCGCATTATGAGAGAAACCACTCAAGAGGTTATACAAGGAGGTCGATGGGTTGTGAAGCAGTCGGCCCAACTCTGGAAGAACTACTGGTCTAAGCCTGGTCAGCAAACGCAGACCCGACAGCCTCAGATGGGCTCTCCACCTTGGAGTGGAGGCTATTCGGGAAGACCAGATGGATCACAATTCCCTCCAACCTACGGCATACCTGGCCAAGCAGTAACCAAGGAGCCTGGCCTCGTGTCAATTTTGGACTTGCAGAGTTTATCGACTTCTACGACAATCCATCACGTTACTACTTTCAAGGCGCCACTCGGTTGCAGTTTCCTATCCTTCTCTCCGACTGGCATGTCTCTCTTTACGGCGAGCAGCAAAGGAGACGTGCAGACGGTGTGGGATTTGATGCGTATCCAATATACGAAATCGTCCGCCCTGCAGAATTCTCAGCCGAACAGCGGGCATGCTACGCGAGTGAGGCAGATCGCACAGTTTTCACGCATGACTGTCGCTCGAATCGTCGACGTTGCATGGGCAAAGCCAAATGGAGAGCGAGCTGCTATGGTGACCGAGAGAGGCACCGTTCATCTACTCGATATGCCGTCGAGCGCATACGCATGGCCGCCTCCTCGTCGTAGAGTTAGGGTCCAAGACGGACCCCCGAAAGCCTCAGAGAATGCACAATCCGCTGTTTCACTGGCATCGAATGCTCTCAGTACCGCGTACAACGCCACTCAGACCTTGACCAGCCGCCAACGACGCAGTAGCTCAAATTCTCAAACGACTTCAACTATCATGGATCATGCTAGTTATGGAGGTAAAGTGCTAGCTGCAGGAATTAGTCATTCCTTGGGCAATGCTGGAACTGCCATCAATCACCTGCGCCATACAGGCGAGAATCGTGTCAGCTTACCACTCGGAAGCATGTCACCCGGGCCTTTCTGTGCGGCGTGGATCACCGGTAGAAAGTATCACACCTTGTTCGTGCTAGGGGATGGTTTGGTTAGGACGTTCCCGGGTAAGAGTAGAAAGCCAATTGGAAAGGACAAATCACGCTTCCTTCGTACCAATAGATACAGGGATATGAAGCTGAGAAACCTGCCCGACGACTTGATGGCACCGGCTATCAAACAGGTCATCGACCCTACCGAGGACTTTGACTTTACCAACCAAGACCACGAGGGTGGTAACACCTTGATTTTCAATCCTCGGCCTCAGCCCCTCGATTCCGACTATAGTCCGGAGGCATCTATCCCGCAAGCTGAGATAGAGTCTAGTGCACCCTACCAGCCCTTCCACACTGATAGACGAGTCGGTCTCTACGTATATGGTGACGAGTCAAGCACGGATCTCTCCATTGGCATGTCTCACCTTAACATTATGACGCCGGACGATGCGCCGAGACGCAGCAAACGTCGCCAATCTAAGGCTTCGTCCAAACAGCCTTGGGCTTTCGGACAATTTGTCCCGGCGGTCAGGGTGAACGCCGTACCGGCAAATCTGATCGACGAAGACATCAGTGACAGTGTCGACGACCATCGAGCGCTACCTGCCTCGGCTATGGAACGAGTCTTGCAGGTGGGTGAAAATGACGAGCAGATCGTTGTTACAACTCGAAGGCGCAGAAATGGAAACAGGTCTACAGATGCTGATGAAGACGGCTTCTTCGAGGATGATTGCGAAGTGCTTGACTTTGCGGACCAGAGAGTTTGAGACGACGTCGATTTCAGGGGAGTTTGACCGCGTTGAGTTTTGACTGTGTTGGTAGCATGGGCGTCTTGGTTCACCGCTGGATTTGGATTGCTCAGACTGTGCAAATATCTGCAGGAGGCTTCACGAGCTTTGCTATTTGTTGCGAAAGACGCATCCTCTCAGACCCTCGTTTGACTTGTTAGGGATCGGTACTTGGCTTAGGATGGAATAGGCGGGATCGGAGTTATATTGCATAAGTCATCTGCATTATCGAGACACGAGTGATGTATAGAGAATCCCGTCGTCGATAGGGAGTTGATCACAACTCAATTAGATACCGTCAAGTCATCTTGGCCACATTTATCTCTTCTCTTGCATGTGAACTGTTATTATCCTATCACTAATTTCTAAGCAGTAGGGGCCGATGGAAAATGGCAACGTGAAATGGGCGTTTTGCATTCCTATAGCTAGAGTATCACGAAATTATTCGTAAATAATTAAGACGCACTTTTTCGTCTTTGCCGCGTCTAAGCACATACACCCACGACCTAGCTGGACGCCACCCCAATTTTGACCTCCCGGAGAAAAAGACAGGCTATAAATGTCTCTACGCCTTCTTCTTCGCGGCAGCCGCCTTGGCCTTGGCGGCCTTCTTCCTGCTGCTGCGAATCATGACGACGCTTAGGAAGGACCCGACGACGGCGGAGCCGAGGAGGATGAGGATGACGGGGATGCGAATGGCCCAGACGCGGGGCGGGAAGATGAGGTGGAGCGGGTGGTCCGAGTCGACGAAGGGCTACGTACGCAGCGTGAGTATATATATACGGTTTAAATGGCGTCTGACGAGGAGGGGGGAAGAATAGGGGAAGGGGAACGAACCATAACCAACGTCCACAGAGAATAGTAGATGAAGACGACGCAGGCGGCCACGAGCATGGCGAGACCAACGAGAGTGCCGAGCTAAGTAACAAGTAACAGCTAGGTATTAGCAAGAGGAACAAGCAAGGCGAGGCGCATAGTATAATCGAGTATAATTGGTGTAAGTCCGAGAGAGAGCGAGGAGCTAGTTATGCGTACCATTGTAAATTAAAAAGGTAGCAAATCCCTATGAAGGTAAAAAAAAGCGTAGTGAAAAGAGAACCGGTATGGTTTAATTTGAGAGTTTGCGCTCGGTTCTTCAATCGTCCTCTTTCCTGGTGAGGTTGATGACTTGGCTAGATCGTGAGAGTTCGTAAGTCTCCTTATTTTTTTAGAGCTTCGAGACGCGCGACACGAATTGTAGAACCTTGTTAGGTCGTGGCTTGAGTTTCCAGGCCTTTTGGTCTCTTGCATTGTGGCTTGACGGTTGTAGTGGCGTCTGCAGCTAGTGCACCTGTAGTTTTTAACAAGCCAATTATATCGTAGCTCCGGGCCCATTTTTAAAAGAAAGCTAGCCAGCCTCGTCCAAAAGTTTCGTTCGCAGTACCTTCCTTTGACTTACTTCAACCTTTTCATCGCCAGTCTCATTTTTTAACAGCAAATTGTTGTTCACGACGAAATCTACCGACTGCCTAATCGTGGCCTGACTTCTAAACTATCCACTTTCCATCCGGCTCACAGAATCGAACAACAGTGGTAGTATTGTAGTCAACCATGGCGGAAGTCGAGACGCGCCACCTGGCAGGGGAGGAGAGTGGGAGTATCCGTGGGAGGATCCATGATCCATCCCTCAGGGATGATCTCCTATTGCCGGTAGTCGAGCCGCAATGTCTAGCGCGGTGTCGCCTGATTTGTCCTGCGCTTGGACGACCTTCGCTCGTCAATCGTCCAATGCCCATTTCTTGGTGGCGTAGGTAAATGCCATTCGCCGCCCCGGCCAAATTCTGATAGTTGCCGTCGTACTTGTTTAGTCCGGTCTGTTCTTCCGCCCGCGGCTGCTCGGCTCCTTCCGGTTGACTGCTCGGAGCGCTCCCCCCCCTGCTCCCCTGTCTCACAACCCACTCGAGGAGACCCCCGTCTGAGGATAGTCGAAGAGGGTCTAGAATGGGGCGTCGGCCCTTTCTAGTAGTAAAGGGCGAAGAGAGTGTGAAGGGAGGGGATAGAGAGGGCGAAGAGAGATGGGAAGAAGAAGGTAATGATTGTGGAAGGAGGCGTGCGTAGGAGGGAATAGGTTGTTTTGCACATGCCTGGCCCGTGCCTGGGAAACAGGTCCTAGGCGTCGCCATAGGCGTTGCTGTTAACTTTGTTACTGACCGCGCTGACCAC
>JAOWAP010000009.1:377152-390776 GCA_028565235.1 Hypoxylon lenormandii
TATTCTCCTTCGTATTTATATATAGAGACCCAAGAGGTATGAAAAGCGTAGGTGTTTTATACGCTTCCCTTCTCAGCCTATTTCGAAATATAGGAAGAGCTGAACTCGTCGTCTGCCAAAGGATCTCGAAGGTTTACGGCCGACACAGCCTCCTCCTTACTTACTTAGTGTGACGTCGGAGTTAGATGAGCGGAGTTGAAAGCCACACTAGCCACAGGATTTTGCTGCAGCTAACGAATCCCGACCGGACGGGTAGGCCCACTCTTTTTCTATACTCACTTCGTGGGTATAGGGAGATAGGGGCTCTGCAAATATCGTGGAGAAAGCTGGCATTGGTAAATTATGGACAAGTTGACTTATAACTAGTGTAGTAGTGACTACCGTAGATCCATTAATTCTGAGGTTCTATTACGAATAGGTACTAGGTATAAGCTTCGATGGTCTTGTATACCGACCTAGACTGTTGTCACATCATATAACCAAGACTCAGCCATGAGAACAGTATATAATGGTATCTTCTATATCTACCCTTTTATTTTGTCTATCCGCAAACAAGCTCGCCAGTCGTAGCCGTAGGCCTCTTCGTATCCACAGTTGGCTCTTTAATACCTGTTGTACTATCCGTCTTGGGTAACTCCCCTTCCACTGTCCCATTCTCCTTCTTGCTCGTCTTATTCCCATCTGCTTCACCAGCTTTGGATCCTTGTTCTTGCTTCTTCTTTTCCTTCTTGCTCAGGCTAATGCTCCCGTTCGCCAGAGCCTCCTTCGGCAGCGGCCGCACTATCGGCTGTGCGATCCACCACGGACGCTTGCACTTTTTGACCGTAGCCACTGAGCTCTCGGGATCGTACTCGGCGTCTTCAGCGTCTTCCATCTTTGATAGCCCTGAAGGTACTTTGGTGTCTTCTGCTTTAGATTGGGGTTCCGACTCGGGTTCCTCTACGCTCTTGCCCCCAGTCCGCTCGTACTCGATTAACCCCTCCGCGACCCGCCGCTCCACCATGTCGAGGACTTTCTCGATGGCGGGGACATCGCCGGCGTGGCACCTCGCGAGGGCATCACGTACGTCGGTGTGAATGGATATGAAGTGCCGAAGGAGATGGAACAGGTGGGGTCGGATAGCAACGAGGTTCGGAGAGGTACACTTTTCGTGCTTACCGCCACCGTCCTTCTTCCGCTTCTTGCGCGCCGGGCCCTCCTCTTCCTCTGTGTCTTTTCCCTTACTCTCGGCTAGCCAGCTCTCGTCATCCCCGATCACAAACAAGGGCCTCCGTGTAGGGGGTTCGTGCTGCAGGACATGTTTATGAATGATATCCATGTAACGCCTGAACACGGCGTCAATGCGGTAGCCCCCCTTACCATCCCTGCCCCGCCAATATTCTCGCCCTTCTTGTCCTGGGGGCGGTGGCTGCGCAAATATAGCCGGATCGCTCAGATTGCCTTCCGCGCTCATGACAGCATCTGCACCGGTTGTCTCGAGACATTGCTCCAGGTCGCCGTGCTGAAGTATGTTACCATTGGCGAAGATGACCGTCTCCTTGGGTAGATTTTCTCTCAAATATCGTAGGTATTGCCAGTCAGCAACGCCCGTTATATGTCCCTTTTGCTCTCGCCTCCGTCCGTGTACGGTAATGATACTTGCGCCGGCGGCCAAAACGTTCTTGGCATAGGCTAGTGTTTCCTCTTTCGCATCCAGTATGCGTATCTTGGCCGTAACGGGCACCGGAAGGTTCTTGTGAAGAGTATTGATCAGGCTATATACCAATTCTTGGTCCTCCTGTAGGAATGCGCCGTAGTGGCCTCTCCGCGCAATGCCCTGCGGGCAACCTAAGTTCAAATCGACGGCGTCGCAATAGGGCGCAACGAGTTTCGCCGCGCCTAGCAAATGCTCTGGGTCATTGGCGCAGAATTGCACAAATAGAGGACGATCGAACGCTGGGTTGCCATCGAGAAACGGTACTGGCGACGAAGGCTCTTCTGCGTTCGAGGGTACGGGAGTAGGACTTGGCGCAGAACCATTAGAGGCAGATTTAGGAGGTCGGGTCGCTTCAAAATGCGATTCTCTATACTTGGCCGTCTCTTCATATAATCGAGCGTGGAGCATAGGCGTATAGGCTAGAAGTTTCGCATTCTCAGCTGGAGTGAGAAACGATCGACTCAGCATGCGCCAAGCCTAAGATTAGAGGGCCCGTCAGCGCTCAACGCCCATTAAACAACCGGGTTAACCACATAGGAGGACATACGAACTCGGATTGATCGACCATAGGCGCAAGCACGAATTTGGGACTGCCTATGCTTTCATAGAAAGCCCGCCCGTGTAACTTGGCATTTGCCGTTTCGCTATTTGCCGTGGTTGAAGCCATTACGGCGAAGTTTCTAGCTAGTAGTTTCCAGCCAGAGCCGGGAGCTTTCCAGCGCGCACGTATCCTTACTATAACCTCCAGGGTGACAAGTGTGATCACTCCTATCGTTCAGAATATCTTACGAGTTAAAAAGAGTTCTCGCAGTGATAATTCCGGTCGCTGAGAAAATCTACGAAAAAGCATAGTGGGGGCTTGGTTAAAAATCCATTAGGTAATACACAGCTACATAGTAGTAGTGGCATTTTTATTTTATTTTGCAGTGATGTAATAAGTCGACAAAAGCGAACCTACTATAAAAATAGCAGCGTTTTACCCTAAAGTCGATCCAGGAGACAACTCTAAGAAATGAATAGTCCAACTCCATAAGTCAACACAACACATTAACACGATATCTGAAAGAATATCTCAAAGAAATATCGTATAGCCTTGCATAAAAACCCCACGAGGCTGAAAGATCGAAAGTTGGCGCAAGTGGAGGAGCGCTTGCAGCCGAGAAATGAGCTTAAAGCGGCTGCGCCTCGTTTGTACCCTCTACTTCTCGTATTAATCCCCCGAGTACCTGTACGATTTGTGAGATGGCCCTGGGCCATTACAACGTCTTGGCACCCCCCCCTAACGAATTATGGCTAGACCCGCGAGACCCTGGAAATCCCAAGCATCACATTGTACATGGTACGGGTGATTACTTCCGGCCATAATTTTTTTCTTATCGGAGCGATTTATCGCGAGAGAACACTAACAGACAGGTAGTTAGGTAGCGCCCATGGGATGTTGTTAAAGAACGCAAGCCACGAGAACTTATTCGCTGTCACATATATTGATATTCACTCTTGTCCCATCTGAAATAGTGCTAAATCCTCACTAATAGTACATTACTTCCGTCCCCTCGAGCAAACAGCAAAACGCCATCATGGTTTCGACGTCGACGTCGTGAACGATTAAGACAAAATGTATTGCTTCTTCTCTCGTTCAAACTTCAAATGGTGCTTCCTTCATGTCCTTTTGTCTAGAAATTACGACGGCGGAACAGCTCGTAGATACATACATCTATGCTGGGTTCCAAGAAAAAAGAAAATGGATTTTCGACTGTTGCTCAGCTACGTCGATGGCCGGAGCTAGAGGCTTCGGTGCTAGATTAGGCAAGAGAGATGATGTGTTTGACGATCCCCATACTGAAGGATTGAAAATGACTTGTTCCCGACCCGACCTGGTGTTTTTTGTGTTCGCGCGCTAGGCCCCAGTGCTATAGTATTCCCCTCACCAATCCGAACCGCACGAGGTGGGTTTATCTATCGGTCGAGTTCTCCCCCGCCTGATCAAGGGCAGCACCCCTCCGTTGTTACTGGATGGTCCGCGTGCATGTTTGCCCCTATCGAGTACATATCCCTCCAGCGTCGCTACGATACGTAGTCGGCTCCGGGGCGCATTAGTCTCATACTCGAGTTGTATGTCTAATGCAACAATATCTCTTGACGAAAGTCATATTCCTGAGGGGCCATCGGATTCCCACTACCACCGGTGTTGGATATTATAGCAACAGCTACTTTTTATGTGCTCAGAAAAAAAAGCCAGGATAATGTTAAATTCGAAAACGCCGTGACACCTTACTATGCTGACCGTGTGCAACGCCGTGGACTCTAAACAGTGTCAAATACATGATTGCAGGTCTAATGAGCCTTGAATCGAGAACGGAATGATTCTTGCGAAGAATTCGTAGTGTAGCGCTTGCCGTCGTTAGAAAAAGTGCGTATAGACCTTGGACGTTTCATGAACTTCCATTTCCTTTATCATGCCATGTTAGTAGCCATTATATAGAGGGACAGTTGGATGCTGCCATCTCGACTTACCATTTTGAAACTGTTCAGTTCCTCCTTGATTTGTTGGGCAAGCATTGGCGTGAGACGGTTGCAAGTTGCGATTTCTCCACGGCGATCATACTCTCCGCTTGGCCATGTGTCATAGAAGACGATCCGAGGGCTGAAGGTGGCATTCCGTCTTGATGAACCCTGAGGCGTCGCCGGAGCACTCTTGGTATCTTGTCGAAGGCGAAGCGCGGACACGAAATAATCCTCGTTACCAATGGCGACGGAATCGCTGCGCTTGTGACCCTGGACGTCCTCATTCGGTGTGCTGGGGGTGGTAGAGCTGGGAGAGTTGGAGACATTGGGGATGGTCGGTAGGTCGAAGGTAGGGCCGCGGACTTCAGGTCCTCGAGGCGACGGGCTCGGTGAGTTACTACGAGCTATGACACTGTTAGAATCGAAAATTTCATCTCGTGCGAGGTATGCCATACTTTTCAAAATACCCTTTCGAATCGTCGCTAGCACCTCAGCTCGCTCCTTTTCCCCACCCACGATACTCTTCCTCGCACCCGAATTCTCGGTACTAGAGCTCCCTAGGCGATCGGAGGGAAGGTTATCGGGTACGTTCATAGTATCCACCGAGTTGTTCTCTAAATGCGGGAAGCCAGTGCCACCGGCTTGTTGAGAATGAGGGTTAGCATTCACGTTAACCCTTTCACGCTCAGCTTCGACAGTGACCATGGATACGGCGGCTTGGGAAGCTTCAGGTGCTTGCAGGTCCTCGCCAGGACTGCCCACGATCGACTTAGGTCGGAACAATCCAACTAGCGACCTGCCACCTTTCTTCACCCCGCGTCCCATCTTACGCAGCATAATCGATGCAGAGGATGCCGTCGACGAAATTGACAGGTTGTCAGTCGATCCCGCGAAGAGCTTGGTGCCAGAGTAGATACTGCTACCAATCCCGCCCTCTTCTTGCTTCCGCGCAATTCGGGCCTGTTCCTCCTCGTACAGGTCTTCGGGCCTTGGATCTTTGTGCAACCGTGCTGGTTCATTTTGTGATACTTTAATCGGATCGGAAGTGATGTCTTGACCAGTAACCTTCCTCAACTCGGCGGCGCTTCCAAAAGAAAAAGCTCGTCGAAGTCGCGAAGTCTTCGTCTTCGACTTTCCTCCCTTCTCGTTGATCGCGGCAAGCTGTTTGGCCGCAGGGCTGTCGGCCGCCAGGCTGGGAGAAGGAATTGGAGCCTTAATCGAGGATGGCTCAGGAGCGTTAGCGGGCGCGGCCGAGTCGTCGGATGAAGACCCGGGAGCCATAGTAGCTGGCTTAGATAGGGGAGATGGGTGAATAATTCGTTTGCCGACATCAGTTGAAGAGCCGCGAGGCGGTATGTTTACCAGTTTCGATTGATCTTGCCCAGATTTCTTGTCACCAGAAGTGGAGGAGGTCGAGGCGGGGCTAATCGCGGGGGCAGATGCGTTGGAGTTTCGATTGGTAGACTATGATAACACATTTTGTTAGTACCTTATATGAGGCAATACTAATCTTCGCCACCCTCTGATTGGACAATCTATCGGGAACTTTTTTTTTCTGGTTCTTCAGCCAAGACTTACCGAAGATGGCCTAGAATTACTACTCCCACTGGAAACCAGGCTTTCCGAACTTCCATTGAGGGCGTGCACCGTTACTTTTTCCATAGGAATAGATCGTGCCATGTTTTTCTGGTCTTTTTCTAAACCAGCTTGCTTCTTCGAGGCGGCAAGCGTTTCCAAGCGGAGTGACTCCTCCGCCTGTTTGAAATCCTGCGGGGTCAGGGGGTTGGGATAATCGGAAGAATTGATAGAGTGTATGCTGCGCCGCCGAAACCTCTTAGCTTCTTCTTCGGTGGGATGTCGGTAGAGCTGCATATCATCCATAGCCATTGAACCGTAGGCACTATGTGGCCTACTAGCAACGGCCGCCGAATTTCTCGACGTTGCCGCTTTCCGTTCCGGCATAGCCCGGGGATTGTAGAGGTGAACGACAGTCGCCATACCGGAGCCTGACGGCGCGGCTGAGCCCTGAGGCTGTGGTATCTGCATAACGCTGGGCGATGAGTCTGTATACCTTGGGGACGGCCGTCTATATCGCTCGGGCGATGCCTTAGCAGCTGCAACCTGTGCAAAAGTTGGCTGGTTGGGCGAGATACCCAACGGCGCCAACTGAGGCCGTGGTCCAGACATAGACGAAATCCGGGAATCATCTTGGGACATTCCAACGACCATTCCTGGCTGGGCACTACCGTTGCCACCTAGTGTGTTCGAATTTGTGTAGCGAGGCCGTGCCGTAGCACTAGGGTCCGCCATCTGCAAAGCCGGTACATTAGACGATGAACGGTAGGCTCCAAATTGTTGCCATTGTCCACCGTTGGCTAGGCCCGGCGTAGCTGTAAAGGCGTAGGGCTGGACTGGTCCTGTTGTGTTACCGCGATAGACGGTAGGCCCTCCATTGTTGCTGCCAGGTAGGCTGTGGTAATTATTCCTTTGCGTATTGCCCATGTACGCCTGGTTAGGCTGGTTTCCCGATGGTGCCGGCATGATGCCCGAGGCCGAGTTGGGTCTGGTCTGAAGCAGCGTCACTGTTCCACTTTGCTGAGGATAGGTTTGGACCAACGCAGCCATATTCGACGATCAAGGGGCCCGAGTGGTCGGCTCGGAAGGGTCACGAGCGAAGGGGTTGATTCGCTTGCCTGATGTATTGGCTGTGGGATATGTTCAGCGGGTAGAGAAAATTGGATTATCGACGTCAGAGTAGCCTATATGACCCCTCCGTGTTAGCAACATTTCCAAAATCTGCGAAGACTTGTAAAATCATCTAGTGACGATTAAGGCTTCAGCTCGTAGGGCTTGGGGTTTCTTAGATCGGTGTAGTGCGTGAAAAGGGGGTATCACACCTTGAAGATGCCGGCGTGCGGTGATTGGCACGCTTGGTTCGTAAGGATGTCGGTCAAGTGATGGCGAGGAGAGCAAAGAGTATTAATGACGGTTGAGTAAAATTTTTAGAAAGGGCGCCTGCGACCAGGGGAAAACGAATGATCTCCAGGAAGAAGCCTACTATTACCGCAGGCGATATCTTCTAAAGGCCAAGTATCTCGCGATAACTAGCCCCAGAGTTAGGCCGACTCGGGTTCGATGGGTTTCGGTGCCACGATTGACACGAAGGGAGATGGACGAGACTCTAGTACGGGAACATGGGAAGAGGCTGTCACAACGACCCAACCCGCGATGTCGGCAAAGGAAGAGAATAATCTTGTTTTTGGAGCTTTTTTTGTATTTAAAAGATGTGATAACCACCTGGTACGATAGTAGTTGGATGATCTGAAACAGGTACCAAAGGGGATGGTTCGAAGGAGACGGGAAACAGCTGGTAATGGAAAAGGGATGGGCAAGAAAAGGGTCCTCGGTAGAAAGGCGTGAGGGCGTGGGGAGGATGACAACAAGAAAACACGGGGAAGTAATTTCTGAATAACGCTATGTACTATGGGGTTAAGTAAATAGAGAAGACGACTAAGGGCATGAAGAAGGAGAGATAGGTGTAGGGGAGGAAAGAGAGTTGATGTTATTCAGAAGTGCATTGGGATGGAAAGGGAAAGAAGATTGGAAGTTGAGGTCTGAAATTCCCATCACTCTGGCTTGGGCTAAGCAATTCTAATGCCAATGCCAATGCCAATGCCAATGCCAATGCCAGTGACTGTCAGTGTCAGTTTGTATGTGTATGTGATGTACCTCCTAACTTTAAGGTGGGTAGATTTGATAGCAGATACCCTGAGCTACATGTATCTAGGTACATGGAGATAGCGCTGTCTGTTAGTGCAACGGGGCCCTGTCAACTGTATTTGGGTATTTTGGGGGGAACGGGTGGGCCACTAGCACCAAAGCCAGACCCGTGTAATGGCCGTCGGTTGCTGCAGGTCTTGTAGTGTGGGCTGTATGGGCTGTGTGGGCTGTGTGTGGTAAAGCGACGCTAGCTGGATCAAGGTAGACTGTACGAGAGCCATATCCACAAGCGAGTACCTCCCTTTTCACGTACATGCAGCCCCTTTTAGTGGATTCAGGTAAGTCTAGCTGGTCTAGTAAGGGTTGCCTACCTCTTCTAGCTCTTCCTACCTTTCAGAGTCAAGTGTGGTATGTACATGTATTTTGCCCACGATTGCAGATGCTACATGTTATGTCTGTATGTATGTCTGTCTGCATTGGATCTCGAAACATGCAGCCAGCCAAGCCACCAGCGATATATTCTCCTTTTAC
Organism: Hypoxylon lenormandii; assembly: GCA_028565235.1. Lineage (NCBI taxonomy): Eukaryota > Fungi > Ascomycota > Sordariomycetes > Xylariales > Hypoxylaceae > Hypoxylon > Hypoxylon lenormandii. Next base: position 385,605 of record JAOWAP010000009.1, read on the forward strand.
AGCGTAAGGAGTGAACCATCCAGCTACAGGTACGAATGCCGCAGGCGAGTATTAGACAATCCAAGCTAGCCTTTAGCTGCATCTTACAACGTATCCCGAAGTGGAAGACAAAAAGAAAAAAAATACAGCGACAGGATACCGGGCACACGCACGAATTTCTATATGTAGCACAATCCAGTATGTAGGTCAAGCACACTGTATGTATTGTATTGTACATATAGACATGGACTGGTAGTAAAAAGGCAACCCAACTGCATGAGATATCTCCAACACCGCCTATTCAGTAACAGCGATATCCCTCTCTACTCTCCTAGTCCCGTACTACATTTCCGCGTATTTGCAGGGTACTTACCGAGCAGAATAATAGGGGCGCGCTAGCAAGCGTTGAAGACGCAGAGACGGCCGTTATTGTTGTTTGTTGTAGCGAATACGTGTTTCCCCTAAAGGGTCAAGTACTCGCGACTCGCGCTATCTCATCTCAGATTACAGTACATGGCACATGTATTTATGTCAATTGGCTCTCCACCCTGGCGGGATTGTTGATGAGACAAGGAGCTCTATGGGATAGCCATTGGCCATTGGCCATTTCCATATCGCGCTAGACAAGCAACAACAAGGGATCGGGGGATGCTTTACAGCATGACGCGGCAGCGTACGGCGCACAGTACATATAAGTTAATGGGGCCAGTTGGGGCTCGGAGAGAATATCACTGCACACACATCCTTCTGCATCTGTGGTTCGATTGCTCTTTTGTCCAGGAAATCCGTCCTAATTATGCGGGTGCTATTCTGTGTATGGACTTGATATTCGTGCGGAGAGTGGAGAGTGGTGGATTCCCCGGTAAGCTTCGAGAATATTTTGACGTCTGAAGTTGATGAGCCGGCTGGGAAAAGGATAGAAATTGGATGCCGGTGACAAACTGTATTTTGTATATTGTACAAATCGTCGAATCGACCCAAAGGAATGACGTGACGGGCGTAGTTGAATACTCAGAGCTCATTGGATTCAAACAGTGATGGCTTCGTCATAATCTGCCGTCTGTCAGCATGGCATGACTGTCTGGCTAGGCCCTGGCCAGGAACGACTTGCGCAGTAGCATGTGCCTATGCACTGCGGCCCTATGTGCGTTCTCTTATCTTTTTGTCGATGCTGGTAGACTACCATACTACCTACACAAGTCATCCCAAGTCTTCAAACCTTGGGGGGTCTGTTACTACATATGTAATGCGTTTTGCAACTGTACGTACGCGCCTCAAGTCGCTCGGCTTCGAGCTGCCTTCAGAGGAAACACGAGGGGCGGTTATGTACATGTACCGACTCGGCAGCTATAGATGCATCCACGATGCATCTAAGCGACGCAGCTAAGCGATTGTTGAGTCTCAAGCTCTAAGTCTACGGTGCCTTAGGTGCCTAGGAGTAGAGTCAGCGTACTATGTAGATGGACGAGATGGCTTAATAGATCAACGACATTGATGGCGCAGGGCCTTTCGTGTGTGTATATGTACCTACTCTTCCTGCAGGTACCATAGTCCCAATTCGATAGACTTGTTCAGTGGTCGCGGAGCCAGCGGAGATTCATTCATTTCCAAGATCTCCAAAAGGAATATTCCCATCGTTTCAGGGGACCAATTCGCACTGGCGATCAACACTGTAGTCTACCCATTTCAGCCGGCGGTGATTAACAGTTATGCAGATAAAATTGATTTAGAACAACGCATACATCAAGACAAAACTCCAAATAAAATCACAGTGACGTGCTACCTTAACTAAAATATGACGAAGAGTTGTTGAGCCGTCGGAAAACCATATCCATTAAAATGGGACTTTTTTTTTTTTTTTTTTATATATACTTCGACTTGAATACTCCTACAAATGTGCCAGATTTCAATTCAATACTACCTGCGGGTACCTAAAGCACCTAAGGTACCTGAAGTAAGGTTCCTGCCAGCCTGCACAGTAGCCGGAATTTTAATTATGCAATAAGCCGTCGTGCAGGTCGTTTGCAGGTAAAAGGACCCCTGGTAAATCTGGTAAAAGTACCTCCTAGTTCAGGTTATCTCTGCGTGTCCTACCCTTGAAAGATTTATCGAGTGCATCTCCTTTCAATTGTTTCTCATATTCATTCATTCAATGCCCACTATCGTCGTGCTAAGCAGCTAAGGTCCACCGCGCAGGATCATCGATCTGGCGATCTCTGGAAGGGAGCAAAGGCCAACAAGTTCCAAACGTCATGGGAAATCGGTTAGATGCAAAGGAAAATCGCGTCAGTCAGCCAGTATAAACGGACCGATGGATCAGTTTGCCTTTTTGACGTCTTCGTCTTCGTCTTCTTAGTAACGGATCAAGAATCAAGATCCGTCCATGGACTTATGGAGAGAATCCCTCTTCGGTCCCTTTTCCCCACGCCCATCTTTAGTCCTTAGTCCGGTTATTATTAGCAGGACCCGTGTTGGGTTGGACCCCCTTTCCCTCTTCTAGAAGAAGATCTACATAATCGTGCGTCCGTACTTCGTATAAACCTTTTTATCTTCCATGAGGTTGAAAGCTAGCTGCATCAATAACAAGTTTTATGTTGCAGCGTCTGTCCATCGGAAGGCGGTGGAAGTTCAAAAAGAACATTTTCCCCTGGATTACCTCTCTGCACCTTTCCTTAGGCGCCTTGACTAGGCGGCTTACCTACCTCCCTTGGCCTAGGTAGGCCATATAATCCAATACTATAAGAACACCAGGCATGCGAGTGAGGGCGAGGGGTTTTCCTTGCTTGATCAGAACGCCGAAATTCCAAGACGACCTTCCATTCCATGAAAAGGCACATTAGGAGCAAGCAAAGCGCCCATCCCGCGTCCAACAGGCTCCAACAGGGAAGGTCTCCCTTTACGCATGATATCTGGGCTTGGCGATATGCGACAACAACCGACCGACGACGGCGGTAGCTCCAGATCCGCGCTCGTAGAGTTGTTATAAGAGGTACCACGACCAAGGCGTCACTCTTTACGATACTTGAATGCATCAATCTGTAGGTATGAGACATACATACCTGGACTTTCAAAAACCCATACTCTTTCAGAGGAGAGCTGGATCGTATGACGGCGAAGTCATGCATCTCTAACAGCTACAATCATATTCAAGTACAATGAGAGATCTAGTAGCGATTTATATACTCCTAGGGGCTTAGATAGCTTTCTCTGCCTAGAGCATTCACCACGTTTCAGCGCTCGATATGAGAGTTACCGCCCGCTACTTAAACAATGTACATACCGTATCTTATAAAGCACGCAAGCCACATCGAGACCATAAATCTAGAACTCAGCATAAGGAGATTATAATACATACCACACGCCTACATTGAGAGAGGTTGCATCCACGCTCTTCACTCTACGATACGCTGAATACGTCGATTGAATCATGCGTGGTATTACTTAGGTTGATTCCCTAAACCCCTTAATACTTCGCGCTGCTCGCAACCAAGCTAACGAAGGCTCCAAAGTCAACGCTAGCGATATCAAGCGATCGGACGATGCAATGAATGGCTCTTTGAAAACTACTTCATACCGCCTCTATAGTCCTCTATTGTCATGCGGGATTTTGCAACACGTTCGATGCGAAGACTCGTCGCTATCCTATCCAATACCGTAAGGACATGAAACCGCCCCCCTATATGACATCCAAGCTTTTCATTGGTATGTCCAACATACCTTAGGCAAGCAGGGTAGATCTGCACTGCAGGAAACTCAACTACCTAGGCCATCCTCCAGGCCTGAACGATTATGCAATCTCAATTTTCAGCGGCGTCTTCCCCACAATCCGATCAGTCGATCTAGACCTCCGCTACGGAGATCTTATCGCCAAGATTCGAAATCACGGGTTCTCGCGAAGCTTGGCTCGCCTACCGCTGGTGCTACTAGACGAGGCAGCAGATATATACATACCTGACCCAAAGGCCGAGACCCTCAAAGTAACGAATGGGGTGGCGTATTCCAGCCACTCGGATGTCGGGATGGAGTTCCACGGAGGGAGTGTCACCGCTCGACGCCGGTGAACCGGACCTGAAGAAAGCTTGTCGTTACACGGGAGTCCGCGTCGTGCGTGTACTTGGAGCACCGCATGCCCATATACACGACATAATTCATCCGAAGTTGCTCGTCAGGAGAGAAGAAGACCTAGAATTCCCAATCGAGATCCTCACGCTGATGACGCGTAGTAACTGTCGCTCAAGCTCCTTGCCTTGTAGGTTCCGTGGCCCCTAAACGCGTACCAGGCCTTAGAGCAGGTAATGCAGACACCTGTATTCATACGTGTGGTCTTCTGGGCTGAATATGAGGCGGCCGGAGCCTTGGTTATTGGAACTAGTCCCGAGCGTGCTTTCTCGGCTCCTCGTATCCGGCCGCTTTCGCGTCCGGCATGCGCGCAATAGCGATGTTTTGGCATAGACCATAGACTATAGGACCAGGAATCGTGGTCGGCAGTGGTGGTACACACCTCGGGTACGCGCAACCGTAGCACAACGTCCTGGTTGTTCTCTGACCGACTAATAAACAAGCACGCAGGATGTCGAATAAGTCGGAGATAAATATGCTTAATATATGCTGGAGCCATGCACCATCGCGAATAGGGCATGCACTTACATATGTAAGATATTGTAGCACGGATCCGGACCACACAGATGGGGAAATTCTGGCCGATCGATTGCGTTTCAGTTATGCTCCGACCGGCTTCTGGTCGTCTTCTCATCAAGTACCTATATGCCTCTTGAGAAATTTACCATGTCATATTATCGAAGAAGGCTATAGTCGACAAACGCTCATGTCATACTTGTAATGAGAACTACATAACCAGGCTAAATTAACAAGAGCTGCCGAATATATTTTATTTCACACGTACCTAAGGATATCTGCCTCCAGACCAGGCCAGCTTTGCTTCTACGTGGTTTCAAGATATCTGATGGGGCTGGTGGTACAATGACTATCTGAATGGCCCTTGGTTTTGGCATACTGTTCCAGATTCTAGCATGGGAGATGGCGTGAATTAGGGATACACGACGTTTTGGGCAAGTATCCTATTGGGGAGAGCTGTGAAAATGGTGATACAAAGCGGTATTCTAGCGTAGGCACCTTCGACACTCTCCTGATAAGGCCATATGACCAAGGCCACACTCACTCTTTGCAAACCCC
>JAOWAP010000009.1:392089-403756 GCA_028565235.1 Hypoxylon lenormandii
CCCCCGAGATAGCAGCTTTACCCAAGCTGTCGAGACTGGCAGCCAATGCTAGAAAAATTCGAGATAAACCCAAACTCCTAGTAATCGGTGTCGAGTAAAACAAAGCAGCTAGAATCAGCCCAATGCGCCACATAGCAAGCCCGACTTCCGGGTTGTTGGTTGAGTATGCAGGGCAGTAGTATTATTCCTCAAACGGACACTCGGAATAGGGAATATAACCCCTTGGGGTGTCCAAAATTGGACGCTCGGCGTTATTGTAGAGGTTAGAGTAGCTGTTGAGGGCGATCATCCTGGACTATATCGCTGCAGCCATCTCTAGCCGTTGCCATGCATATATAAGGTCATCTATAAGGATTGGTTCCCGGTCGTCGCGAAGGGTCCTAGGAACACTGTCAGACTTTTTATTAAATAACCGCTGATTAGCATGGCATTGTTAGTGATAACGAGCTGCCTCTCTGACAGCAGAATTTATACCTCGCAAGTGCCTTCCAAGAGTTGTATGCTTGCCCCAAGTGATTATCCAGCCCCCCTTGCAGATCTACCGGTTTGCATTGAAAAGATGTTCCTGATCTAGGAATCGCGAGCACGGTAGAGGACTCGAGGTGTTTGGGTCGCGTCCTGCGCGTCCTACGCCGATGTGCCAAAGAGGCCGATTGCGCCACTGGGTGTTATTGAGCAGCGCCACGATGCACATATTCATTATGGGTGCATGATCAAAGGCAAGGTAGGCTCTATGCCTCTCTAACGGTAAGTAAGTCTTACACCGCAGAGACGCAATTGGGATGGGGACATCCAGCATCGCCGTGCCCTCGTTTCTTAGCATCGGAGGTTGAAGCCGTATACCCGTGCATAGCCCGGCAAAGGCGGCTCCGTGCCGGTCCCGGTGGCTGATTGTGTGGAGCTAAACGAGCTGAGCTGACGTGAGGTTTCATGATTTAACCAGGTAGACCTTCGACATCTACATCGAGGTTAAGCATATGCAAGACTTTGACCCGGGTGGGAGGTAGGTATGCATGTCGGGGAATGCTAATAACCCCTTACTGCAGGCTTTCTCAGCTAAGATGGAATACGACCGCCACATTAGGCGGCTCAGAACCAACGATACGCTGAGCGATGCTTAGAACAATTAGAATAACCACAGCCGCCACAATCACAAGCAAACAAAAATCATAGTCATAGCTTTAGGAGAAAGCATTTGAGCGAGGATGACTGCAAGATCAACTAACCATTGCGAGAATAGTTTTAAGGACCAGCTATAAATAGGAAGCTTGGTGCTTAGTGAAAATCGCAATACGATGTGGCGAGTATCAGAAACGAAGTTGCGTGATCTTGTTGTCGATGTTGAACACATTAACTTGCCGATCGTACATATCATGTGTCGGATGGATGACGGAAGTAATCTGATGAGTAATCTCACATGAAACCATCAACTGAGAGTATAGTAGTTAACTGTTGAGTATTTGTGTTGAGATGCCATTATTCATATCTCATTTCTCATTATATTAGGTATGACCTCCACATGTATACATGCGAGGTGCGTTTTTTAAATATCATAACTCATCCCGCGCGCATAATCTAAGCCGCGCCGTCACAGACAATTAAATCCAATCTAACATCAATCGTCATAAGTCAAAAAGACTGTATCGAATAGCAAGTTGCGAATGCCATGCAAATGTCCTGAAGATCAACTTCGGGTTAGGAAGGAAGGCGCGCGTGGCCTAGTGCTTCCTGAAGGGGGACTTGACGACGTTGGACCAGCCGCTGAAGAGGTACTGGTCGCTGTGCCGCCCGCAGTGGGTGTACACGTTCACCGTCGGCGAGTGCGGCTTCCGGGTTGGCGTGTCCGACCGACAGATCTTCCGGTAGTCCTCGAACTGGCTGCTGCTGGTCGACCCACGGCCATCCTGAGAAGGTGTTAGACTGTTGTGCGCGGCGGTCGTGAGGGATGACAGAGCGTGACGGGTGGTGACTCTACGAACCTTGTCTTTGTCTGAAAAGTAGGAGCCGAAGCTGTCCTGGCGATGGTGCGAAGATTCGCTGTGGCCCGGGGTGCTGAGCGGGGAGGGAGGTACACCACGTGAAGGCATATTGAATTGGGCAGATTGGTAGTGGCGTGTAGAAGTGAGATCGGTAGGTAGGTATTGAGAGGCAATGGGGTGGTGGTATGCTAATGACACCACGTCTCTATTAGGATAGAATTGTTGAAGATAGAGCTGTATGTTGAGCTCAATTAAGATGTATAATGTTGTAGTAAGCCTCGAGCTTAGGCGAAGCTGTTGAGCTTATGGCTTCGTTGGAATATTAAGATAGAATGAATGCCCTCCAGGGTTGCTAGTCTGGCACACCTGGTGCAATTATGTAGGAATCGTTGGACGGATAAAGCTGGAAGACGACTTGAGCCCCAAGGGTGAGAGAGAAAATTGGCTGCCTGGTCCGATCTTTATATACATGAATCCTCCCGATATGGGAAGCTTGGCGGCTCAAAATGACGGGGCCGCTTGGCCCCAAGTAGGAAGACTGAAAAGACAGCTGATTAGCATGCGTACGAGGGATTGCGTACGAGGAACACAATATCAGGGACGTTGGTTGGACGGCCCTGTGTAAGGCGATCGACAGCATGCACTATCTATTCTCGCGGCCAATGAACCTTCGGATGAAGAGACCTATAATGGAGGGACGCAAGAAAGAGACGGTGTGTGACTGAGGGCCAGAAGGCCGTCGGACGGGTTGGTTTGTTAGTCACCCCGCAAGTGATCGTCGGCCGCGAGTGGGACTTTCTAGTCAGCCCTATTAAAATCTGCAGTGCCGTACAGCCGTAGCACGCAGCCAAGAGTCTTTCTATTGACAGACTCGGTACCGATCGTGGTTTAGTGGTCAGCGTTAGGGAATAGCTACATATGTATGCATGCGTCTCTATGCTCGCTGCCCAAAGCTAAGGCGACCGAGTCGCTGTGTTAGCTGGATCAGCTGATAGCATATTTCCTTACTATCTCCTTACCTGAAACAACTCTCAGGGGCCGAGATCGAGGCCATACGCACAAAATATTCTAGTAGTTAAGCGTCTTTACGAACTGGTTGCCAGGTTGTACATACCATTACTACTCGTCGTCCTGACGAGTATGTTACTATGATACAAATAGTAATCTGATATGGAGTAATTGTTACACCAAAGTCGGCCGAAATGGCGGAGAAACATATATGTGGAAATTCGGGTCTCTACAGCTAATATCAGACGTTTCCCGCAATTGGTGTAGGAGTTGATAAGCAGTCATAGGCAGCAACGGGTGAATAACATGGACGGGAACGAGTTGGTTCGAGGCTGCAGAGGCGGAGATCCGAGAGGGTCGCGAACCGGATGCTCAGATGCTCAGATGCCTTATAGACATCCGCTGATGATTGGAGCGTGGAGAAGTGGGGGAGGGGTGCCGCGGGAATAACTCCAAGGATAGACTGCTGCAAGTTCGATGTTTGCTTTGCTGCCTGAGACAAGTGGGAACCTGATTTGAAAAACATTCCATTCAGCTGATACCACCTGAGATACGATATCGTATTTCAGAAAATGGGAGCATATGACTGTTATCGAGATGACAGTTGCTAACGATGCTTTTGAAGGTTAGAAGCACCTACTAACAGCTGATGTAAAGAAATGCGTATCAGTTTGATATTTGATGTTTCATACCTTGTGTCTTATTTCGTCTCATAATGCTTGACTGATATTGTACTAAAGTGGTAGAAAAGGTTTAGATTGGGGTATGTGTGAGGTACATGATGTGTGTAGGGCCTAGGCAGCTCTGCAACTCTGCAGCGAGATGAAAATGTGTTACGTAATCTCACTTGGGACCTTTTCTGCCTCCACCTAAGAAAGAGAGTCCCCGCATCCGAGCCCGTCAAGCGGGCAGGGCGGGTCAGGGAAAAAAACGTGTTGGGTCCTACGTTGGATGTACCTCACCGTTGAGTGCTGTACCCACGCAAAGCTACGGTCCCCCCGACCCCTTCAAGCGGCTCGTAGGGCTGACCTTGAGTTTTGAGCCGCATGGTAGCGCCGTCGATATGATGCAAATCTGGGGATGGTTCCTGAAAAACATTTCTAATCGAAGTTGATCGACCTACATTTCGCATTTTCTTCGCAGCTTTGCCAGCTACCGGCCATAGGGGTGACGAAAATAGTTCAATTAGATGCTAAATGTGCAGGCGACTCAAGGTAATGCTATAGGGAGTGCAGTTTGGTATTGGAACTAGGGGAATTCTGGCATCTTAAAATTGTCAAGATTCGATGTTGAGAAATGGGAGTGAAGAAAGAGAGATTGTGGGATCATCGGAGTTGGAGATTGTTACTGCGGAAAAGGGTATGACACGCCAAAGAAGTCTTGGCTTCTGCGTTTTGATTGGCTGATGGGTCCTGGCCCTGTGGGGGCCGTCGTTTGTTTTTTTGCAGTGGTCCGTGCCTTCTACCCGCCTGCACGGAGGCGCAAGAAACGCGCGACAAGTGACTACCTAAACCTTACTACACACCCTACACCCCCCAAACTTCTTTAGAACTCTTTCAGCTTTGCGCTTTTCAAGCATTCACGCAAAAATTCCTTAACACGCTTTTTCAACTCGAATCCAACACCCTCTCGTTCCGTTACTCGAGCGATCTCGCGTCCTGCCATTATCTCGCGCTAGCTCCAGCCTGTTATCCATTGCCTCTAGATGAATGCCATTTTTGCATATGCCATCTGAGACGCCCCTTGTCCTTCATTTCCCTAAATCCATCCACTTCTTCGATTTCAATTCGAGCCCTGCTCGTCAATGCACTGACCGACTCGAAATCGTCTGCGGACTTCGGTTCTGAACTGGATCGCGTCGTCGCGCTCGTCGATTTCACATCCCGGCCCTGATTCGAAACCATCAATTTCAATCGGCCGTCTACCAATTCCTGGGTTCAATAGTGTAGCGTGCACCTGGGCAACAACGATAACTACAATAATTACGATCGCAAATTTAGACAAGCCGCTTGACTGCAGTAACATATGCCTTCATCCATACGTGCGAGGCTTGCTGGCGTCATATCGAGTTCTGGGCGCGCCTCTGGTTAGATGGTAGATCTGTTGTTAGTGCATTCGTCTCTGCTACCCCCTGGGAGCTTCTCAGAGGTACGTTCCTGTGGTAATAAGCGTTGTGGTGGCGGCCGTCGCTTGGAGAATAGGAGAATACTGACAGCAGCTTGACTCGTAGTCCCCCTGAAATAACCTCGGATCGACTCGGCCTACCTGGCTTTCACGTACCGACTTTCGTGCCTCAAGACGCGAGCTATTTTTAATACCCTTTGTACGTCTACTATTGTTCCTTTCTTATAGTATCTGCTTGTTGTTGTATTGTGCTTTAATCTCGGCATGGTTGTTTTGCGATGTGTCGCATCTCCCAGTCCAGATACTGGCTGTGCATTTACCTCTGTATTGTATATATTGCTATGGGGGTCCACAGGGTTTATGATACCTTTCTCGCCCTGCCTCTTCTTATTTTCTCTTGGTGATCTTTCTTTGGTCAACGTGCGCAGTTGATTATAGCTTTGGAACAAGTTTTGCTAATTGCTTGAGTCATTCAGCCTACATTCATCCGATCGCTACCCTTCACCATGGCTGGTGGTAAACGAAAGCGGGATATTCTCGACTTTGACCCTAACAAGTCGGATTCCGACGATGAAAACTTCGAGCCCGAAGCCGATCGCCCACGTTCTCAAAAGAAGTCGCGCTCCCATAGAAGTAACAAACCTACTGTTCGCAAACGAGGTAGATATCGAGGTTCTGATATCGAGGACGACGACGATGTCGTCGACAGCGAGGAAGAGCACTCGTTTGCCGAAGGTGACGTAAATGACGAGGACGAGCCTGAGCCCCCTATTAATGAAAACACCGGCCGCCGTATTCGAAAGGCTGCTACCAAACATCAAAATTACAAAGAGAGCTCCGAAGACGAAGACGACTTGGTCCGAGACTCCGATGACGAGAATGACGACCTTGTTGATGCCCCCCCCAAGAAGTCGCCACGTCAGAGAAAGCTAATAACACTACGTGTCCCTCCATCAGCGCGCAAGACGCGTACGGCTTCCAATGCAAATGCTTCGGTCGTGCCTAGGAGAGTTACCCGAGCCCGCACGGTCGACGAGGATGAGGTCGAGCTTGTCGAACTATCGAACTCTGGCCGGCATGCAAAACCAGCCCGAGGCTCTAAAAGTAAGAGCCCAGAGGCTTTCGCTCGAAGTGGTCGACCTACTCGCAGTGCGAAGGGGGTCAAGAAAACGGTGCCTCCCCTGATTGAAGAAGAGAATCAGGAAGAAAACCAGGCGCCCCAGGAGGAAATCCCCCAAGACCCCGTTGTGGAAGATGATGCTATACCCGAGGAAAATGCCGGCCAAGCGGACGCTGAGGGTGAAGATGTCCCCCAAGAACAGGAGGAGCCTATGGAAACGGTGGAGGCGGATGACGACGACGACGACGTTCCTATTTCGCGTAAAACTCGTGGCGCAAGAGCCAACCAATCTGGTGCCCCCGTCGAAGGCGCGCCTGCGGATGACGACGATAATGCTCCTAGAACTCGCGGCCGATTGACTCGAAAATCTCGTCTCAACAAGTCACTTCAAGAACCTAGTAGCGATTTTGAACCTGGAGATGGGTCTGGAGAGGAAAACGAATCCGACGTTGAAGGCAATCCGGACAAGGACGGAGTTGATGACGACGATCAGGAGAATTCGAGCCATAGTGCCCGCGGCCGCAAATCCTCTCGTGGTAAGGGTAGGAGATCTGCAAGGCGATCGCGACGACGAGAGGAATCCGGAGATGAAGATGAAGTTGATATAAATGAGGTGGCAGAAGAACTGCAGGATCTCCGAGAGGACTCTCATTCGCGTAGACGTCGCTCGCCCCCGATCCTCTTCGAAAAGAAGGAAGAAACACGCCGACGCCGGGCTCAACCTGTGAACTACGCGATACAGCCGCTAACCTCACTTGCCGTCCAAGAAGATGAGGAGGACCATGCTCCGACACCAGCTCGTGGTCGCCGTGGACGCGCAAATGTAGGTGGCGGTTGGGACCATAGTCTTCATACCACCGCCGGCGCCTTTGGGGGTGTCGGCCTCACCGGTGCACTTCTCGGCGGACCTTGGGGCACTGGTGCTGCAGGTGGTGTCGATTCCGATAGCAGCGACGATGAGATGAATACGCGCTCTGGGGCAGTTGGAAACGTGGGCATGACGCCAACTTCGGCAGCTCCAAACTTCGGGGGCCTGGGCCCCTTTGCAAACGTGGACGGTCCTAGTGGCGGTGGCCTTCTTGCGCCTGCACCCAACGTAGGCAAGATAAAGAATCAAAAAGCTCTTGCCGACGCGGACCCGCTAGGTGTGGACCTCAATGTTGACTTCAGTCAGGTTGGTGGTTTGCAAGGTCATATCGATCAGCTGAAGGAGATGGTACAGTTGCCGCTGCTTTACCCGGAGCTTTTCGCCAAATTCCACGTCACCCCTCCGAGAGGTGTACTCTTTCACGGACCTCCAGGAACGGGAAAGACTCTGCTTGCTCGCGCCCTTGCAAATACGGCGGGCTTTGGCGGCAGGAAGATTACGTTTTATATGCGCAAAGGCGCCGACGCCCTCAGCAAATGGGTTGGTGAAGCTGAGAAACAACTACGTCTGCTCTTCGAAGAAGCTAGAAGAACACAGCCAAGTATTATCTTCTTCGACGAGATCGACGGCCTCGCACCTGTCCGGTCCAGCAAACAAGAGCAGATCCACGCGTCGATAGTTTCGACCTTGCTCGCTTTGATGGACGGCATGGATGGTCGTGGCCAAGTGATTGTCATCGGAGCTACCAATCGTCCGGATAGCGTGGATCCCGCTCTCCGCCGACCTGGACGTTTTGATCGTGAATTTTACTTCCCCCTGCCTGATGTCGATGGTCGTAAATCTATCATCGATATCCACACCAAGGACTGGGGGCTTTCCGACGAGTTCAAGATGTCTCTGGCTAAGGAAACCAAGGGCTATGGCGGCGCTGACTTGCGCGCGATGTGCACCGAGGCAGCCCTTAACGCGATCCAGAGAACGTACCCGCAAGTGTACTTGTCTAAGGAGAAACTTGTGGTCGATCCAGACAAGATTAGTATACACATGACGGACTTTATGCTCTCTAAAAATAAGATCATACCGTCCTCGGAAAGGTCTACTACGTCCGGAGCCGGCCCTTTCCCAAAGCCCGTCGAGCCACTCCTCCGGGATCAGTTCAAGGCAATCACTGGGGTTCTGGATAGCGTCTTGCCGCGAAAGAAGAAAGTGACAGCCTTAGACGAGGCGATGTTTGAGCCGTACAATGACGACGATTTTGGCTTCAGCCGAGAAGCTTTGCAGCAAGAGTTCCACAGATTTCGCGTCTATCGGCCGCGACTTCTTATCTGCGGCTCGCAGGGCATGGGTCAAGTTTATATTAGTGCCGCCGTGCTACACTATCTTGAGGGTGTTCACGTTCAGAACTTTGATCTGGCAAACATTTTAGGCGATCCCCTTGTAAGTATTTTGAAGTCCCCCAAATGATTTCTACCAGGATAAAAGCTGACTGGGCGGTAGCCTGCTGAGCAAGTATTGTTCGGACTTTTCGCTGAGGCGAGGCGTCAAAAGCCGAGCGTCATCTTCATCCCTCATGTTGATATGTGGTACGAAACATTAGCCGGGCCGCCCTTGACGGCGTTCATGTCGATGTTGAGGGCAATACAACCCACCGACCCCATCATGGTCGTGGGAACTGCAGAGACCGAATTAAACGACATCAATCCCGATCTCAAACGTGATCTCTTCGGGTCATCAAACACTAACTTCGTAGAAATTACACGCCCGGTGAAGGTAAGTCTAACTTGGCTTCATACCGCAGATAGATATAGCGTGGCTAACAATCTATAGGAAAATCGGCGAGAATACTTCAGCAGGATCCTTTCACACATTAGAAGGTTCCCTAAAGACTTTCCCGATCCCGTTAATCGAAAGAAGAGAGTGCTGGAAGAGCTGCCTGTCGCCCCCCCTCCTCCGCCTAAGCAGCTCACATTGGAAGAGATTGAAACCGAGAATCTCTCATACCGGCGGCTCCTTAATCTTCTGAAGGTCCACTTGCAGCCCATCATGGAACAGATCAAGCGTAAATACAAGGCATTTCGCTCTCCCGTCATACCCCATGCTCAGTACCAATACCTCTTCAATGAGGCAGATCCAAATTTCGTCAGAGCAGATGTTGCAGATGCACCCCCGCGTCCTTATGTGACCGCTAAGGACAAGGACGGCACCCCGGGACTTCTTGAGACCGCAACGAACAAGTTCTTTTACAATCTTGATATAGTGATGATAGAGGAAAGACTTGCTCACGGGTACTACGTAACCCCACCGGCTTTCTTGAAAGACGTGGAATCCCTCGAGAAGGATGCAATCAGTCTCGGCGACAAGGCACTCTGGCTTAAAGCGAACGAACTGGTTACGAATGTCAAGGTCGATGTGAATGATATTGCAGAAAAGTTCAAAAATATCGATTGGGATGCCCATTGGCATAGAGAGCAATTCCGCAAGAGAGAAGCAAAACGAATCCAGAAATCTCGCAAGAGAGGGGCGGCGATTCAATCTGCTGTCGGCCAGTTACAATCCGACATCGCTAACGGTCAGGTTCCTCAGATTGGTCCACTCTCTACGAATTTGCGACAGACCACGACAGCGCAATTTCAAGTTATTGGTGACGTAAACGCAAACGGAGAGAGCTCGCAATCAAGATCAGCGGCAAATGGCGCATCTGTGCCGCCTCGACCTGTAGACGACGATGTCGCCATGACTGATGTTGACAGCCTAGCGGTCGGTCCTCCGAACACTCCCATGCAACCACCGTCGCAGTGGCCCCGTATTGAACCCCGATCTATCCACACGTCGATGCAAGCGACAGCAGGGGAAACGAACCAGCTATCTCAGATCTCAGCTGTGCAATCTCTTCCTCCGGGGGTCTCGCCGTCAGCATTGCTAAACGACGCCTCAACTACCAAAACGTCGGATCCATCCAATCGATCGTCAAATTTCAGCACGCAAATGACTAACGGCGTTCATCACGAGCAATCTAGCCCCGTCGATAACATCCCAGACACCCAGCCGTACCCTGGGGGGAGTCAAACCACATCCAGCGACGAGCAGTGGCCCCACTCGCAAGCTCATGGACTTCTGCGGGGATATATCCAGCAGCCTGGATCGTTCCAGGGCCCGCGTGGTCAGGCATCGTCAGTCGGAGGCAAATCTTCCCACGCTCCTAGCATGGCGAATTTGTTAAATGACCCCTCGCCTGAGGAGCAATCGCAGTCGCAGCGTCAGTCCGGTTCATCTGCGGCTTCACAGCAGGTCGAGCTAGACGATATTCAAGCCCAGTTCTTCTTGGACCAAGTGACAGAACGCACTTCAGGCTGTACTATTGAGCAGCTGCAGCAAATCTACCGTGAGATGATGGTGGAACTTTGGAAGACGCGGGGCGAACATAATCGGATGAAAGTGCTTAACTCGGTTACGCGCGTCTTCAATGAAGCTATAAACGATATCGAGTCGATTCAGGGACTGTTGCAGCCAAGCCAGTCCGCGTGAGGAAACAACGGGGAACTGATTAGTTCGGCAACGATTCGTAAAGAGCAAAAAGAGAAAGCGTTTAAGTCATGTGGATATACCTGGGGTTCACCCATTTATGTAATTATAGTAAAACTCGAGGCTGGTAAAGGCCTGAAACCACCTCGCGATGGCTGGGGGGCCTTGAGATGTCTACCTCTGACATGGTTTAGTCACTTGCCCGGCGAAGAAAAAGAGAGCGAAGGTGTTAACTATAACTGAGGAGAATGGCACCTAGATGGATCTGGATGGAGGGAGGAAACGTTTACGGCTTATGATGGCTTGGCTCACGCCTCCCCTTTTTTTCTCCATAGGTTCACCCAGAATTTCCGCTTTAGGAATTAAAACATTGGTAATACCAAATGCGAGATGTCTTTTTTAACACGCATTAGTGTTATTGTGTGCATATTGTAGGGCTTTGTGTTCTAATTTGAGGAGTAGGTTGGCGCACTAGGACTTTTTCAATAAATGGGCGTTTTGTTTCCTTGCCTAAAACGTTTGGTGGCTACAGCCAGTGCCTTAGGCACAGGCGAGGGATCGAAAAAGAAGCACATAGCCTGGCATTATGTATGTCTATTAGCCCCAAGTAAGGCACCGATAGAATTTGTTATGTAGTCCCCGAGTCATTGGTCGAATCTAGTTTATGAAGATGACACCTAACAAGCATGGCGCCATCCATCACGAAACCTGGCAAAGGCCCTACTTTGAGCTACTGTGGGCCAGGCTTCACATTCTATAAAGTGACTACTTGCCCAGAGTCATCAGGTATCCTCTTCGTACAGAGGGGGTTGAGTATAACTGTAATTAAATGTCATGTACAGCGAATATATATGCCTTTATTTATACTTTATGTATGCATCTACTTTATAACTCTAGCTCGCTATTCTACTACCATAAATGCCGAAATCACTTTCGTCTATCAGCTCACGTGTCGAAGACCGTACCCGGTTCGGGCAGCGTCAGGTCCAGGAGATACGCATTCAAGGCGGCCGTGGTCTCGCCGCCGCGCAGGTAGCTCGTGAGAT
>JAOWAP010000009.1:422546-442224 GCA_028565235.1 Hypoxylon lenormandii
AGACAGCGTCGTCGCGAGGGCTAGAGGGCAAGCTGCGCGGTATGCTATATTTGCGAGGTGGTGTGCGCGATAGCGACCGGCCTTCGATATAGACGGTGCGGTCACCCTTGTCGCGACGAGACGAGCGCTTGTTGGTGTCTATGACCTTCGAGCCATTGATGTAAACCTCCCTTCGCTCCTTCGAGGAATGCTCCGAGTCAGACGCAGATGCGGAATGAGACGACAGTGGAGGTGTAGGCGGAAATTGGCCAAAAGCAAAAGCTGGCGGACTTAATTGTCCGGGCCGGACATATTCTGCTGGGTGCTCGAAGGTCTTGGTAAACTTGCATGGCTGTCCATGACGAGAGCTCTCGCATAGGTCATGCTTGACTTGCTCAACCCTCTGCCCGTCCGGGTAAACATAGGTGAAAACGTTTTCGTTGCACATCGTGACAGGTGGTAACGTATAATGGCGACTAATGCGCGGAGGGTTGGGTTGAACGAGGAGTGGTCTCAAGCGATCCCGGCGGGCGTTGCGAATAGAATGCAACCCAGTCGAGGTGGTAGCTTGCGCCGCTGGAGTTCTGGTCGGAGACGGTTCACCCGTACGTCTATGGTTGTATACAGTGTTGTTGATAATAATTCTCGGTTTTGATGCCACAGCGAGATGGTCAGTCGGCGGTGTCAGAGACGGAAGAATCGATTGGGAGTTCAGCTTCTGGCTCTAGAGACATGAGGACATCGGCAGAACAGTTATATCGGTGAAGTGGGAATCGAGTGGAATTTGTAGGTCTGCGATGAAACCGATGTGTAGTAGTGTCTTGGATTCTAAAGGGCGACTCACTCAAGACAAGACAGTGTGAAGATATGAATAATAAGAATTTATGTAGAGGTAGACCGGAACGGAATGGGTGTAGGGTCGGTGCCTTATAAGTACGGAGTAACGAAAGGTGATCTGTCAGGACTTTTTGTAGGTTTTTTTTCCCTCTCCTGTGGTGTAGGTAATAATAATTTGGACAGGGGTTCGAGCATCCCTCCCCCTTTACCCATGTCCATGTCCATGTCCATGCTGGGTGCCTACATAGTGCAGGGCCGATGAATCATTCTCCCGTATCGGTAGAACACTAGAAAGGAATGGTATGTTTCCTGACAGGGCCAATAGCATCACACCCAGGAGGCGGAGTTTGGCTAAGAAGACGGGTGACCGTGCTAAGGTACAAGGTGAGGATGTACGCGGGTGTGGGAGTGGAAGCCTGGGAGGGTGTGCAGCTGAGTGTGTAGCTTCATAGCCTCACACCCCGTTTTACTATGACAAGGGTTCATCGCGTGGGCTTATCCATGAGGGAACCAACCCAGCTTCATCAACCATTCCACCTCAGCCACTTGCTAGAATTTTAGCTGACGGACTCGAGACGGGGAAGATGCGTGGAAAGCCGCCAGAGAGGCCAACATGTACCAACGCGCAATTTTCTGGCGCGTCTATTCTCATAAGGCTGGAGAGGGGAACAGTTGACGCTTGAACAAGGGAAAATAGCATTACCAACAAGTAGGTCGAGCAAGTAGGTCGAGCTACTAGTAGGACGGCGACCTAAGAAACCCAGGCGCGAAAGTGAGACAAGCGCGGGGAGTGACTCTAAGAGATTAATCTAAGAGGTACTTCTGCCAGAAAGGAACGTGTTACGGAAGTCCTAGAACGCGGAAGTGAGAGGCCAGTGGATATTATCGTTCTATTGGCATGCCTACATTCCACGCACTGCAGTTTGCGGTAATGGACAAGTGAGAGAGCGAGCACTATGGGTAGACTAGCGGATGGATAGCTAGCAATGCGAACAGATGTGACTTGCAGAAGACATGCAACCCGCTCTGCCCGCTACGATGCATCCCGTCGTTCCAAGTGGGTTGCGGCGATTTGTCGCCCTCGACGTGATTTGGTGACACAATGTGGAGGGCATTGGCATAGCCTTTCCGCAGCTGCAAGGCCCCAGAGCTTGAGTGCTAGGCTAGGGTAGCTTTTGGTAGCTTTTCGGATCGTGGTGAGAAGAGCTGGGCTGCAGCAGTGCAGGACCGCAGGACCGCGTTGGGGTTGGGGATGCGCACCCGCCCACTGGGGTATAGCAATTGAAACGAAAGCGACGTCTTGCCGCTATCACAGCCTCAGCCGCCAATGCACTGACACTGGGACTGACACTGACACTGACACTGACACTGACGACATAGGTAAACCGGACCGAGTTGAATCTAGAACAATGTCGACTTTGAATGGACACGTGCGCTTGTGAGAGGAATGAGTTGCGCATCGATATGCTAGGTAACCATCTTGCCATCTACGTAGCGCATTCTGTTCAATGTCCAACAGAGAGGTGAAGAATCCAGAATCCGGCAAGGTCCGGGATGTAAAGTGGAAAAAGTGCAGAGGAAAAAAAAAGAGTCACCGCCGTTCATCACTAACATAGTAAGAAGACTAGCCCCTAGCCCCTCTTCTTCCTTGTAGTTCAGCTAACATTGCCCATCAACCCATCACGTGCTCCATGCTAAATTCCAGGCTCCCGTACCAGTAAGTCTTTAGTATCAGTTCATTACGAGCATCGAATGCTAGGCAGCGAAGAAACATCGCAGCTATGTAATGTAGTTAGCTAAGGCTGATGGAAAGATGCTTGGAAAAGTTGATGTGTACCTACCCCTTTCCAGACGACACGACAGGGAGGAAAAGGAGGGAGAAACACGGGACAACCCAGCTAGTTCAGCTCAGCTCAGCTTAACATGACACCTAAGTTGCCTGGTTGCATGATAAAGGATTTCATCTCCGTGTCGCTTGTCGCTTGTCGATGCCCAATCCTCGCTTCCAAATATTTGCACATTTGCGAGAATTACTGCACTCTTGACTTTTAATTACACACTCGTTTCCGATGCACATAATTTCCATTGTATTCGTACGCACAAGCTCAAGGTCCGTTGAAAATTTATTACGAGTTCCAACTCGCCGAATACCCGATGCATACGCACGCCAGTATATACAAATGACAACCCCCTTTCGGTCTGCCTTTTGGAGCAAACCCGGTTCCGTGGATTTAGCTATGTATAGACGAATTAGAATGGGGATATAGCAATCGCAATCGACGCGCCATGTTTAGTGATACTCTCATTAGAAGCGCGCCACGCTAGCATGTATCGCTTTATGTTGTGAATGTAGGACTACAGACTACAGACTGCATTCGACCTATGTTTTCGCGTCTTTGCTTGGACTGAAAGTGCTGACAGCATCTGTGCCACGGCGCTATGGGCCACGGCCAACGGCCCATGGCCCACGACCGACTCGCGCTTATCTGTGACACTCATCACCCTGAAAAGGATTCGCAGCCCCCAAAATAGACCGATGATGCCAAAGCTACCTATTTCATGAAGCCTCCAAGAGGCAACCGACGACAGGTGAACAGCGCGAAACTGGTTTTTTTCCTCACCCTTATTCAGACAAAATGGCGATGACGAAGGAAAAGATCCCGTCTTCCTGCATGGGGTTAAAGGAAATTACACGTTGCTACTAGTAATTCAGCCCTACACTAGCAGACTAGGCAGATTTTCCCCTTCGACTTGCTAGGAGTTCGGGGACCTGGGACCTTGGACCTTGACAGCTTGAAACACCCACTTAGGTTGTTGAATTGGTGAGGCTGAGCAGCTGGGGACATTGTTGCGTGGCTGTGTTAAGGTAGCTAGGTGGATTGCCTATTCTGTGTTCGTACAAGAACCCCGCTAGCGGTCCGGACCAGTCCGAGCTGCTGGGAAAGCCCTTACAAGCCCTTACTCGGGACACTCGACCGGTAAGGTCCGGGTAAGCTGGCGATGCAAAATTCCAACACACATATACATGTACAGAGAAAAAACAACTTATTCAGACTCTAACGAGAACTACTATAGACGACAGATTGAAACGAGTTCACACCGAGAATATTTCCATATTGCTCTAACCTACGTACGTCAGATGACCATTCGATTCTAGTCTGGTCTAGAAAATCCATTGCTTCCTCTGGGATACTTGGCCCCCAACATTTCTTGGCGTACCCTAGGGGCACCTCCTAGCCAGTTACTGGCCAGCAACGCAACTTAGAAAGCTTTCGTCATGGCATGAAGATCTCTTGTGATCGCTCACTTTGTTCGCTGCAAAGTGTTGCCAGAATCTGCAGTTCCACCTGCCATCTCTTGCCACACTCCGGATCGAAGGGGCTTAGAGCGGTCGATTAACTCGATAAGCCACTAGAGATTCGCTTACATATCAGCTATGGTATCACAGCATGTAAAATATCGGCGAGGGCGTAATGCATTAGTGAATGCGTGCAGATGAGGAGTAGAAATTGCACATTCACATGATCTCATTATGTAGCAATGCGTGCTTGTGAGATAGGGGAGAGGGGAGAGGGAAGGGCGATAGCACCGAGGTGGCGCAAGGCGGACAACAAGGCAACCCGGCAACACGCAAACAAGTCCTTCGGCATCCACACAATGAAGTTTTCTATGTGCTCGTCGAGTACCCCTGTTATAGTACCAGTCCATCATGAGGAACCTCGGCTTTTCGTCTACACCTCCACGATGTACCCGTGTCGTAAGATTAAGAGGCCTATTCAAGCGGCCAACTCAAGCAGCGAATCGCCCTACCACTTAGAAGTCGGGAATTTAACCCCTCGATCGTGCAGGAAGTTTCCATGGGACGGCCCATTGAACACCTGACTACCACCGATATGTATCCTACATTGAGACACCAGTACCTTAGGAGTCAGGTTGGTTAGGTCATATAATGAGCGGAAGTGGATCGCTACCTAGGCTTCCTCGCATTTCAAAGCAGGTATTAGCTCGACAGTATGTTCCATCTATATGCTACAGTATTTCTACTTTCTTGACGACTTAGTTACCGCTTAATATTGGAAAATACATCCTAAAAGTAAGCTTGAATCGCTAGCAGCACACTAATCATGAGGTACCCAGTTACCGTAGTGTGAGCAGATGGACCGACACGGAGATTTATATCCAATAAAACGCAGAGCCTTATAAAACGCACCAACTCCTATGTTTAAAGATGATTCCAGACCATAGTAGGTAGAGAGCAATTAGGTCGTAAATGAAGGTAGCATATGGTTTTCCTGGCATAACGAGAGTCTCTAATCGTCGTCTATTGCTCACTTTCAGCGTCAAGCTTTTTATGAATGAGCCAAATCCTTTGTCCCGGCATCCAGAGTTATGTGAGCAGGCAATCTTAGGATAAAGTCGGAAAACAGCACTTGACTCGACTTGATATCTTTACAGCTTTACTGAGTATCTGGTTCCATTATAGACTGAAATCAAACGGCTTCTTAAACTAGGTATATAATATATATGATACCTACAGTTATAATATGCCTTATATTTGTAGTGATATTGTTAAACCTGTTTCATTTCGAAATTGGTAACTATGAATTGGTCTAAATTGAGTCTTTGCATGTATACCCTGCCATCACTTAATGCCGTGAGTGATACTGTCCTGAATGCATAGGTATTGCAGATTACTCTCGACACGTTTACTGCGGAGACTCTACCAAAGCCTCATTCTTCAATGTTTCCAATACATGACGCATTTGTATGTTTAAATTTCGTGCTTTTTAAAGTTATCCCGTCTTGTGCGATAGGTTAAATATTATTAATCTTAAAGTTATTGGGTACATCTAACATTAAGGGATCGTATTAATGATCCAACTAGGAGCGATCCAAGGATTTCTTATTTCACTATGTAGGTATGCTAATAGGTTAACCGTGACTTAGCAAGACTTAAAAATAGAAACAAACGGCTTGTCAGGACCACAGCCCTCATCATCTAGGTTGGGCTACGGTCCTGTTGGTCACCCTTTAGGCCCAGATAGGAGTCACGAGGACTTCATAGCCACAACAAGGAGGTAAGGAACCCAGATAGGGGTTGCAGGTTCGCAGGTATCGACGAAGGGATGAGTTCGGGAGCTGGGCCTCTTGGCATATAGATCCTTTGTCCTGACCTCCTGTAAATACATGGGACTTGGTAGCTTCCTAGGTTCATAGCTCTTCGCGCAACAACATAGTTGTTTTCTCATCGCATGGTTGGCTTCGTGACACGGCTGCAACTCATAATACCTTGATTTTTACGCGCCGCAGTGTAAACTAAATTCATAGAAACAAACAAATTTTGCATGAGGAGCTATCGTCTTAACTATAAAGAGCCTCGGGTTTACACAAACACTGAGGCTACTTTTCTTCAGTCGTAATCCCCTATTTGGGCCAACAAGCCAACTACTCCTCCAAAGGGACAGGTACTGAGGAACTAGAGCCATGATAAAACGCATAAGTCCTTAGTATTTAGCTCTCAGTCAAGATATTACTCTAAGACGTCGTCGCACGCGGATGACTGAATATAATACACAACTAATGTCAAACAATTAGCTCATGGAAGCTACCAGCTGAAGGATATAATAAAATATTGATAAACATACCTTGATTATACCTGCCTAAAGTGATCATTGTGACGATCTACCTTGTGGTTGGTATGTCAGTGGAGCTCATATGGAGGTCTGAGAAATTGCTGCTGTTTACCAATTTAGCTGCCAATACGTAAGTCTTGGGCTGTCGTCACCTTCTTCAGACACCCAATGCAAGAGTGCTAAATGTCAATTCGTTTTATGATTGAAAGTATTTCAATAATTACCCTTGACTAGGTAGCCAGAGTGTATTTTTAGAAAAAGGCATGTCGGAAAACCCCTGGCACCCACTTATCTACCACTAGTGAAATTGTCCTTCCAACTTCACCAACCCACGACATGAGAAATAAAGCCTACTAGGAGTACGTATAACTATCAAATGATATCAATCAACCAAGAATCTGTATTATTGTTGAGGGATAGAGGTGCATTGTCGATATGTTTATGATCGAGCGAGCTATACTGTGGTTTGACTCGGTACACACCATAAGCTTAGACTAAGCCTGTCCACTAGATCACCTTTAAACTGGAAGAATATTGAAATAATATTACGTTAGATTCAATACAGCTGCTGTAAACCATACGAAGCCCCTGATTCTATGTAACGGAGTCCAGCTTCCGAGTCTATAATATTCCTAGGTCGTATTTTCTGGCGATTCGAGCGGTATTGATGCCTCAAATGAGATTTATTAGGTAGGGATCAAGAATGCCATTAATAATAAACCCCCGACTAATGCGATGGCTGGTTTCCGGGGAGTTCTACAGGCGGTGGTGGCGGTTGCTTCTGGGAGTCGGGTGCTTCTCTGGTTGATACTATTAGACATCACAACCGTTAAGATGATAAGGGCACCTACACGTATGTCTGCTGTTCCTGACCAGACAAGAAAGGACTTCCAATACCATGTGGTGGGAATCCAGGGCTCGATTGGTGCCCCATATATGACGTGTGCGGGCTGCCCATCTGCGAACTCCATGTTCCCGGGCTCGGTGATCTGTATGATGACATAGCATACGGGGAAACCATCGGAGGACTCTTAGGCGTATTGTCACTGTAGCCGATTTCGACCATTTGCGCTGGTGGAAGGGCGCTTGCCACCTTGCTCCGTCTGTACCCCTTTTCAATCCCTCCTTTCCTGCCGCAGATATAGACTAGCGCGACGATGATAACAACTACGGCAGTCCCCCCAATCGCGATTCCTGCAATTGCTCCCCCCGATAGAGAAGTGCTCGTGGATTCGCTTCCCGAGGCCAACGAGTCGGTCGATGTCGATGCTGGAATGCTGCCTGACGTTGTCGTACTAGATGGCGAGGCTTCGTCTGGGAACGCTTCTCCAGGGCTGAGCTGGAATGTCGAGTTTGCTTGGTATTCTTTCTGGATAGCCAGCGTGAACGTTTCATTCTATAATATGATTAGGACTGCCTTCTGCATTTGTACTCGATGAGAAGGTGGCGTTAACGTACTGGGTTGATAACACCAACCATTCCCCATCTGATGCAAGAATCCGGCGCAGAACTTTCCTTTCATTAGTATCACCAGGTTACTAATAGATTAGGTAGACTTACCAGTAGAAGAACACAGGATCTGTATGGTTTACTATCAAGTCCCACGTTGGTATGGGGCTTTGGAGAGTGTCTTGCTCCACAGGACCACTAAAGAAGCTCTCCGTAGGGTCATTGGTCAACTCCCACGGTATACATGGCTTTTGAAAGTCTGCTCGAACGACCGAGTGGTTCTTCGGGTAGAAACTAAAACCTAGAAGCACCTAGGTTAAAGAGTTGTCGCATTCTACTTCTTCCTACATTGCTTACGAATTGTGTCGCCCGGGATCGCGGTGATCGTATCTGGCTGGAAGTCATGTTGCAACCCGACCTGGACTGTGTACGTTGCCGCTGTGGCTGATTCGGTTGTCATTGAAATTGATTGCCATTCCGGGGTTGTGGCCTGAGCGTGACTTAAGGAGATACTAGCCGTTGCGGCCATCATTAGGAAGAGTACCTTCATGGTGATGGCACGAATTGCGTTCTTTGATTCCCACGAAGGCTACCATCTAGGGGAGCTAGGGATGGAAAAGCCTTAGGAACGAAGAAGGGAAATGGCTTAGGGAGATTGGGGATCTAAGTGAGCCGCTGCCAGCGCCATGGGTAGCACGGAAGGTTTGTCAAGTGATGCAAGGCGTCTCGTTCTAGTGGTGTTATTTGGGTTACACAACTTAGGTTCGTATATTCCTTGGTATATTCCTTGGCTTGCAGATGAGGCTGTGAGCCACGCCAATGAACTCGTCTTTTTACGTATCTTTTTTATCTCAGGGCTTCTGGGAAGGTAGTGAATATTTGAATCTACGTCAGTAACCTTGAAAACACTAGCAGAAAGGCTAAGGTAATTAGGAAATCAAGTATATGTTTGAGTCTGAGTTCAAGTTAAGTTCTGATCTTTAAAATATCAATATAACCAGTCTACCTCCTAATCGCTTCAGTACAGACCTGCCAAGGGATATCCATAAGCACTAAAATTCAATAAGTCTAGGGAGGGAAGGCTGTTTGTTAAACGGTTACGTACCTAGGTACCTTCTTACACACTTGAGAAACTGGGATCACCCTGCTTGGCTTTTTGCTCCAGGATAATCGCAGGTCTTATCCTTAGATCTAAGGGCGTTCACTTCGGCGATAAACCTATCTATTATTAGCCCCGGGATCCCATATAAGCGTTCGGGCGCAATTCTTTAGATCATAATTGTCTACATAGGTAGCTGATATTGGTGTAATATACGTTGACAATTTCTCAATAGGAATGCGGAAAAGGTCGATACGTCTATCACCGTTCCGCCTCGGAGAGAGGCTCCGTCCAGGGGCCACGGCTACGACCGCAGGTACTTAAGACTACAATCCTTATCAGTTGAATTGTGTAATTTAAGCCCTTTATCCCAACTTGAATGTTTTTAGTGTACTTGTATCAGAAGGTAGCAGGTGGATGTTTATGCTTGGATGATTCTTGGAGGCAGAGTGCACGTTAACGATGGCTTCACTCTCGAATTTGGGTGGTGGCACGACTTCCGCAACTACATGAAAAGACCTCAGACAGGTTACTATAGAAGCTTGACAGTGTTGGATCTAGCTAACCCCACACAACACAATTCCCTCATCAACAGCCTGTGCTTCCTTGACAGAGTACTGAACGACTCCATCTGCTGGTGACAATATCTTCATCTCCATCTTCATACTTTCCACGACCAACAAGACGTCACCTTTGGCCACTCTTTCGCCGTTCTTCTTCGAGACTTGTAACACTTTGCACGGCATCGGCGCTTTACATATCCCTTCAACTAACCCCGTCGCGCCACCGACGGTGACTTCGCGGAAGGACTCACCGTATGCCAGTCGAGAGTACCGGTGAAACTCAAAGGTGCCCAATCCAGGGGCGTGGCAGAAGATCTTCTGGGGCATGCCGACGTCGGCGACGGCGAAGGCCGTGTCAGTTGCCATGTAGGCAGAGATTCGGCGGTTATCGATCTGCGCGGACAAATTTCCTATATGCCACGTCGGTGATATATTGACTTGCTCGAGCTTACAAGAGACCAGCTTCACCTGCAGATCAGGCTCACTGCGCGCATGCCGTAGAGTGTTAGACACTCTGTTCATGTATAGAGCGCCTGTACCGGCGGCCTTCTTGCTGTCTTCAGGGGAAGCCGAGGCGGAATCCTCTGCGAAACGGCTGACCTGGAACTGCCAGGCGGGAAGGTCGATACCACCCGTATAGGGTACGCGCCGGGACGAGTGCGTGAGCAAAACGGGCCGTGTTCCAGTTTGAGCGGATCGAAGCTTCCAGATGCTCCCCTGAAGAGGTGTTTGAGGGCTTGACTGAACACGGAATCGTTTGCCTAAGCCAGAAAATGCCCGGGACCCAGATGTCTGCTCAAGGCAAGATCGCAGGAATATCGAAGCCAAGATCGAGAGTCTATCTAAGGCAAGTTCTTCGTTCACAACCGACCCGATGCTTCTCAACAGACTATCGAGATTCTCTGGTATGAAGTTTGTTGAGTACTTGACGTCCTGGAACTTCTCATGGGAGAGGCAAGCCTTCAGAAAAGCCTGGTTCGTCCGCACCCCTAGACACACGGTCTTATCGAGGACCGATTTCATGCGCTGCACCGCTGCTGCCCGTGTCGGAGCCCATACAATGATCTTGGCGATCATGGGGTCAAAAAAGACGGAGACATAGGAGCCGGTCTGGAGAGCCGTCTCGAACCTGACTCGCTCGGCGCCACCTCCTGAATGTAGTTCGCCCGCCGATGGCGTCCACCGCCAGATTCTGCCTAAGTCGGGCATGAAATTCCGCTCTGGGTCCTCTGCGCACAACCGGCACTCAATGGCGTGACCCGTCTGCTGGACGTTGCGGAGGGGATGGAGAGAGTCGAGGGACCCGCCGATGGCGACATAGAGCTGAAGTGAGACGATATCGAGCCCCGTCACCTCCTCCGTGATAGGGTGTTCGACCTGAATGCGAGTGTTGACTTCGAGAAAATAAAAGCGCTGCGTCTTGACATCGACCATAAACTCGACCGTACCGGCCGACTCGTACCCGATAAGCTTCCCGATTGCGACGGCAGCTTGGCTCATACGTTCGCGGACCTCATCCGAGAGCCAGGGTGACGGGGATTCTTCAATGATCTTCTGGTGGCGGCGTTGGATGGAGCACTCGCGATCGAACAGAGATCTGACATCTCCGGAACTATCTCCGATGATCTGGATCTCGA
This sequence comes from Hypoxylon lenormandii, assembly GCA_028565235.1. Classification (NCBI taxonomy): domain Eukaryota; kingdom Fungi; phylum Ascomycota; class Sordariomycetes; order Xylariales; family Hypoxylaceae; genus Hypoxylon; species Hypoxylon lenormandii. The sequence goes on from JAOWAP010000009.1 coordinate 433,744, forward strand.
TATGCTTGCCTTGGGCAATGTACTTTTCGAGGATGCAGTCGGAGGACCCGAATGAACGCTGTGCTTCGGATCGCGCCCGATCCAGCTCATCCTGAAAATTGCGCCGGTCACGAACAATCCTCATGCCTTTGCCGCCGCCACCGGCGGAAGCCTTGATGAGGATGGGATATCCGATAGCATCGGCCTCGCGTGCTAGAACATCCGCATCTTGCTCCTTACCAGCATAACCGGGGATGAGTGGTATTTCAGGCGCATGTTGGGCAAGGTGCTCTTTCGCAATGCGCTTGTCACCCAATGCCGAGATGGCTTCTGGCGAAGGGCCCACGAACAGGATGCCCGCCTCTCGCACAGCCCTGGCGAATTCGGCATTTTCACTCAGATAGCCGTACCCCGGGTGAATTGCATCCGCCCCCAGTTTCTTAGATACAGCAATAATAAGGGAAATATCCTGGTGTGGGTTGCCTTCAGCTGCTCGTCCCAGGCAGATAGCTTCATCGGCTTCTTGGACATGTATCGACCCTTGATCTCTGCGACTCTAGTAAGCACATCTAGCCAGAATATCGTCGAGAACCGCTCAGCATGTCTTACTCTTCTGCATACACAGCGATGGAAATGATGCCAAGCTTTCGACATGTCCGAATAACCCGGCAAGCAATCTCTCCTCGGTTGGCGATCAACAGACGTTGAATCTTTGGCACCCCAGTGTCATCGATGACGAGCGGTGCCACAAAGAGAGGTGTTGAGGACATGGTGGAGGACTTACGCAACCCAGTGAGAACGGCACAGTCAGGCATCACTTGATAGTCTTAGAGGAGCAGGCTGTTGCGTCTGTAAAGGTATCATGCCCCGGCAGAACCCCTAACGCGGAACCTCGGTAGGCCATGCGGGTACCTCCGTCCCCGGCCCGGTCGTAGTGGGCCCGGCACGGAAGCATGCCGCAAGGGAGGGGGGAAATAGTGGGGGCGGCTCCATCTACGGCCTGATCCGGTGTGGCAGACAGTGCATTGTCTCATTTTGCGCACTGTGATTTAGGGAACCGACCGTCCGGGAGTGATACTCCATGTCGAGAGCGGTAATCCCTATTTCCCTATTTTCTGGTAGTGTAGCATGTAACGTGCCATGAGTGCGGGCTCTGCAGATTCCTGCTGTTATTCGAACCCATTTACTTCAATTGTCGGCGTCAGTGATTCTCAGCCCAAGCCTCAAAATGGTGCAACATGAGAGCGTCCGGATCGTCGAAGTTGGCCCTCGCGACGGGTTGCAAAACATCGGGGCCACGATACCGACCAAAACCAAAGTCGAGCTTATCCGAAAGTTGATCGATGTCGGCCTTTCGACTGTTGAGGTGACCTCATGCGTGTCGCCGGCCTGGGTCCCTCAGCTAGCAGACCACCAACAGGTCCTTTCCGCCGTCAAGGATCTCCTGCAGCGGGAGGATCTCACCCTTCCAGTCTTGATCCCAAACCTGAAGGGCTTGGATGCTGCAGTGGCGGGTGGTGCCAAGGAAGTAGCGGTCTTTGTGTCTGCGTCTGAAGGCTTTTCACGGAAGAATACCAACTGCTCCATCGATGAAGCCCTCTCCCGTGCGTATGGCGTGCTTGAAAAGGCAACATCCCTCGGGATGAGTGTAAGAGGGTAAGGCCAATTTCTATCCAGGCTGGCGAACTGCAAGTTAACCGTACCCGCGGCATAGCTACGTTTCATGCGTCACGCATTGCCCCTACGACGGGCCAGTATCACCTGAAGCTGTCCTCCGTGTGAGTCAGGCTCTCATCTCCCGAGGCTGCTACGAGATCAGCCTCGGAGACACCACAGGCATGGCCACGTCGGCAGAAATAGAGAGACTGCTCACATTGCTTCTTCGTCACATCCCTGCGCAACAGCTTGCCGGCCACTTCCACGACACGTATGGCCAAGCTGTTGCGAACGCCCTCAAAGCGTATGAGATGGGGCTACGAGTGTTTGACAGCAGTGTTGCCGGCCTCGGAGGCTGTCCCTATGCGAACGGTGCCAAGGGGAACGTCGCCACTGAAGATCTCGTATACGCTTTCCGTGGACACGGCGTGCGGACGGGGGTCGACATCAATCGCCTGGTCATGGTGGGCGCCTGGATATCCGAGCAGCTGGGGATCAAATACGAATGTCGTGCCGGAGCTGCCATTTTGGCCAAAATGTCTGCACCACCGCGGGTGCTGACGATACCCACCGGAGACTGGCTGACGATCAGGTCGAGTAATGAGCTTTCAATCACTCGCTGCGGGTCGACCGTCAAGTTCACCCTCACACGCCCGAAGCAAGGGAACACTCTAACGGCAAGCCTACTTGCGGATTTGACGTCGTCACTTTCCGATCTTGTCAAGAATAAGAGCGTGTTTCGCATCATCCTCACCGGTTCTGGGAAGTTCTTCTGCACCGGCATGGACCTCAGTCCCCGCGGCGCCACGACATCTACCCACGCCGCCGACAAGGAAGCGCAGTTCTTCGCCTTAACCAATCTATTTGAAACTCTTTCCTCAGTGCCGCAGGTCACCATCGCCTGCATCAACGGCCCTTGCTTCGGTGGTGGTGTCGGACTGGCCTTAGCGTGCGACGTGCGAGTAGCGGTCAGGTCGGCATCCTTCACCCTAAGTGAGGTCAAGCTCGGGCTAGCCCCGGCGGTCATCTCCAAATATGTCATTAGAGAGTTTGGCTTCTCAGTCGGCCGTCACGCTATGCTGTCGGCCAAGAGCCTGACGGTACCCGAGCTGTGTCGTCTGGGGGTCATACACGAAGTGGCCGAGGACACAGTATCCTTGGACCAGGCATTGGAGAAAGTTATGAGACAACTTAGTTTGTGTGCTCCGCGGGCATCTGCCCTTTGCAAGTACCTGGTGCGGACAGCTTGGAAGCACCCCGGCGGTGATTTGCAGGATAAACAGATCAAGGAGACGTTTGACGAAATGATGGGATCACGAGAAGCAGCTTACGGTGTCGCCGAGTTTCGAAAGAAGACTAAAAACGTCGATTGGGAGGCGTTTTACGCAGCCGAGGCCAAAGCTGCGGGTCGGGCTAAGCTGTAATGTGGCCTGTCTGTCGTCCGGGATCGGAGTCAAGTTTCATGAGGGCGAAACCTCAGTCCAAGTTGAGCTACAATTATTCTGTTGCATGCAATTATTTACATATATTGTTACATAGGTACCTACCTCTTAGATCATAGAGTGCAGACTGTGCAAGTACACAACTCAAACATCGTCCTCTTTGCCGCGATGATCTACATGCGAGCCAACCCTCGGAACCCCGGGTTTCCCTTCACAGGCTCTAGCTTGACAATCTCCAGACACATGCCCAGCACGTCCCTCGTGTCTCTCGGGTCGATGATCCCATCATCTAGGAGGTGAGCAGATGTCCAGTACGATTCTGATTGGAGCTGGACCTCCTCCCGAAACCGGCTGCCGTCCTCCGCCTTCGACTTGCTCCCTCGTCGCCCGTTGGAAGTCGCTGTGATCTGTTCCATGACGCCGCCCAGCTGATCGGGGCCCATAACTGAACAGCGCGCCGAAGGCCATGACCAGAGGAATCGCGGTTTGTACGCCCGGCCGCACATGGCATAATTGCCAGCTCCGTAGGAGGCTCCACATACAACACTGAGGTGTGGCACGGTGCTGGTGCTCACAGCACTAACGAGCTGGGCACCCTTCTTGATGAGGCCGGCCGCCTCTGTCTTGACGCCGACCATGAACCCGGTCACGTTATGAAAGAAGACGAGGGGAATGTTCCTAAAGTACGCGATAGTACGGGATTAGCAACTGTAGAGTTTCGAATGGGGAAGCTGCCTCCTTACTTACCCCTGGTTGCAGATGCGAATGAACTGTGTGGCCTTGTCTGACTCTTGAGGAAAGATGACGGGCCGCTGGTTGGCGATGACACCTACAAGATGGCCTATGAAACCAACGATTAGAAAATGTTCCGGCTAACTTGTTACGAATAGAAGATGCACCATACCGTGTATTTGACACCAGCCCGTGATCATGCCAGTGCCGTATGACGGTTTGAAGAGCTCCATTCTGGAATCATCGATAATTCGTACGAGAATGTCTTGCATATTCATCGGCTTCCGGATATCGGGGTTGATCAATCCCAGGATCTCTTCACTGTCGTATCGTGGCGGAAGGGCGTGCAATGATGCAGAAACAGGGTGAGAGGCCTGCGCCGCCGAGATTGTCTTGATCCAATCTCTAGCTTTCCTTATCGCATCGAACCTACAACCAAAGAGAATCATTGGAGTCAGCAGTTGCCTTTCATCGGCATCATTCGTTTAGGCTTACTCATCGACGGCGAACTGATCTGCAAGTCCTGTCACCGTTGAGTGCATCTCAGCCCCTCCCAGGGTTTCAGGGTCAGCAATTTCGCCAGTAGCCATCTTTACCAATGCTGGACCGCCCAGAAAGACTTGCGCTTGTTCTTTGATGAAGATGGTGTAGTCCGATAGAGCTGGGTGGTATGCTCCTCCAGCGACGGACGAGCCGAACACAACAGCACACGACGGAATCCCGTTTTTCGTGCGCCTTGCCAGATCTCTAAAGATCTGACCACCCTTATGAAAAACCCGAAATTGCATCGGCAGGAAGACTCCGGCCTAAGCAATCCGTAAGTTCAGAGACTGACAGTGCCGAAGGAGGGCAGCAGCACAGAGCGAGGCCACTCACCGACTGAACCAGAGCAATTATGGGCAAACGATTCTCCGTGGCTATCTTGGTGACTCGGTTCTGCTTTAGGACTGCAAATCACACCAGCTTGTTAAAGAATGACCTTACTGATAGCATCCATTACTGGAGTGCTCCTTACCAGTGAATTCATTCCACGAGCCACCATTCAGTGTGGGTACATGGGCCAGAACCATGCACCGTACGCCGCTAGAGGGTGAAAACCGAATAAGTTAATGTACCTTCCAGTCTGAGGATGTTCTCTTACTTCACTACACCGATACCACAAACCAGGCTGGCGCATGGAGTGGAATCGGTCAGGCCGCTGCCAGCAAAGAGGCCGAGCTCTAGGAAGGGCGAGTCTTCGTCCAGGAGCAGAGACACCCGGTCGCGTGCTGTGGCTGTCAGCATCTTCGGAGATATGGCTAAAATTTATGTGACGAGAACTTGCCCAAGATTCTCCCGCGGGAGATGTGACTGTGGATAGACGCTTGGGAGCCTTCTGAGAAGGCAGCCTGCATCTTATCCTCGTATCGCTTGAGGACCTCGATCCATTCTTGCTGGTTTTCGCGACAGCGTGGGTCACTAGGCGAGATAGTTGATTCAAGAGGCGGGAAGATCGAAACAGCTCCTTGCACACCGACCTGTGCCATTTTGGATATTCAATTTTAATGCTAGAAGTTGGGTGCTCAAGGCGAAGAAAAAAAAAGATCTAAACCAAAAGGGAAAAATTACTGATATTCGCCACAAAAGTATTCATGAGTAAGTGGCAGACCGTCCACGGCGGCAAAGCTTACTATACCTATTTGTTACACGAATATGCTTTTGGGAGCTCTGGCAGGCGGAATCGAGCGTCTAGGGATGTGGTCCTGTTTCTGTTGGCGCAGCCGGCCACGGGGACGGGTGTCTCCCGGGTCATTCCCGAATCCCGGCCCCACCACAGGCAAGCCGAGAGGATGGCTCTCAAGGGTATTGACATAGCCCATCGATGCATATTGATTCGCGGTTCGGCATTGCACTGTTGAGAAGTGCAAAAGGCTGAGGTCTCAAATAACATGGTCCAGCCTGAAGCACCGGCGTCAATCACAGCAAAACGTCGATTGGTTGTCACCTTGTTTCTAGCATCCAAATCTTTTTACCGTTAGGCAAAGATGGCCATGGAACGAATCCGCCAAATTGGAAGCCACCTCATATATCCAAAGCAGCCACCGCTCTCCATTGTTCATGGTCCCACAGAGCCGCCTCTGCTCGACTTAGATCTCGGCACCTTGCTGAGGCTCCAAGCACAGAGGTTCGGCGATCGAGAAGCGCTCGTACAGTCAGACACAGGGCGACGTTTGACCTTTGGCGGTCTAAATGAGAGTAGCAGTATTTTGGCAAAGCAGCTACTTGCAGCTGGTGTCCGCCACGGGGATCGTGTGGCCGTCATGGCGGGTAACATGATCGAGTACGTCGAGCTATTCTTTGCAGTGGGGCGCATTGGTGCCGTTCTTGTGGTCCTCAACAATACCTACACGCCTTCAGAGCTTCTTCGTGCACTTAGCCACACGGGTAAGTTTAAGCCTTGAAAATCACTTGATGTCATGAATACTTGCAGCACTTAGGCTGATTCCGATCGTCTCCGCCCGTTAGGGACGAAAATACTGTTCTTGTCGACTAGGATCGGGACCGTTGACAAACGGGAGTGTCTTGAGGCGGTTCTTGCAGCCACCACTTTGTTAGACCTTCAGGAGATAATTCTTTTCCGCTTGGACAACACGGTGTCGGTTAAATTGAGACTCTTTAAAGATCTCTTGGAGGCAGCCTCGTCAGTTACCGATGAGATCCTCCTGCGGGCGGAAGATGCTGTGTCGCCAGATGATCTATGCAACATGCAATTTACAAGCGGCACCACTGGAAACCCTAAGGCAGCCATGCTAACTCACAAGTAAGTGCTTCAAAGGGGTCCTGCTCAGTCGCCATGGCGGATGCTTACCTTATTGTAGCAACATCATCAACAACGGTACTTTCGTCGGCGACAGAATGGAACTCAGCGAGCAAGATATCCTAGCATGCCCTCCTCCACTCTATCACTGCTTTGGTCTGGTACTTGGCCTCCTCGCTGCATTCACGCACGGCAGCTGTACTGTGTTCCCCAGCGAGACATTCAACCCGGAAGCAGTGGTAAGGGCTGTCCTCGATGAGAAGTGTACCGCCTGCCACGGAGTCCCGGCAATGTGGGTTGCGATGCTTGAGAAGACGAAGCCTGGCCAGGACTTTTCGCGACTGAGGACGGGCATCTCGGCAGGATCGTCCACGCCACGTGCCCTGATGGAGAGTATTCTAGGCACTTTCAACGCCAAGGAACTAACAAACGCATATGGCGAGTTTCTCTTTTGGACTTCGGATAGAACACCTTAGATTAACACGGCTCCTAGGAATGACCGAAACCTCGCCGGTGAGCTTCATGACTCGTTGTCACGACAGCTTGGAGAAACGGCTTGGCACGGTAGGACGCATCATGCCGCATACATCCGCCAAGGTCATCGATCGCAGTGGAAATATCGTTCCCATTGGCATAATAGGAGAAATCGCGGTCTCCGGTTATCTGTTGCAGAAAGGCTACTGGAATGACAAACTCAAGACAGACGAGGTTATGATCCACGACTCCGCTGGCGTACGATGGATGCATACGGGAGATGAAGGCTTTATTGATGAGGAGGGGTTCTGCCACATCACTGGAAGAATCAAAGACATCATTATTCGAGGTGAGCGAGCATCATCCGCTCCACATCCCCCGCATGGATCCTCTTATTCCTACTTGGACTGACCCCTAACTCCTAGGCGGGGAGAACATCTTCCCTTTGGAGATTGAGGAACGTCTCATGAGGCACAACGCTATTGCTGACGCAAGCGTGGTGGGTGTCCGCGACGATAAATACGGCGAGGTGGTTGGTGCATTCTTGGTAACTCATGATGGACGGGAACGGTTCGACGCCGAGGACGTCCGCTCCTGGGTCAGGGAGAAGCTCGGCCGCCACAAAGCCCCAACATACGTGTTTTGGGTCGGAGACGACGAAGTCGGATCGATGCTTCCAATAACAGGCAGCGGGAAGGTCAAAAAGAATGTGTTACGAGATATGGCCGACGCGATTATCAGTCAACGGAAGTCATTATAATATTGCTCGGAGTGAAGAAACCCGCGGCAATGAATGAGGTAACTATGAAGGTCGCTTTCAAAAAAAAAAAAAAGTTCATCTAGAAGACCTGGCGGAAAAGGCGCGCTATAATTACAGGGGAGCTAGTAGGTGAGATATGCTATAAATATTTAATGGACCACTATACTATCTCATTTTTATTTGTACCCAAGGGGCTCAATAGGTATACTACGCTATAATTGTAGGGGCGTTAGTGGATAAGGGCCCTAATCGCTGCTTTGCAGCTGTTAGTCCAGCTAGTAGTAGCTGTTAAACAGCTGAAGAGCCCCTATGGAAAAAATCCTTGAAAGCGACCTTCGTAGTAGGTCACTCTTTTAACAGTCCTCTAGTTTCGCATAATGCTCGATTCAGATGCCTCGCTGTACAAATCTATTGTCTATCCATTGGAACATTACATCCGACTCGACCAAACCGCAGTTTCAGCCGCCAGGGGCAGCAGGGGATAGGAACACGTAAAGAAAACCTACATTACTTCTATCCTTAGCTCAACTCTACCCTCTTAGTTTCAGCAAGCATGACGATCGGGCACATGGGCAAGTATCAGTGCGGCTAACCAGTTATATTACTTAACTAAAAATAGAAATTTCAATCTTCAATAATAT
>JAOWAP010000009.1:442324-456193 GCA_028565235.1 Hypoxylon lenormandii
ACGGCGCCCGTGTTCACGTTCGTCGACGTGCGCGACGTGGCTCTCGCGCACCTCCGAGCCATGACGGTGCCGGAAGCGGGCGGCAACCGGTTCTATATCGTCGGTGGGCACTTCTCGAACAAGCGGATTGCGGACGTCATCCGAAAGTCCTTCCCGGACCTGGCGGCGCGACTGCCACCTGACGGCGCACGGGACGATCTCCCGGCCGACGTGTACGGGTTTGATGCCAGCAATTCGAAGAAGGTCCTGGGACTAGAATATATCAGTTTCGAAAAGAGTGTCAAAGACACTCTCCAGTCAATGCTGGACCTCAATCTGGGGCTTTAGTACCGTAGAACTCTGCGCCTAAATAAAAGCAATCAGACTCGCGAGTTCTCATGCGTATAGTGCCAATGGATAACTGTGATTCTCTATATAGCTACATAAAATACACATAAGTAGCACGCCTTTTAATACATTAATAGGCAGATACCCTAGATATATACAGTTAAATTGCCATTCTGTTTCAATCAACTACTGACTTTTAACCTTGCCGCAGACTCCGGACTGTCCATTTTCGCAAGACCAACAACTTGCGTCGGCCGGGGCTCCGCAGTCCGTATGGTAGACGGCCTTTTGAGGATAAGGGCAGATGACGCGATTGTAGGTAGCTGCACCAGAATTATCTGTAAAGGTGACAGGGGAGCTTTCCGGGGCGGTGCCGTTCTCGACCCACGCCTGAAGCTGCGAGAAGAGACTCAGGGGCGAGCCCCCTTTGATGGTAAAACAGTGGCCGACTCCGGGAGCGGGGAAGTATCGGTAGAAATCGTGTACATCGGGGAGCAGTTCCGATACCTTGTTATAGTAGTCAAGAGTACTTTGATCCGGGATGAGTTGGTCCGCCTTTTGTGATTTCTTTGGTAAGAGATTGATTCTTATATGATGGCAAGGGTTAAGGGGATGAGTAGTGCTTACCAGGCCGTGGAAGGTGACCATCTTTCCACCTGCGTCGCGAAATCCGGACAGGTCTGGATTGTCCGTACTGAGAAGAGAAGAGTACTCTTGCTGTCCCTGGTGGAAAAAGCTTTCAAACTCTGACTGCGTCATGCTGGACACGTTAAAGCTCGGGTCCTTCGCTATGAACTGTTGAAACCATGAAGGAGCCAGAGACTCAGGGCTTCCAGTACATATACCACCCGTGCAGTTTGTCATGGCCGTTCCGTGCCCAAGTGACAGTTCTAAGGAGCCCGTTAAATCAGCCCCGGGTCGAATCCCGTGCCATAGCTTCTTGCCATCAGCAGACGTTACGCCATCCCAACTTGCCTTGACGACACTAGCAGCACTGGCGCTGATAGTGACTAACCCGCCAGTTTGAGAGCAGTTAGTTGACTGTCCTACCATACCGAACGGGTCAAATGTCTCGAAGCATTTATCCACGTCGGATATGATGCCGTCGCTCACCCCGTCTAGGATGTCGCACTGCGAGATGGCAGCGAGGACGATGGCATCTATCTCACAGCCATACGGATAGTAGCCGATGTCATTCATGTACTGCTGAGGCCAGTAAAAGCCAGATGCGAGTTCGGGAAAATGCAACGCGGGGGCGCTAGCCGCGATGCCGTCGTACGCTGTAGGATATCGCTGGGCAAGCGCAAGGCCCTGTCGGCCTCCCTGCGAACAGCCATTAAAGTAAGAATAGGATGGAGCTCTGCCGTAAAATTGCTGAACGATGGATTTACCAATGACTGCCTTGAAGTTTTCGCTGATGTTAATGACTGAGGTAGGCAACCCTGGTGATCAGGGGCTGACTTGGCCGAGAATTACGTACCGACTCGTTCAATGACCGATATCCGAAATTCTCGAGCAAGGCGATGTTCACATGTCCGGGACTCAGTAAGGCCCAGGACTCAGGGGTGTATTGGTCGGATAAACCAGCGTCGGTTGTGACCGTAGCATAGCCTTCGGCCAAGGCGCCGGCCATCGTACCATACGAAAGGTAGAACCGGCCTGCCCCCCAGCCGCCGCCTCCCACTCCTTGGAATCGCTCGTTCCAACGATCCGCGGGCGGGAGCCATACCTCGACGCCGACTCGGTCGTTGTCCCCAGGATGCGTGTAGGTGACTGTGACGTTGCAGAATGTGGCATTTTCGAGCTCGACGGCCGGCTGGATGTAACGCAGGAACGTGGGGACGGAGAAACTGTAGTTGGTTACGACGGAAGCTTCTATAACGATGGCATCAACGCCAGTAAGTCCGAGTGAGAAGGCCGACGACACACAGGCGGAAGAGAGCGAGCTTAAAGACATGGTTAGTGGAGCAGCACGTTATTAAACCACCGCATTTTTCGAGGCAGGTACCTAGGTATGAGAATCCAGTTTAACAGAGGCGAAGACTTCATTATATACCTAATAATGAGCTCGTAACTAAACTTATACGTCTGGTAAGGCGCGTTGGTCTATTCGTCCAGTCTCAATGGATGCACCAATAGGAGGCACCGCAATACGCGAATACGCGGAATGGAGATCCAGCAATCCCCTACTCGACCCAGTGAAATTATTTCCCGCAGCCAATCACATCGGGGGCTATCCGCGTATTAGGTACCGTACCTACCGGGTAGGCTCCGCGTATAAAACGATCAAAGCAAGTTGACATTGGCAGATGATCTCTGTGTATAATACGAGGGAATAAATAAAATTGGCTTCTCGTCACAAGAGGAGACGCAAAAGCCCGTTCTACTAACTAATTAATCACTATGGGCGCTAACGAAATCAACAATGTCAAAGATCGAGCGCTTATAAGAGCGCTCCAGCGTTTCGTTGTTGAACGCCTGGACGCCGTAGCGATCGCCGTATTCACCCCATTCCCAGTTGTCAACAAAAGCCCAGCCCAGAACCCCCTTGAACTTGACCCCGTCCTCATGGATCGACTTGAGCATCTCATTGAGAATGGGCAGGTAGAAGAGGGTGGACGCGAGTTCTGCCCGAGCCCGATCCTCGCTCATGTCGTACTCGTGAAAGCCCGGCCATCCAAACTCGGCGATGGTGATGCCGTCGGTAGTCGGATACGTCGTGGACAGGTATCTGAACATGACACGTGCGTGTTGATACCACGTCTCAGGTCGCAATCGTTAGTAAGCCTGACTCATATAGGGGGGTGGTCTACTTACCCAGAGAGGTGTATTGCTTTGGGCTCCGATCTGCCAGTTTGATCTGACTGTGGTGACATTGGTGCAAATGGGAAAGTTGACATCGGTGCTGTTTCGAAGACACGGGTCTATCCCGTCATCCAGCGTCGTGGCATATACTGCAGTGTAGAAGTCAATCGCGAAGAAGTCGGCTGTACCCTTAGCATACTGGAGCTCCTCTTCTGTGTAGCTGGGCGCTCGAGGTCCTAACGCTTCGATTACTGTAGAAGGAACTTGGGTACCAAGGTAAATCGGATTGGCCATATAGGCAAGCGTAAAATCTAACTGCCTTTCGCTTACAGCTACGTCGTCTGGGCTCTGAGGGTCCAGTGGAAGCGGGAATCCTCCGTTTGGCATAGCCAGCTTCAAGCTCCATTTACCGCTCCCTTTGATCTGCTCCCGGTAGAAGCGAACCGTTTTCGCGTGAGCCATCACGACATTGTAGCTCGATAACCAATTTTTGGTAGTTGCTGCGTCGATATTTGGCTCGTTAAATGTGATCCAAGTGCCAACCCGGTCGGAATAATGCGTTAGTACAATCTTGGCATAGTTTAAGAAACCGTCAACGAATTCCGGGTGGTCGTATCCTCTAATTGGCGATAGTTAGTTCATCCATGAGTACTTCAGACACCTGGCTATAGGCCTTCAGGGGTAACGCATCGTACTTACTGCCACGAGGTACCACCTGTTATGTAATATAAGGGTGTGTCAAAGTGATGCAAAGTGACCAACGGCTTCATGCCGTAGTCCAACACGGTATTGATGAGATCATCATAATGATCAATGGCTTCCTGATTCACCGGCGAACCAGGGGTCCCGAAAGGAAGAATTCTCGACCAGGAGATACTGAAGCTGTACGACTTGACTCCGATGGCAGCTAGCCTTGCTATATCCTGTTTATAGAGGAAATAGTTCAGTACGGATATATCGGGCGGACCGGCTCCGGGAAGACCCTCTCGGCCGCGTCCGATCTCAGCCTCGATAACCGACGGGCCCCTGCCTTCGGTCTTGATTGCGCCCTCGATCTGCATAGCGGCCCCGGTAAATCCCCACTCGAAATCTTCGGGAAACCGGTATTCGTCTGTTTCGCCTTTACCGATAGAGAAGGGTAACGGCGTCGGCTTGACCAACTCGGCGCTCGGAACCGGTGTTGGAGAGGCCGTTGTGGTGAAAGGCGGCGGATCCACGGAGAATGGCTTCCACAGCGATGACCAAGCGACATTTCCAAAGTTGCTATCGGAGTCAGTTGGGCTGGCTACGCTGGCCCAGGTCGTTGTAGTTTGTGGTCCAGCTAGTGGCGACAGCTCTGAGTACGGCGGTGCGTATGTTACCACTGTGGATGGCTTGGGCAGAGCCGTAGCATATTCAAGATCTGCATACGGGGGCCAGGAAAACTTAGTCGAAGAAAGAACGCCAGAGGACAATGCTGTCGCCGTCGTGGCGGCAAGCACACAGCATATAAGAGTGAACCGAGTAGAGCATGTCAGGAAACCGCCCTGGCCGAGCATTGTTCATATTAGTTTGAAAAGAGGATTTTATTTGCTAATATCACGATAGCTTGCCAGTCTGCTAACCTCCGAAATTGGGAATTCCAACTACTTATTTATACCCAAAGTTCAGTTCAACCCGAGAAGCTTTCAATTCCCCAAAGGCTTTATAAGATGTAGTCAGTATTACTTCGCCTATAGTACCGAAGGACTTTGCTAGGCCAGTTCCGACGGCCCTGATGCTACTTCATCCATCTTCTGCTTAAAGAAGTGGGTTATTTTTATGTAGCGTTCAGTCCAGGACCATATCCCGGACCATGGTTCAGCACTGAACGGCACCGGAATACGCGTATAAGCACGAAGGTTGGATTCCCCCATCTCCTTACCCCGAATCTCTATACTTGGTCTGGGTCGTCACCTGAATTTGCGGGGAACCCCTGTGCCCTTAATTCGGCTTCTCAATGACTATGCCGAAGGGGGCAAACATTGACGGCAGAAAGTCTATAGAAAACCAAAAAGTCACCCTCTGAGGTCATTCGGCAGCCTTTGTTCCTTTGTCCAAATTGGAGAAATTGCCATATTATCGTTCGAGCTCACGCGTAGGGACGCTGGCCCCCACCAAATCTATGTTGGTCCAAGCAGTAGAATTGTACCCCTGAATAGTGTGCTACAGCTTTCCTTGCAATCAAAATTCTCAGAATAATATGAAAAGCAACATGGAAACTCCTTGAGTTTACGTCGCAGAGCCGATTTACACTGACTTTAGATGGGCTAGGTAAGGGTAGCTTGGAGCCTCTTGACCTTAAGGTGCAGAGGTAGTCCGACCGTTGGCGCAAGGAACTATCGACATTCGATCATCAATCAAGAGCGACTACTTGATAGGTGTAATTAGTATTACTTCGTATTATGTACAGGAATGTGCTATATCCTCTGCGAGTCTAAATTTTTGTTTACACATTTTTCCAACTATTCTCAGCACATAGCGCGAAGCATATTACCAGTCAGATGCCACCGCGCTCTAGGATAGCGTGGCGCTGAGCGGCAGCTTACGGCTGCTGGGGCCGACATATACAGTCTTGGGGGCGCTAGTGACGGCCCAGTTCTGAGCCTCCACGTCCCAATTGCTAATATCGCGACGAGTAAGGTCCGCCGTGAAAGTCGCCGTGCACCCTGGGTCGATCCGAATACGGTCGAAACCACGGAGGAGGACTTTCGGGTCGTCGTCCCCGCCAAGGGAGACGTATAGCTGTGGAACCTCGTCGCCTACTATCTCGCCTGTGTTCGTGATCGTAGCGGTGACGGTATACAGGACGTCGAATAAGCTAGGGTTGCCACCGGACTGGTCTGCAAGACCGGGGCCAGCGGGGTTCAGATCATGCGCGGCGGAGTCGATAGCTCCTGCTGGAAGGAACTCTTCTGCCGTCTGGCCGTATTCGGGATCCTGGGAAGCGTCTTTGAGAGAAGACGTGGTGTTCACGTATGGGTAAATGTACTGCCAGATGTAGGGGAATGATGATTCTGGGAAGAGGTAGTCATCAAGATCTGTCGAGTAGTTGCCGAAAGTTGGTGCTTCTAGGGTTTGGCCAGCGGTTGGCTGATACTCTCCGGCGCCGGTCTTTTTAACCTGAAGGTCCGAGTATTCGAACGTGGTGTATGATAAACCAAAGCCGAATTCGAAGATGGGAGTTTTGTTGGCGTGGTCTACGGCTCGGTAGTCGATAAACACTCCTTCAGGAAAGTCTTGCTGAGGCGCGCCGTTACCGTTATTGGGCTCGGTCAGAATCTCAGTACCGTAGTCTTCCGCGTTTGCTGCCCAGGTAAAAGGCGTTCGACCCGCCGGGTTGACTTTTCCATACAGCACATCCACGATTGAGCGTCCGCTCTCCTGGCCCGGCAGGCCAGCCCACACAATAGCCGTAACGTTGGGTGAGTCGTACCAGTCTGTGACGATGGTGGGTCCAACGGAGTGAATAACGACGATAGTGTTGTTGCACAACGAGGAGACGTTCTTAATGAGTTCATCACCGCTGCCCCAAAGAGTCAAGTTCTTTCGATCACCCGCATTCCCATCCACCTCGATGTACCCTTCTCCTGAGTCCGCATTGACGAACACCAGGGCTATCGCGCCTTCTTGCGTGACCAGTGCCTCGATCGTGGACGATGCATAGTTGTCGAGGACGGCTTCGATGCGAGTATGGTCGTCCAGAGCTTGGTACTGCAATGCATCGATAGGAGTAATCAAATACGGGAAATCATCACTCCCTGAACCCCATCCCATCGCGAGTGTACCTTCGTCGCAACCTCGATCTGAACAGCCGTTCGGACCCAACGGGCTAGGACCAGCGTCTTCTCCGATCACCGCAAGGAACCTAGGCTTCTTCAGCGGGAGAACACCTTCGTTTTTGAGAAGGACAGTAGATTTGGCGCCAATCTCGCGGACGAGATCGCCATGGTCTTCTTGAGCATCGACATGCCAGTTGATCTGTTGGTAACCCTCATTGGCTGCGAAATGTATCGGGCCGAAAGTATCGCGAGTCCACGAATCGAAAGTGATCGGGCCCTGTTGTAAGGGCCTGCCAACCTTGAAGTAGGCGGCCATAATTCTCATTGCCATGTCGTCCACCCGGTATTGGGGTACTGTGCCATTCAAGACCGCAAGTGTGAGGTTGGTGCCCCAAAAGCTGAATCCCGAGTTGAAGAGTGTATCTCCCGGCATGGTCATGTCGAGGCCAGCCACGGCACTGGCTGCACCCGAGTGCTGGGCTTGCCAATCGCTCATGACGAATCCTTGGAACCCTAGTTCCCCTTTAAGAAGGCCGTTTAACAGCTTAGAGCTGAAACGTCTCTCGTTAGCATCTACACAGTAGCGGACAACAGAGGAATACTTACTTTTGGCAGGCACCCGAGTTGTTGACCTGATTGTACGAGCACATGATTGAGCCTACTCCAGCTCTCACCGCGTCAACAAATGGCCAGAGGTATAACTCGTGCATAGTCTTGTCGTCGATATTGGATGAGATGGGGTCCGAGATGTTAAAGCCGCGACCTTGCGATTCGCCGACTTGTCTGAAGTGTTCTAATCTCTTATGAGCGATTACAGCCTAGGACGAAGAGTCAGGTGTCTCACCTTGTTCGTTGCCAATATAATGCTTGGCGCAAGCAATAACGCCAGCATCCTGGATACCCTTAATAGTTTCGGCGATGGCCACGCCGGTAAGATAGGGGTCAGGGGAAAATCCTTCCCAGTTACGACCTCCCTCTGCAACACGACCAATTGGGCCGGCGACAGGACCCAGAAGGACATCGACACCCTTAATCTTATTCTCTTCGCCCATGGCCTTTCCGCGGCGGTAAATGAGGCTTCTGTCAAATGTAGCCGCGACGGTCTGGCCAGATGAGAAAGCCGTAACATAATCGGCGAAACGGATACCTAAGGGGGAGTCTTGCATGCACAGACTACGGAACCCAAGTCGGGGAATGGAACCGACTTGGCCGACGCATTGCTCGCCTTGCCAGCTAAAGCTTGTTAGTTCTCATAATTGTAGAGCTTGTTTGGGCTGTAGTAGCTCACCCAACACCGGTTGTGAGATTAACCTTCTCTGCAAGGGTGAGCTGTGAGACAAAATCTCTAGCTTTGGCGTAGGCATCTTCCCACCCTTGGGCAGTAGGACTCATCCATGGCGAGGGATAGTGCGGCTCGGAGTGAGCTAGATCTCGCTTGTCAATCTGTAAATTGTCAGATATCACGAACTGCGTTATCGGCGGGATTTGTGCCAGAAATTTGAGAAGCTGCATATTGAAGAAACATTTGCTAATCCATAAATAGAATGCTAAATAAACGATAACATAGATGTCCGATCTCAGTACGGTTGAGGATTGAAAACTACATGCGTAAATTTACGCCTCAACTCAATTGAGAACTTGAAGAAGCGGTGTTCTCCCGCTACCATCATCTCCATACAGAAAAATAACACAAGGAGGCCGAATACCGCCCAGAGAGAAACGTAGGATTGGGGAGATTACTAACCGCATTAGCAGCTGCAGTGCCGGTCACCGCTAATAGGGCGGCCCACGGCGCGGAACGCATGGCGGGCTATGGTATAGGTCGGACCGGTCGTTCGCTCGAGGGACGTCAATTCAAGTCAACAAGCCACGAGTGACTATCCGGAGGGGGGAAGACGAGATGGTCGAAAGGGATAGAGCAAAACCACCAAAGTAAGAAAGGGAATGAGATTCTCTATTAAGTAGGTAGGCTCTTGTTAAAGAAGGTCCCTGTTCAAAGGGCTAGAGCTCCCCTGTAAAATGCGGATCGGGTGATCAGCAGGCACCTAACATAAGCAAGGCGAGAAGATGTCATGTAATTCCCCATACAGCAAGGATACGAGTCCACGAGCTAACAAGGTTCTCCGCTTGGAGAAGGCTCTTATATCATAGTAGCGTCGGCGTTGCACACAGATTTTGGCCGAATAGCGGTGATACGTGAAGTGGAATTAGTATTTGACTAACGGAGGTGACGGGATGCTGTGTTTGCCATTGTTGCAACATATATATTCACAGCTTATAAAGAGATTATGGGGATCAATAAAGGAGATTGTGGCTTACCTAGTTTGGTATGAAGATCACTAGGAAAATTGCGTGTTGTTAGAGTCGCGGTCCTTAACACGCCTAGTGTGCTACCAACATATCTCGAGTTGACGATGTATAAGAAACAACCGCGTACATATTAATATCAAGCATTGGGATCAAGTCATTAAACTCGTATATTCCTTAGGCACCTAAGGTAGGTTCTAAGAAGCCACCAAATGACATGTCATTTAAGGCCTGCCATGCTGCCATGTAAGGAATCATCTTACGACGCGCTCTCGCGTTCTTGGTATTTTGGCCTGGCATATTGGGGTAGTACACGGGTAGTACACCCACTCACTCCAACTATTCCGTACAGTCAGCGGTGTCACGTATAAGATGACATGCATACTTCCCTCAGGTACAATACATGGATGGCCGTATTCGATAGATAATAATCGCTGCTAAGCAGAAAGATTTTCAGGGGAGGAAGAAAGTAATCAATTCCTAATCCCTTGGAAGGATTCCGCTTTAGGAAAACAAGGTCCCCGATTTAAAGCGCGGGTGTGGGGATGCGCTAGGTACGCGCTAGGTACCTGGTCGGTAGTAATTTAGTAATTTAGGACACGAGGGACGAGGGATAGACCAGCGCCGAGGAACCGGGCCTTGCGGGACGTTTTAGTGTCGTCTTTTACATAATGCCTACGGCCAGCTCAAGCAGTCACCAACTCATTAAACATCTACTACGTAGATATTGGTATATCAAGGTCTAAAACATCCCTTGAAACTGGTTTCTTCAATGCCTCTCACGTCCATCCCCAAATCCGAAATCGTTGGGTTCACACACTCAAGAATAGATGAGAAAGACAGAATCCGACTCCGAGATGGAACCTTTACGAATTAGGGGATAGGTATTTGGACATATCGCCAAGGTACTCGGGGTACTTGGCTAACCAGCCTACCTCAAAGTTCCCACAGCAATATCAATCGATGATGACGACGAATATCTCCATAACTTCTCCGGCTTTCCTCACCTGAGAGTTCCGGGCCCGTCACGCACTTCTTGATTCTATCGGGCCGTCTCCAGCCTTAGTTGCCCTAGCGCCTCGGGGAGGTTGGGGTACTCAGGGTACTATATTTTGCACCCACGAGCCCGGTATTGCACCTCGGGAGAGTGTTTGCTGACAACTGTGGGTAACGTTGCCGTGCGTGCGGGGGAAAGAGACTAATGGACATCAGTCGTGCGGGGGATTTTGAGGCGAGGGGAATAGGTTGTGGGGTACTCACATTTTGGAATTGTAGACGATTCTTGTTTCTTACCTACCTACCTAGGTACACATACTTGCAGCTTCTTACAGCTTTCTTCGGCGAAATATGCCTAGACCTAATTCTTGACGAGGGGGCTCCGATAGCCCGCTTACCTATCCTACTTCCGTCACCATGGGGCTACCTATTGGACTCGAGAATTGGTAACTATTGATTATCGACAGAACGAGGTGCGGGGTCGGTGTTCCTACAGATTGATCACACTCAAGATGAGCCTCCTCAAAGTCGACAAGAGAGGGAGAGACAGAGCCGGTAGCTTTTCCACAAGCGACTAAGAGTCATCACTGACCAATTCCAATGACTCTAACATAATTTCGTCTAATTCAGAGCTCAGTGTCCGCTGTGGAAATGCTATCTTGGAGAATGGCTCGCAACGCCTTGGGGATAAGTCAGGTTAGGCTATGTGTAGCTTATGCTAGGGTTTCGAGTTGAGATATCCGTCTGAGATGTCGTGTGCGCAATAGCTCTAGACATGTCGAGGGTTGGTGCCATCTTCAACCATCATCTAAACTCCACACCAGATGAACCCCTACAGGCTCACATATTAGCACAGTCCGATGATATGCGAACGCGACCGCGACCGCAGCTCGACTTATGGTCTCTCCAATGTGCTTTCTGGCAGTCCTGACACCATAGAGCATTAGCAGAGTTCGCACGATGTCAGAAATGACGGCTCACTTTGTCACAATACCATGCTGCCTTGCATCTGCTGCATCTCGAAGGGGCCTTTCTGAGATCTGCTTCGACTTTGCTACAATAGAAGCAGCTTGGTTCTTGGTAGTTACGAGGGACACCAGGCTGGTAATTGTCAAGTGCTGCTAGGAACTGAGCTTTCCCTGGTCCGCGGAAGCCGTGGTCAACATGGGGCGAGGCGTAGCGCGGGTTGCAATTAATGCGTGGGACAAGTTCGCGAAGATGTTGCATCTCTGATCTTGAATCTTTAGCATTAGTAGCTATCACTACGAGTACTGTCATAATAGCACAAGGTGATTACACGAGATTTAGGAGAAGTCGATGCTTCTTGAACATAGTGGCGGTAGGGAAGCTTGTTGGCGAGCTCGTCAATTGTAGAACATGAACTTACTCGCTGATCTCGGCACCCGCGCGCATCAACAACGCGCCGACGATTATAACATAGTACTCTCCATCGACGTCGGATTCCTTCTCGCGCCAATGGGATATGAGTTTCTGTCCCAGGCCATTAGAATCCAGCTTGTTCCTCGCTTTGGCCGCGATCTCTGCAAGCTTTTCTTGATATTCCTCCGTCTCGTAGTCGACCATTTCGACAAGACCCAAGTCGTCCGCACCCCCGCCGAAGGTTTTATCGATGTCTATTGCAATATCCATGTCCCGGTCCCCCTCAAAAAGACCTATCAGAGTCAGATGTACAGCCAGGACGATTATGATGACACGGCTGAAAACTTACGCATTCCCCAACGACCCATCTTGACTGGTGTACTGATTCTGAGGATGTAGATACGGAACACTTCTTTGAGTTGAGTATGTGATGTCGATGGTATTAGGCAAAGTGAGTGCTGGATTGGACGAAAAAGAAAGACAAGAGAAAGTACCTAGGTAGTTGAGTGAACTACCTAAATATACATGTACGTGCTAAGAGGCTAAGAGGGAAGTCTTCAGTCTTAGTGTTTCTTGATCAGAGTAAGGTGCAATTTAGAGCTTCCAGTTTCAAGCGTAAAAAGTACGTCGTGATTTCCACCCAGGACTTTATAAGCCGTTGCTTCAGCAAGTCCATTAAGTACCTCCTGAGTAACGAGCGAAGCACAACGACGCCGTAGAATTCTTGACTTGATAGGCGCGCAGCATTTAAGCTCGAGGAGAAAATATGTATTTTATTTCATTCGTTAGATATTTGCGTGGGTAAAGGAGCTGTTACGATGGCCATCGTCCTTGCAATTGAAAGCTTAAAAAGGAGAGAGGCATTCGGGATTCACGACAAGGAGATCACCCAGTAGATAGAAAAGCCATGGTCCAGTAGAAATCTAAATTATGGCCTAAGCTTAAATCTAAACGTGCTGCATCAATATAAAGGATCTAGCCTAGAGAAGTAATAAATTCCTTGCTCGATTGTGTTGGTTGCGCTTCGGATACATAAATGGCCATCAGAGGCTCTTTAGGTAGTTATGACCACGCCTAATACGTACCTATTTATCCTAAAGCATTAACAATTTAGGTATTTTAAGGTAAAGTGCAACGATGGTCCCTATCTGCACCTAGCAGATAGCTGACCATAGTCGTCATTTCACTATGATGAATCGTGACTTCTACTCTGAATCGCCCCCTTTCTTCAACCACAAAGTAGGTACCGAATATCCCACTACGCTCCATCTTTAACACCCACTACTCCCCGGCCTGCCATAAGGGTATTACTAGATAGTATTATGTATAATATATAGCAAGAATGTAGTAGGTTAAAAGGAGATCAGTCCACAGATAGCTACCTAGGAGGTACCTAAAGTATTGACCGTCGGGTCTTAACCTAATCGCACTCGAAGCTAACCCTAGGATGTTCGTCGATGTTTGAACAGGTAATTTTCATTCCAAAGCCAAATAATGTTGGCGAGGCCGGGTATACATAAGATACAGGAATATTATACATTATGCTGTCAGACCTTTCAGTCGATAGATGAGCTAAAAATAGGGGTACCAAAGCATACTGGCCATCACCTGATAACCAAGATCGGACTTGAAAACCCTCCAATGCGAAGCAGGAAGAGGCCTTTAGCAGCTACTACTACCATCCTCTGGCAGCCTGGAGCTGCGCTAGACGAATATTCTGCTTTTTCGGCTCCGCAAAGTGTTTCGGAGCTTTCACTTTGCCGGCTTCGTCCGCGTCGCGTTTCTTGCGCCGGTCTAGTAGCGCCCCGCTGTGCTGGAACATTCTCGGACGCCTGAATAATTGGGACGTAGTGAGATCAGATAAGTTATCGCGAAGCCATTCCTCTCATCCCCCGTAGTAGGTTGGCCGGGCCCGTCTCACTGATTCATATGCCGTCCATTGTGGAGTCGTGTCGTGGGCAAGATAGGTAGGGGTAGCCGGTGGTGGTATGGACCGAGGGAACGGCGGATAGTAGCTTCGTCGCGGTTGAGGCACCTCGGCCGTGGCCGTTTCGTCTATGTAATAGATAACTTCGTCGCTGCGGTCTTCCCTCTCGAAGACGGAATAGGGCGTACATCCGCATCGTCGAGTACAGCAGCACCAGATGACTACGCCGAGAACAACGGCCCCGATACAGCACCCCACGATGATGCCGATCTGTTGCTGCCCTAAACCGTCGGAAGATGCAGCGCCCGCGCTCCAACCCGGAGCCGG
>JAOWAP010000009.1:464314-481625 GCA_028565235.1 Hypoxylon lenormandii
GTGCGTCACCGGGGAGCCGACCGTGCCTCGGGACGAGAAGAAGAAGAGGGAGATGTGGTGGTTGACCTGGCTGACGATGGTGAAGTTGACGTTGAAATGTAGGTTTAGCGCCTTGATAGGGATGTCGGTTCGCAAGCTGCCGTCTTTCCACTTGTGCCCGAAGGAGTACGGAGATAGAGAGCCGTCTCGATTCTTCATCATCAGAACCACCGGGTTCTGTATGCCGGGTACTGCGGCGGAGGCTAGGACTGCGGACCAGATGACGCAGTCCGGCGACGTGAGGTAGTTACAGAGGATCGTCGGCGAATGAGGGTCGGCCGGCACGCACGACACGTTGAGAATCCTTCCTGTTCGCTGGTATGCCTCCCTAAATGTCATGGACCCGCGAGACCACCAGCTAGCTCGACGAGCCCAGTCAACGGAATCAAATATCGCCCCAGTCTTCCACCACCTAGCCAAGCACGTGCTAATAGACTCAGAACAAGCATTGATTTGATGCGCTAACGCCGGGATTAATAGTTGTTTCAGCTCGTCGTTTGTCCGTGTTGCGACGAGCGATGCGACCAACGCGCCGCCGCTGGTGCCGGTAATGACATCTGGTACTAAGTCCGCCTCTAGGAGGGCTTTTATGACCCCGAAGTGATAGTATGCGAAAGACGCACCCCCAGACAGGCAGAGAGCTGTACGGCCGAAATTCGCGTGCATGCGTTTAAATAGTGCTCGCTTTTCCTCGAAGGGTATCTGGTTGGTATGTATTAGGAAGCGGGTGCTTTTTTCCACTAGCAAACAAACAAATCGCTTAGCACTGCTGCACTGGTTGGAGGAAAAGGGGGAAGAGTTTAACATACCTTCGTCTACGAAATTTTGGACCAAGTTTTTCGTTCCGTAATACGTCTCGCTGTAGAGCCTGGGGTTTTCGACCCCAACGAAGTTATTCTTGACGCAGGCTTCTGTCAAGGCCATTAGATCTTCGACGGCCTTACTATTTCCTCCCTCCGTAGACATGTCTCCATTTCCATATCCAGGCGCACCCGAGCCTTTCGCTTCCAGTGCCTCGGCAGCCTTCCGATTTTTGCGGAGTTGGTCCCATACGCGGCGGACCGTCTTAGAATCGTAATAAGCAAACTCGTTCTCTTCTTTCCATTGTTGATTCCCGAGGAAGGCGTCCATGTCTTTCGCAGCCTTGACCCAGTCTCGATAGCTGCTAGTAGCTCGCATGTTCCGTCGTAGGATCTCCCTCTTCCCCCTCCATGCGATGAAATGCTCGTAAAGGAATATGTAGAGTCTCGTCCATAGATACGATGCGCCCAGCCCTATAATCCACATCCCGACGAATAGGAGGAAGGGCCACTTGAGTAGCCCGTATAGATAACCCTCTCGCGTCTCGTCCACTGTGCGGCGGCCGAGCGCAGTCCTCTTTCTCCTCCTTCTCCGTCCATGCTTAGAGATCTTTTGATTTACGGGGGCCCAATCATTCTGGGCCGTGATAAACATAGCGCTCTGGGAGCCATTCTGACCGGCGGCACCCTCAGGAAAGGCTGTGGCATCAACTGATGCCACGGAACCAGATCGGGTCAGCTCTAGACTGCCTGTGCTCCTAGCGGCGGGACTTCGTAGTAGAGACGAGGTATCATCGGAGGCATTGTTTAGGGGGTCAGGGGCGCTTAGGGCGGAGGCGAAAGCGGCGAGGTGTTCGGGGGGAAGAAATTCGCGATCGGCATCGGGTAATGTCGTGTGATCGAAGGCTTCTGGAGGGAAGCCATAATTAGGATGGCGTCTACCGGTGAGGAAGGTTACTCTCGGTTTAGAGGATTCGCCAGCCATGGTCGCTATCTTGACGTATAATGCATATATAGAATCATCATGAGGTGTAGCGGCGATACGGACGGGAGATGGTGTAGGTAACACAAGAAATCATTGGGTTGATTTATGTGGCCAACGTGGCATCGTTGTCTCGCCAGTTCTTTCGGCGCCGATTCGAGTTGTTTGGAAAAGCGAAAGCCCAGGGTGGAATGGCTGAAGTAGAATGACGTCGAAGTTGTTGAGCCGGCACCCCGTTGTATCTTAGTACCCTTTCAGCCCTTGTCACCTGTAAACCACGCGACTGGTTGCTCATTGGCCCGAGCTTCTAACCTCCAACGGAATCATCATCGATCCATTGATCCATACAGTCAGGGCGATTGGCCCAATGAACCCCAATCTCACGAGTATTCGATAGAACTAAAAGAATATAATGGAAGAATGCAACCCCACGAACATCGATATCAACACAGTAGTCATCTACTACTACCACTACTAATAATAACGCTCAATTATTCATTATTGCGATCTGGCAAATGCCTCTAGCCATTGACTCCAATAGAAATATCCCGTAAAAACATCGACCTCTGGATGATAATGGTAAGTTGTCAAAGGATCATGTTTCCCGGTTGGTCATATCTGTGTCTCATCTGCGTCCCATCTGCATGCCTATCTCCGATCTGTGTGTCCTGCTATGGTCTGCCGTGCCTCTGCATCTCTCCTTTTCTCTAACGTTTAGACATACTGAGAGAGCCATCGTATTCCCTCACCGTAGCCTAGTTCATGTTAGTTGATTTTCCTACGTGTCGATTGCGCTGCGCTCAACGAACCTTGTCTCATTACCACGGAGCACATGAAAACCTCAATAGGCCGGATACCCTCCAGCGGAACCTTGCCCTTGCCGGTAGTTTGGTACAAACCCAGCTCGTGACGAAGCTGGTCCTCGGACACGGCGTCGGGGTGATCGATCTTATTTCCGAGGATGACAAATGGCACCTTGGCGAGTTCCTCCATCGAGAGAAGGGCGTCCAGTTCGGCCTTGGACTCGGACAGACGGTCGAGGTCTTTCGCATCGACGAGGAAAACAATCCCATTCACTTCCGGGAAGTAGTCCTTCCACAGCCGACGAGCTACGCAGAGTTAAACTGTTAGTCAACGTCCTATCCCTTAGCAATACTGATTGGCAACCATACCCTGCTGGTGACCACCCAAGTCGAAAGTGGTAAAGCGTACATTGCCGATGGACAGCTCTTCGGATGCTGGATGGTGTTAGCTAGCTGACACGTGCGCCAGGTTATTAGGGGACATCGCGGGCGACGTACTAGGATGCAAGGTAGGCTGTAAGATGGCAACTCGATCGTTCTGTAGGTTTCAACTGATTAGTTTCCTCATCCTCCAAATCATCACGAGTCCCGACGGGCTACAGAGACGACCCCTGGATTCGTATCGATGTAGCAAGAGATGTCGGGTTCGAGAAGCGGGGGATGGAATGAATGATGTCGACGAACCTTTAGCATGTGCAGCAGGGTTGTCTTTCCAGCGTTATCGAGGCCGAGGAATAGCAGCTTGGCGTGCTTGTTCATCAAGCCAAGCGACGAGAGCATATCGTAAACTATCGGGGCCCAGAGGGCAAAAACGTCAGTGGGCTATCAAAATACCAAGAATGTAGGTAAAAACGAACACCAGTTGACTAGCCACATCTTGACGGTTTGTGAATGGCCGCGAGTAGATGAAATAATTGAACTTCGTATGCGGTATCGCGCTAGGTTTGGTTGTAGGTTACGTGTTGCAAGTCTTTTGTATTTTTCTGGATAGTTACTAGAAATGTTGGGCGATGGCAAGGATAGTCCGAACCTTTTCGTTCCTTAAGAAAATTGCTGGAAGGTTAAGGACAACTTGGAACACAGACGGCTAGCTGGAAGCCACAAAAGCTTAGCCACATGTGGCTTGTCGATGAGAGTGGCTTTGGAAACGAAGACGCCAAGGCCCAAGGAGCAGACAACCCCCACTATCCGGCCCGAGCCTATACCTTACATAAGCCGCATTTCAGTAAGACGATATCGACGATACTGCGAAGTAATACCACCTGATCCAATACGACAGTAAGATCTTATGATTATCGTGTATCGTCATTGAGAACCTTACGGATTCGTATTCATGGTTCAAAGAATGGAAGCCTTGATTATGAAACCAACTCATGTGCCTCTGATTCTACGAAAAGACAAGTAGCATTACGGAATAGACCGGGATCATGAACAGTCAATCCGAACCATCAGGTTGAGGTCCAAGTCCTAAGACGTTAGAAAAGCTGGCACTGTTCTGACTCACCAAAGGCCTCCTACCATGACTGACTCCTCGCATCATGATATCTATTGCGCATGTACTTGCAGAAAACATGCATGAGATTGGGTAACATTTAGAAGGCTGTAAATAGGTATCGACCTTCAATTTCCCCCATCATCCTACTACTCTATAGTAATATAGAGCAAACCCTTTTTTCAGCTGGTACATATACCAGCTTCGTCATCACATAATCATTCTGTTCCAGAGGCAAGTCCACGCATAAGTAACAAGATAGGGTAAATATGTTCAATTTCAAGTATATCACCGGATCGCCGCCCTATCGCTGATTTGCCGTTCCCAAGTGGTATCCTGAATGCTCAATGCTACCTGCCCAATGCCATGACAGTAGAAAAAAAAATGCATTCTCCTATGAGAATGTCGTTGTAAAAAATCGTGATTGAAAGAAAAAAAGGTAACCTATGTACACCGGCGAAGGCTGCAAAAACTATACTACAAGCCTGCCTATAAAAATAATGTAAGTGCAACGAATCACCACAATGCTGTGATATGGCCGATTGCATCCGGCAGCCGAAAGTGGAATCTCCATTTAGACGGACAGGACAAATTGGTCCGGACCTAGCTTTCCGGCCATGAGAAGACCAATCTCCCGCATTCTTTCAGCGCCTTGTCCGGGTTGAGGTCGCTTCTCATGGATTTGGCCTTTTCGCGCCAAGTTGCAATGTTTCTGGAAATATTTCTCCTTGAATTTCTCCTTTCGGCGTTGGCGCTTCTGCTCGAGGCCCTTGACGATGTCTATGGCACCCCGTACGTGACGATGCGCAGTAGTTGACGAGGGCTTAGCATGTCGGCGATGAGCCTTTAACTGCGGGAACATTGCCGGAGCTCTAGGAAGAGACTTGGTATGCGTCAAGCCAGGTCGGAATGCAAGGCTTTTGAACTCGTGATTCGCATGGCCTACAGGCTGAATTAATGATGACGGAGGAGATAGTACCAAGGGTCCTGGAGGAGGCGATACGAATCGGCGAGGTGAGTGCCTGTCAAAGAGTCGCCTAGGTGACCGACCACGTGGCTTGGGCGGAGAGTGATGACGCTTGGGTGGAGGCGAATGGTAGCGTTTGGGTGGGGTCTGGTCAGCCCTCTTCTTGTGACGATCACCGTTACGCTTCTCGCGCTCGTCTTCCGACAGGTGATCGTCGCTACCGTGAACTGGGTTGTGGGGCTCAATGTCCTCATCTTCCGGTTCCGATGTCGGGAAGCTTGGGTCGATGTCCTGAGGAATTAGGTGAAGCTTCTCTCGGCGTCTAGCAGCAATACACGACATGTACGCATCTTCCAGTGCGCGGTCCTCATCCAGAGTACCGCAGACAAAATCGGTGCTGTCGGGTAGCTCGGGTGTGCCGGGACGCATCTTGATCCGGCGACTCCTTTCTCTCACGACTCTGCTTGGCGGGTTGGCCATATCTGAGGATGAAGAAGAATCAGACCGGTTTCCTGTCATAGATGGGCGACGGTAGATAGGCGTGTTTTCCGAGAGCCGACGGGTTGGGCCACGACTTGGGGTCCACAGTTCCAGGTTTCCACCATCGTCGTCGTCGTCCGAGTCGGCGAACCCAATTTCGTTATCCGTGTTATAGCCATCCGAGAAATCATCGCCGGAACCATAGCCTGACTGGCTATCAACATCATCGAAGCCGTTGTCTGCTTCATCCATCTCAAAATCGTAGTGTGGGCGCTCCTGTTCAGCCTCTTCTTCATCATCGTCTAGGTCGTCGTCCTCTTCCTCTTCATCGAACTGTTCTGCCTCTTCATCTTCCTCCTCGTCTTCCAGTTCTTCCTCTTCAGCTTCCTTTGCTAACCGGCGGATTTCATTTTCTTTCTTGAGGGTATCATTGATAGTCAACCGACGGCCAGGCGCCGGCTGGTTTAAGCGAATCCAATCCTCCTCCTGGGGTTCGTCACTAGCAAATTCATGAAAACGAGAACACTCGCTATTTAGATCGCCTGGGTTGACCGTCAAATACTTAGCCGATCGAGTGGCGATTGGGCTTTGAGATGACGGTCGAGGAGTCAGAGATCTTTGGGATCGTCCGCGATTGGTGGATGGTGACCGGAGTTTGCGTACCACAGCAGGGGATCTTTCCCTTCCTTTCAGCCCAGTGGCTGAGGGAATTACCGGCTGCTGTGTATCGTTTTTCGGAGGTGTCCGATGGGCCGGTTTAGCCGGACAGGCAAATTTAATGCACGGCTTCTTCTGTGGCTTCTCCTCAGCTGCTGGCTTGGGCTGTGCTGGCTGCTGCGGCGGCGCCGGTTTCCGTGCATCGGGCTTCGCTCCACATGCAAATGATATGCAGCGCTTCTTGGTCAAAGCTTCGACTGCAGGATCCTTTGGCACCTCTCTGGTTCCTATTGGTTCACGGCGGAACCTGGCCACGGGCGTAATTTGTTCGGCATCGTGCAACGATATAAAAGCCGACTTTTTGTCGAAGAGATCCGTGTTTAATCTTGCCAGTGATATTACCGGTGGTGGCGGACTCGGTGTGTTTGTGCGTGCGGGACTCGTGAAACCAGTGTCGCTAGTAAGATCCGCAGTCGATGCAAGGCTAGCATTGTCGTTCATTGAACGACTTCTTGATGAAAGGTCGAGATGCAATTGAATAGAATCTTCCTCGGGATGGTGGAGGGCCTTTGTCAGTAGAGATTCGGAGTGGTCTCCTACTTTGCGAATTACACTCCTCTTGAATTGACTGCTGGTGCGGCGCGAACGTCTATCATCGGGAGGTTCGTCGACTTCAGCCGCAGCCTCGTCTTCCAGCCCGTGCTGCATGTGCGCCCCGTGCGCAGACAACGCCAACATATTGGTAGTATTTGAATCGTGTAATCGGTCGTTCATCATTGTGACGGTAAGGGGGTGACCACAATTTTAAAGGAATAAGGTGATGTAGTTTGGCGGTGCGAGATCGGGGGGTGTGTCGATGACTCGGGTTTGCCTCCAAAAGCGCGTCTTACGCCTCCAACGCGCGATCTTTCAATTTCGCAATATCTCGGCAATCGAAGTGAAAAGACGGTGAGTACTAGGGAGAAGTAATGGTTTTATGGATCTTTCTTTTTTCTTGTCAAGTTTCTGTGGTTTACGCAGAAGCGTAAAAGCCTCGTCCCCAGCAACGAGAATCGTAGTGTCCCTAGGGACAGTTTGGCTATAATTGTCGACCCATGACGATGCGAACCGCGTTAAAAGATTTTACCGAACAGATTAAAGAGGGAGTTGGGGGCTTTTTGCTAGTAGTGCAGCCAAGAGGTCAAGAGGTAGAAAGTGGCAGTTGGCGATAGTGAGGTCTTGGGAGGGTGGCGGTTGTGTAGCAGAATTCCAGGGCACTCCGTCAGCAATAAAAAGGATTGTCCTCTCAAGTACCGTAAATTGAAAAATGGCTGAGTTGGACACGGAGGCGTAGGGGTCTTGGAAATTCTTGGCCCTGACTACGCTAAAATATGACGTCGAAAAGCCTGGCCCGGTAGGTCAAAGGGGGAAAACAAATAAAAACGTATTCCAGTATCTGAGTTATTTCGCAAACGTCCGAAAAAGACCAAGTGAGATCCGGTGTTAGTGTTACACTCGTAGAGGGTTTCGGCTTCGGGTTCGCCTTAGGTAAGGAACGTTATTGTACCAAAGGACCTTAGGGAACTCAAGGACGAGTTTGGCTTTGGGAAGGCAATAACTCGGAGTCGACTGAACAGGCGAACAGGCAGACAGGAGATGGGCAGATGGGAAGAGAAAAGAGGCGGTAGAAATGGGAAATGAAGTAAGGGAATCGGGAATGGGTTGATTGAGGGCAGGAGGGGACCGGACCCTATGAGGGTTGAAGGTTAAGGGTTATGAGGGTTTGGGAACCAGAAACAACGGGATCTGGTTCTGTGCTCTTGATGGTTCAAAAAATTGTTTGTTTGCATGTGGATACTTCTAGGGTTTAGTAGGCGGAAATGGAACTAGAAACTGGAACTAGAAACCAGAACTAGAGCTAGAACTAGCAAAGATTTGATCATCCCGCGTCGCTACTATTGTATGGCTGGTATGGTACATACATACACATACATACTTACATGGACTAGACTATACTATGTGCGTATATGTAGTATGTACGACTTAAAGTGTGTTGCGCTTGGTGCTAGTTGCTGGCCGCTTGGTTGCTATGGGGCCGGTGGAAGGGGGGAAAAAACAGGTGGGAAACAAGCGGTATGCGTAACTTTAACCAAGATCCTAAGTCTATTGTACAATACATACATACATACACCGGATACATCTTAGCTAAGTTACGTATCCTACATAAAACTGGCTACGGGCGACATCCTTTCCAAGTCGATCGTACCGTACCTGCACTAAGACCAGTATGTAAGGCTCAGCCGGCGTGGGTGTCGTACTGGTTACATCGTACTGGTTACAGTTACTGGTTACGGCCACTGGTACTCAGTACCGGACTTGATTGGTGTCGCACTGTGGGATGTATTGCCCAGGTGCCCAGCTGCGGATAATGAAGGCTTGGAATCTTGGCTTTAATCGTGGATTTACGAGCGGGGGGCACTTGTTCTTCGAAGAACAAGGGGACAAGGGGGAGGGATCAAAGGAACAAGGGGTCAAGGGAATAAGCGCGTCCTATTTTCCTTCGCCTTCGAATCTTTTTTTATCATTGCAGCATTGTAGGCAAATCGTGGAACCAAAAGCCACGGATCACCGAAAAACCCCCGTCAGAAGAACAATCCAAGACACAACCTGGAACCCTATGTACATACATACACACATACAGATATACCGTAGTAGGCATATGTAGGCATATGTAGGCCTATGTAGGTAGGTACACCCAGTTCGTCGTCGTACTATACTACATTCGTTTTATGTCTTATACATATGTACGTACAACGTACAACGTGAACGATACTGGGCTGTCTGGCTGTCTGGTTGATTGGCGACTGGTTGACTGGGCCCCGGGGCTCGTACCGAGTAAAATGAGATATGAGTATGTAAATATCTCATGACCGATATGTAGGTATTTCCCATCTTTCCCGTTGATTCAATAATATCACAGCGAATAGATGAATCGACGACACCCAGACCAGCTGGGCAACCAGACCGGATGAGTAGCAGGTCACCGACTTCATGATTCCTGATGCTTCACAGTCGCATTCCGTTTCTAAGGATGATGGGATAGGTAGAATACCGATTTCGCTTTTCCCATCTATTGTCATCTATTGTTTCTATCTGCTTTTTGCGAAACGGCTTAAGCAGTAGTACAAAGGGCCGAGGCCGCTCTGCGGTCTTTGTCGAATATGCGCCCGGCCCATCTGGACCTGCAAGTAATTTCTCTGATTTTGTTAAGCTGTTACATGGGCGATGGGCTGAAAATCAACGGATCCGCGTGTTGTGCTTGATCGCCCACGAGCCACTTTTTTGCACCAATATCCTTTTTTCTCACCTAATTTCGCGCGTCTTGCCGCCTCGATGCGATAGTGGAAGACCTACTTAGGTATATCGGCTAGGGCTACATATATGCATGCAGTTTAGCTTACAGTCGTAGCTGACCCAGAAGACCCAGAAGCGGTGCAAATTTCTTCTCTTGCATCTTGCAGACACGGGCGAAAAAGAAAATTCTTTCCTTTTTGTCTCCTCTATTACACTATTACATATTACATGAAAATTTTGTTGGGAGCTGGGGAGTCAGGGGAGTTAGTATCATCCTTCGCAGTCTTCGCAGCCTTCGTAACTTGGGTAGCGTGAATCATTTACTCATAATGATGATTTACAGTGTGATAAATCAAGAACCCGATAACATCCGCGGTGAGGCAATAAAGTCGCTATACGTATACCTGGTATATAGTCACTGGAAATAATTGCCTTGATTGCCTTATGTTATACGTAGGATTACTTGTTCTTGGTTCTTGCTTAGTTCATTACGGCATTCTTACGGCAGCTATTTTTCCAAAGTGCTGGGACTGGCTAGATCAGATACCTCTTTTGATAGTCACACCAAATCATAGCAGAAGAGCACACACACACATACACACAACATATACACACATGAAGGGCTCGGATGCAACCGCACATGGTGGGCATGTCGTCTCACCCACCACCGCTCGCTATCCCCTCGCCTATCCCGAAAGTTGTGTAATGACTCCGTCGGCAGCTACTTTGTGACCACGAACCTAGCCACTTACAAAAGGTTGGTTTTATGTGTGCGCATGCAGAGCTTAAAAGGTGCTGTGTATCGTACCATCGCGTAAAGATATATCACAAAGTTCCGATCAGGCGGTGAACCCCTAAAGTGAATTACCGGTTTGCGAAGGTCTTAAGGTTATAAGTTCCCCATCCGGCCTTCGTTTTCTCACGAAGCAACGGAGGTAACAGTCTCGAACCTAGGTTGCAATGGTAGCGGTCGCAGTCGCAGTAGCAGTAGCAGCATGTGAGGGGCAAGGTAATGCTTCTTCCCTATTCCCTATTCCCTATCCCCTATCCTGAGCCTTGCGACACGGACCATTCGAGATGGATGGCAGCAGAGGTCCAGAGGAGGAGAAATCCCCTACCTGGGTACAGTATGGTTTATACAGTACACCTCCAGCTCGAACCTCCACATCTACTACATACATACAACTAATGTAGACCGCTGTGCCGCCGTACCGCCGTATCGGCTCGACGTGTCTGTGATTCGTCCAGTATTGAACCGAGATACTCCTGCGTCTAACTGGGTCCTTCTGCGTCTAGCATGACATTTGGTACTGATATGCAGCACCCTGCAGGCTGCATCACAACAACCCAGCTCGGGGCCACACGCGGGTATTCGGGATAATAAAGGGCATATCCATCATCGCAGCATCGGTGGCATGTGGGCTTGATTCGCTTGCCTCATATGCAACTCTATCACTCACACCCTTATGCCCTCTGACATCAGAAAACGATATTAGTCTCGAAGAGCAGATGTGCAGCTCTCGTAGAACACGTGTTGGTTTTGCACTGCTGGGACATGTGAGACCCCGTCCCGGATAGTTGACAGGACGGGTATGGCGATCGTTGCGTGTTTTCTCCCCCGTCGACTTACCGCCGCATCGCCAATGGGAGGCATTTTGCTATAACGCCGTAGCGAATGAAGGCGGCATGAACCCCAAAATCTGTCCCCTTTTTGGAGGAGGCTTGGAGGTTGATCACCGTTTTGACACATCGTACGCATGGTACACAGCGCGCGCGCTCTTCATCGGCCTGAGGCGCCGTGAGGGGTAACCAACCTACCAACCTGACTGTGTCTTACGTTACTCCAATCACTCCTTTCGACACTCAGCAACTCTAGCTGATAAGCTGAAGCGTTGCCCGACTCTCTCCACCGGTTTGCCCATCGTTGCTGTTCTCAGTGTTCTGCTTTGGTCATATGTGATCAAGCACCACCAACGCGGGATGCTCTAACCAGTCTGCCAGTATGCGAGTCTGCCAGTCTTGCCAGTCTTGCCAGTACTCCTACGGTCATAGCACCCTTTTGACCGCGGCACCGCGGCAATAAGCAGCATATGTCAGAGCCACCTCCCCTCACGTATTGCCCACTGCCTATGTGAGATGTTCTTACAGTAGTGTTGGCTTGCTAGCTTCGTGAACCCCGCATTCACAGTCACAGCTGCTACTCATCAAGGCTTACGTGCTGCTGCTCGAAGGGCGGTACCAGCGCGTGGTTGAAAATACTAAACCTAGCTTGGTCAATTCTCCGTCGACGATGGGAGCCTTGATTCCTGCTGCGCATACGTATGCACGTGGTTGGTAGCATCCCCAGGGTGCAGATCCTTGTAAATGCCATACTATGTATAACTCGTGATGTCTGATAATGTAGGCTACGAGATAGCTTGGAGGATTCTTTCAGGGACCCAGTCAACTCTGCCGTTTGACCGCTGCCCTCGAGTTCGGTCATAAATCGACTGCATCTAACATGCACCTAGACTGCTAGTCAAGTTATAACCAACATTAGGAGTATAATGATATAGTGATAATGATTTTATATGATTTTATGATATAATGATATGATGTGCCGGAACTAAAGCAACACTGTATTACACATCCAAGCTGCCAAGTCAGATCTTCATCAGATGCCCATAGAGTTTCAGTTGTCAAAATGGTATCAGACCTACATGCGCATTTCAAATATGCATATTCAGCGTTTCAACATGAATTCCTACAGGGCCATACCTTTATGGGGTAATTGTAATATCAGGTCATTCGATATGACTGCAGAAATCTCCATCAATGACAGCTCGTAGCACAAGTGCGGGCGCACGACTCGATACCTCATAAGAAGCTGTCTGGCTGTCCCAGCTTGGCAGGGCAAAGTTCACCCTAAGAGATTCGCTGCTCGACAATCCAGACCGTCCCTTTCTGTCAGCTGTCACCTTTTATCATGACTCGTGAACGAATAGCTACCTAAATGACGGTTCCGGCGCTTTAAAGGTGAATAGGCTTCCGGCGTATCCCATGGATAGAGACTGTCGACAGGAGTATCTGTGGATGTATCCCCAGCAGCACTTATTATCACAAAGTAGGGCGCCTGTAAGAGTCGTCGGATATGAGCTAGCGACATCAAGTAGTATCTCTAGCAATATCTAATAGGAGGTAGTAGTAAAGGGGCAGAGACGCAATCGTCCCAATTCATGGCTGTTTCGTAGATGGTATTGGTAGTATTTGGGCACTTCTGGCACTTCAGGCCTGAAATGACTAAGCCGACAAGTCACGTGGTTCATCTGGGCAATCGTGACAATCAATGTTCATAAATCGATAGCCAAAATCACGTGCCGAAGCTAGTCTCAACTAGGTCTAGCTTCTGTCTGCCGAAAGCCCGACATCTTCCAAATTGCTTCAAGTCAACGTTCATCGTGAGCTTGCTCTGTCGCGAATACCTCAATTGACAGCATCAGTCATCATGAACTCTCTCCGCGTCGCTCGCGCAGCCCTTAGGGCTCGTCCCGCAGCTATGCGGCTGCCCATCCAACCCTTTCAGCGTAGGGGCTATGCTGAGGCCGCATCCGACAAGGTCCGTCTTCTTAATAGTATTCCGGTACCAGCTCTATTGCTAACTTCTTGCCTCAGATCAAGCTGAGCTTGTCTCTCCCTCACCAGGTAGGAAATCTATCATTCCCTATCCTAACTCTCTCGAAGGAGCACAAGTCGAGAACCCAATGCCTTAATTAGCTCATGCTACGATACGATCCGAAAGTCCGGCCAGCTAATTCCCGCAATAGTCCATCTACAAGTCGCAAGATGTCGTACAAGTCAACCTCCCGGCCGAATCGGGAGAAATGGGTGTTCTTGCCAACCACGTCCCGTCCATTGAGCAATTGAAGCCGGGTCTAATCGAGGTCGTCGAAGAGAGCGGTAGCAGCAAGCAATTCTTCCGTACGGTTCAATTCCTCCCACGAGAATTCGGGTTAGGGAATGCAAGGCTAAATGTTTAACGTCGCAGTGTCTGGTGGCTTTGCCGTTGTACAGCCCAACTCGGTTCTGAGCATCAACGCTGTCGAAGGCTACCCTCTGGAGGACTTCAGCGCGGACGCTGTCAAGGCCCAAATCACCGAAGCGCAGAAGGTCGCAAATGGCGGCGGGAGTGAGCAGGACGTTGCGGAAGCGAAAATTGAATTGGAGGTAATACGGCTCTCTGTTTGTTCATATCACTTTAGGATGACTACTGACATATTCGTAGGTTTTGGAGAGCTTGCAAGCCGTCCTCAAATAGACTATACCTTAGAGGGGGAGAGCCGCGATAGCAACTTGTACATCACAAACTTGTTCCTTACTATAAAAGCAGCTAACCAGCACGAATCGAGCATGCTTTAGACCTATATGGAGTGATTGGTGCTTTCCTTGACGCATTTGTCCATATATCAGCGCTTACCCGACTGCTAACTGCAGCTTCCCTACCAACTCTTTTATTTTTACCTCGAGAGGGACCGAAGCCAATTTCCAATGCTAACCCGTCTAAATATTTGTCCGCTTTTTAATAGAGGACGACTATCTTGAATGCCTCTTCATCAATCACTACAAGTTTAGTAAATCCATTATCAGCTTAAGTATTATTCGCGACATCCTCTCGTTAGTCGTAACTGAACAATATTGAGACGGCGAGACCATACCCTTCGAAGATGTCAACCTGTTCCTGGGACGATCCTCCGATAAGCACGAACGCACCCTCTACCCACAAACCAGCACCTTTGGCTCAGAAAGTCATCCCAAAAGGAACAGTCTCGTCGCGAATACGTCGGCTCCACCGTCTTACCCATTCCCATCACGGACTACCAGAAGACCCCGAATTTACAGCCCGAGAGCGGCAATATGTATTAGTTGGTTAGGGGCGACACTCGGGTTCATATTTCGGCGCCGCGGGACCATGGCTCACTCCTCTCAGGCATTACTTTCTGCATTCACCGGGTGCTCGTGGCAGACATGTCACGGAGCATACCTTTACTAGCAGAACGTCCAACTCACATGACAATGCGCTGCGGTCTACAGGATTCGGCCAGCAACCTCGACAAACTTATTCTGAGGGATTGGTTCCTAACAGGCCGAGGCGTAGCACGACAAGCGCAGTTGCCAGTTCGTACACCTTTCCAGCACTTGGGGACTTAGATCCAGAGCCAATATCTACTCGCCCCCTATCGGTAGTTAAACCTCCGCGTGTTGCAGAATCCATCCCGGAAGAACCAAGCGTATCGAGTGCGTCGACAGTTTCGCGAGCGTCCTCCCTAGCTACAGAAGCCAGACAGCAAAAGTTTGCCCGCGAGTTATTTGAGCAGCATGGCATCGGGAGACCATCTGGTTGGTTTTCTGACGAAGACCTGTCTCTTTTAGGCGATAGGACTGCCGGTCTCCGAAGAACCTATAGAATCTGCCACATCTGTTCTTCACGAACTTGGTCGGAAACTTATTGCTTATCTTGCAAGCATCGTTTATGTGTGAAGTGTCACCACGAAGCACCCGAGAGCACTAAAAAGGACCACACTGGCTTTTCGGATCACCCGAACCCTATTAGCATGATAGATGAAGCACCGGTCGCTCAATCGGCATCAGGGACTACGCATGCTGTTCAGCATATACCGCGGCCATATAACATGGTTCGTGGTAGCCAATCAGCTCAGCAATTGACATTGGCTCCAACATCTCATGCACATCATCAGGAGGGTCTCACTTCTAAGTCTTCGCTAGAAACTTTCGGCAGCAAAAGGCTAGCACATCAACACTCGATGCCAGCAGTTACAACTCCCTCATCGAGACGGCCAGGCTCCTCACGAGGTTTAGTTACTCAATCAGTAAGACATAATCCTTTTATCGTCGCGGATAAAGCAGCAGGGGGGTTGACTTCTAAGTCATACATTGCCGATCAATCGGTCGTTCAGAGGTCTCGATACTCGGTATCCTCGCAGCGGCACGCAAATGATTCAGATCATGATGCATTCGATACTCACTCCGAGTGTGATAACCCCATGTGTAGAGCAACACATGACGGGCATTATCCGTATCGGCATAGCATCGTTTGTGCTCTTCACAGAAGTGAGGCATCAGGGCCAATTTCTATCACTCGGTCGCCAAACTCGCAATCCCCCAAAGGTAAGTCGGTAAGCCCAGGAAGCACAATTCATAGGTATCGCCGCACGAGCTTCCACGACCATCATCACATTGTAGGGCACCTCACCAGTGAAACCAGTCATGAGATCCATAAGCACTACACCAAACCTCTAGAAGAGTCGATCGAGGAGCGAATAACTCCGATTTTATCATCCAGGCCAGCCACAAAATTAGGAGCACAACCCCATCAACATCATCGGCCTTTCACTCCAGTTGAACCATTGGCACGAGCCGATTCTCTTCGGGACGATCAGAGGGTTGTACCATCCGGTCATTTTCAACATGGCAAGCATTCGAGGCTACCGAGAGATGTCAAGCATGATCCAGA
Source organism: Hypoxylon lenormandii (assembly GCA_028565235.1). NCBI lineage: Eukaryota > Fungi > Ascomycota > Sordariomycetes > Xylariales > Hypoxylaceae > Hypoxylon > Hypoxylon lenormandii. The sequence goes on from JAOWAP010000009.1 coordinate 480,376, forward strand.
AACACCGCTTCTTAATGTATGTCAATCGGAAGAGCAGAGCTACCACGCGGAGCCACCTCAAAGAGTCTGGTCTGCTAAACCCATTGACTATTCCAATGCCACGTGCAAGAGAGACGAATTGGAAAATAATTGTCACGTCAGACAATCTCCGAGAACATATAGTGCCACAGGTCAAAGGCGAGAGTTCAACCACGTTCAACCAAAACTCATACCTCATGATCAAAGGCATCAAAATGACCATACAACGGGTAATCATACCGGGCGTGGACACAAGGCAACCAAGAGGCAGCCCAGTCCACGCATAGCAAAGGGAGTCGTCGACGATGTCACCCAAAGCAAGGGTCCAATACCTAGAGGTCGTGTGCTAAGCCCACCGCCATGGTTGAAAGCGCCGAGCAAGGAAGCAGGGGATGCCAGGTCCAGACTACGTCCCGTTAATGCGAAAAATCCTGGAAGCTCGTCAAATTTCCACGCAACGGAAAAGAGAGGTAAGAGTCCAAGGGGGTTGGCCCGTAGGTCTATAAGGAAGTCAATTGAGAAACTGGGCATGTCGAGTAATGCTTTCTTGAGGATTTCTGCCCCTTCTCCGCCGACCGCTTGGCACGTCACACAACACCAGAGGCCAGAATCTTGGATGGGCAATTCATCCGAGCACGCCCATTCCAGGGCAAGCTACAAGGTGTCTACGGAGCCAATGGGATCATCACCAGTCTCCCCTTACGAGGATTCGCCAGTAATAAACCACCAACCACCCTCTCGCAATAAACGTCTCCCAACGCACCTTCCAGGTGAAGATGTCAGGTATTCACGCAACGCGTTCCTTAGTCCTTTATCTGCTCGGTCAGCTGTGCTTCACTCACGCCAATCCATCGAACAACCCGACCGTGTCTACAGATTCGCTCAGGCACAACATGAGAATGAGACAAGCCACCAGGAAACTGGGTCTTCTAATTATCAAATAAGCACCCATGCAATACAGGACTATAGTCGGTCTCCGTCGAGTATCTTGACTCGGTTTAGTTGTTCGCCTCTGCAGCCACGGCGTATCTTACTTGATGTCGGCCAAGGTGCGACATCTGAAAGGGCTACTCCAGTTCCAGAAGCCGAGGGCAAGGAATCCGACTCTGCTCTCGACGAGGCCTCGGACTACGAAATTCACCGGCCGAGCCCCATCCCGCCCCCGAACCATGACTGCGGCTGGAAGGATAGGTATCTGGCTCTGACCGCCGAAATCCGCCTGCTGAAGGCGG
>JAOWAP010000009.1:482308-510831 GCA_028565235.1 Hypoxylon lenormandii
AGGGCAGGGGCCAGAGAGGCCCGTAACTGAGGATGATGACCTGGGGATCCAGGGGCTCACGATTATCATGCGCCTAAGGGGGAGGGATGACTTGATTATCAATACGGACTTGACGCGAGACGGAATGGGATTGTGAGGTAGATGACAAGGGTAGTTGATAGTGGCATAGGAGAGGCTATTCAATAGTTTTTAATGTCATAATTGGACCAATATTCCACTTTCGCGTATTAGGTGACCATTGGGCATTGAAAGTATCGAAGTTTGTTTGCAATCAGCAAGGACCTCTATCGGATCCTACCTACAATTATATCCCAGGTCTAACTATGGCTTCTCATCCACCTCCCGTGTTTCCCCCAAGTTCCTTGGCAGATATCTATATCGTGATTACCTATTCTTTGTCTTCTATTGAATATTGATGGGGATGGTTATGTTCCGTTAACTCGTAGGCCGCAACCCTAAGTTCCCCAGAGGTGCATTTCAGAGCTATGCGCAGCCTCACCGGCGATTGATTCTTGCCGGCACGTACCTTCCCCTTCCTTAACTCAGGTAGGTAGGTTTGAGCCAACTACACGCACCTGCCCTCTTGGCCACATCTGAGCCATACTTTTCTATTTATTGATCCTTTCCGTAGCCGGACTGGAGCTATGTCATCCCAAACTAGCTGGATTCGAGCCAGTCATTCATCGGCAGCTAGGTCCAAGCTATCGTTACAATCAATTACGTCCGGGTTTGAGCTACTCTGTTCATGATGACGACCGACAGCCAACCGCCCCTCCTACCTCCCATTCCCAAGCTACTGGGGGAAGAGAATCTCGAGCAATGGAAGCGTCGCGTTATACAACACCGCGATTACTACGGTCTAAACCCATACTTTGATGGCACAGCCAAAGAGCCCGCCGATCCTGATGCCAAATATAAATATCGACAAGAGCGCGCACACGCCACGATCTTGATGTACAGAACGATCGATCAAGTGATAGACCTCCTCAAGACTGCCGGTTTAAAGAGTATAGAGAGAGACCCCAAAGTCCTGTGGGATCTGATTCTTAAAACTATTCCCAAATTATCGACGCAGTCAGTTCCTGAACTACTCGATGAGTTCGAGGACACAAATCTCGAACCTGGAGTTACCCTTCATTCATTCAACGCACGATTCCATGATGTTGTCAACCGCCTTGCCTATCTCGGTGTGTCTTTTTCATCCGACGCAAAGCTATTCCACATGATTCTAGCCATCAAAGGTCGATACGCTGTATGGGACGCGTCTCTCGAGCGCGACTTCCAAGACGGCACCCTTACATGGAACTCGTTTCAGGCGGAAGTCGTCAGACGAGCAAAGATAGAAAAGAATAACCATTGCATAGCGTTTCTTACAGATGTAAAGAATAAGACGCGAGGACTCAGCAAGCACGATAATAAGGTGCCCGAGGTCGAGTGCTCGTTCTGCATTAAGACCTATCCCGCAAATTGGCCCTATTGTACAGACTGCTCTGAGCATCATCCCGGTGGTGGAGATAGGTGCTATCCCTTTGACCCCGAATTATGGCCACAGAGCTCAGACACTGTTGCCATCTTAATCGATGGTATGTCCTAACGACCGATTCATACAGGCCCCTAGCTTGCGAGGGAGAGCTAAGGAGGATTAGGGACGCAGGAATTTATGTATGTCAGAGGCCTCTTTTCGTGATAGCTTCACTTTGTGGGGGCCAGCGGGAGAGTGTCCCGGTACCCGGCATCTATCCTAGGTGGCCACTGCTGGCGGTCTGAGTTTTCTGGCTCGCCTTGCGTTTCGTGGCGACACCGTAGCTAGGTTCTATCTATCTACATCATTCGCACTCTGCGATGGATTATATGCCTATTTGTAATACTCGCGTATCTACATCGCCTATTCGCTCAAGCATGTCACAGCACAACACCCATCTGGATCGAATCATACTATATACCTAGAATTAATCCACGTATAGTAGATATCCTTACCAACCAACTGTCTGAATCCCATGCCAACCGGTGGTCAAAGGCGGCTAGCGACCTGCCAAGTCCCTTGGACGAGGAAGCTTACCCCATTGAACTTCAACATCGTTAATTAGCCAAGGACTCGTGATGCCGCAATTGGGATTGTATGCCATCTGTCGGATATGGGCTAGGGATTCAGCGAACAGGTGGGCGGACCGTGCATCAAAAACCTAGGCTCCTAATCCGGGGTATCAAGAGAATGACAGACACAAGTTCCACCTTAATGACAATGGTATACCATCACTCAACGAGCTCGGTATATCAAGTACTACCTGGAGGGCAAACAAGTAAGCAACGCGTACGATCCTTGGGCATCCCTTTTCCATACCTAAACTAATTGGTACCACAGATTGTACGAGAACCTTACCTACCTAGGTACCGAACAAACCAACATTCATCTACCGTTCAGACGGGTTTCTGGGAGTTCCACAAACTATGATTTGTAAGGATTTCCTGTGTTGCGTATGATGTTCACATGATCTATCATGACGAGGACGATGGTACGAGTTCAAGAGACACAAAGAAGAAAGAATCGTAGAAAGACACGGGTGGGGAGAAGTCATGTGGCTTGAGCGGGCTTCCGGAAACTCCAGCGAGACCGAGGTATCTGGAGAGCAGGCAGGTAGGTAGTGCAATCCCTAGGAATGTGGCTAGTAGGCTGGCGCATGTTGACCTGTTGGCAGCGCTGCTGGTTGGCATCAATGAAGCCAGCCATTCATCTCGATGCAACCATGTCTCTATATGTCAAGAGTGGGCATACTAGCCAGATCGTAAGGTCTGCGACGGTTATTCCGACTGGGATTCGACGGAACACGGAGCTCACAGCGAAGACGACGTCGTGTCTTCCAAAAGTTATCGCTTAACCAACCCTTACCGTCCTCTCTACCAAAGCGAACAAGTGGAAGCAATATGATAGGCTACATCACATCCGAGTGAGCCGAGTGGCCTTGAAAAGGAGGCGAACTGGTCCAGACTTCCGCCACCATGCATACGGTCGCCATTTAGTTATACTCGGGCGGTAAATGACGACGATGGGATCTTGCCGAGGTGGGTTGCACCGAGACATGAAGCTGTTTCAGCAGCTGTGGAGAGAGACAAGAAGCTGTTCCCGAAATACGTGCGAGGCGAGGCCGCGGATCAGCCGTTTCCGATGCAGGCTGGCAGGTAACAAACAGTAGTCTACATAGTTGACGTTGACAAATGGACACGACGTTCAAACTTGGTTTAACGTTACGTAGCCGTGATTGGTGTTGCTGAGATGGCATATTGGGCTGGCTGGTGAGACGAGATCTTTCCGAATTTTACACAATATCGAATCGAAGCCTTGCCTAATTCCTAACTAAAGTGATAAATATAGAATATTACTTAATGTAGCGAACAATTACGTTATTCTATAGTTCCCCGCCAACGCCGGGGAGAACAAAACAAACATTAGACGTAAGAAGGATAGATATTCCTTAGCAGTTAGGGCCCGTCCAGACGGGAGATCGTCTGAAGTTCTTTGATAATGCCAAGGAATAGCCAGGAAGCCCACGAGCAATAAGCTTTGCCAAGTTGCCAAGAAGACGTCTATCAGATCGAAGGGCGAAGCAATTCTTTGGGATGCTTGGATGTGCTTGGATGCTTGGCAAGGATGGACGCTAACGCTAACGAAGATGGCAGATGAACCGGATTGCGCGATATGCGGGATGCGGGATGGGTGCGTGATGCGGGCTGGCGGGATGGGATGTGTGTTGATCGCGGGGTATCTTGGACGGACTTTTTGGCGTTCTTGATAGGATTATAGGATTATAGGGTTCTGAATAATGTGATACGGGAATGCGGCCATGCTCGTGAGGTTTTCATCATTCGAAGTTGGTACGACTTGTAGTTATAAGTTATAACAAACACCCACCCACTCACTTTCACCACCTACTCTAAACTACAGTACTGGTGACGATCCGTTGGCGTCCTTCTCTTATTAGATTAGAGAAATAGCATTAATAAGACTGCAATGGAGTCTAATATAGGTCAAGATCCTCCGACTTAATATGTTTCTTTTTCGTCTGCCGTATATCATGCCCTCTAAGATTGCCTCGCCCGTACTTGATTTGCTGGCTTTACATCGTGACCCATTCGCTCGGCGGAGACTGCATCGAGACCGCATCGATGACAGTTTCTCCCAGCCGTTCAGAGAGAGCCGTTTTTGATTCGCGCTGTCACTCAGAGTCACTCAAGTGTCACCCTCCACACAATTTCGGCTGAACAGGTCGACGGGTCACACACTCCCCCCCTTTATTACCGTTCCGGGTAAGTGGTCAATTAATCGACGTGGCTATGTGGCTTTCTCGTACATCCCGTCCCCCAGACAGCCAGATGACTTTCGGAACGCCAGCCCATCGCATTCCAACCCGCCAACCTCCATCAAGCAGGAATCAAACCAAGGCAGGAATAATTACAACTCCATAACGTTTCTGCATACACCTGGAGTATATGCGGCCGAGAAAGCACTTTGGATGTTGGGGGTGGCCGGCAGTATATCGTCCATATTGTTCGTCTACATTCTTCCCGGCAATTGGCTTGTGGGGACGTCATGAATTTTTTATTTTGATGAAAAAGTGAAAAAGGTGAAAAGGAGTTTTCCGTAAATTGCCGAATCGTTGCACTGGCTGCAGTTACTATTACTACGATTCTAGATGGATTCCGCCCGCCATTATACGCAGATACGAAGATTACTACGGGGGTTTAAGTCATACCTGGGTACCAAGCCCTCTTTCGGTCGCTTCTTTTGTGGCCGCTTTGGCGGAAGATGGATTTAATAATCGAAGAGGAAGGATGAATAATTCATAGTCGCCGTCTCGGGACTTGTTAGAATACCTTATTCTCCAGTCTCCAGTCTCTTGCCTCTTGCCTCCTACCTAACTTAGGGGTATGTATGGTAAATCCTTTGGTGAGATAGGGAGATGCAGACACCGAAGGCTATTGTAATCATTGAGGTAATCAATGAAATTGCAATCTTCAACCATGTCGCCGGCCGCTGGCTGCGAGTCCAACTCAAACAGCTTCTGAGACGCGGCGCTAATACTTTCCACGGGGAGGGGGGACATTGCAGCGAGCGAGCACAGGGCAGCACAAGGAACGCCAGTCCACTATCCATTATCCACTAATTAAATGAATGAATGAATGAATGAATGAATGTACGAAGTACAATACCTTAGGTATATTACAATACAATAGATAGAGCACCCACCACCCGATTGAATCCAATGCGAAATCCGTATGACCAAATATACCTAAGGTATAATATATGTCAGTCAGTACAAGTACATGGCCATAAGTAACACTTTTACACTTTCTTTTCCCCACTTGACAAGGATTCTTTCAGATGGGAATTTCTAAAAGTTTAAGCAAGCGAAAGAACTAAAGTCTGACCCCGTTTCTGATTCCCCCCCGTCTTATGTATTTGCCTTATGGGCCTAGTCTCTTCCCCCCCAAGTCCCCCAAGTCCCCAAGTTTTCTTATTTCCCACCCAACGAACCGCGCCTGGCTTCCCATCTCCCGTTTCCTTTCAACCCAAGACTTCTGGGCGCCCAGACATCATCTCGAATCTCAAGACGCACGAAATACATGCCCGCCAACGACATCGACTACGTTATCCTATAGCGCATTGGATCATCTTCTCGACGACAACCCCGGTCGAATAAACGATTGATTGGAATTTGCGGCTGGAAGTGCGATTGTTGACCTGCGAAGATCTATATTATCGGACGAGACCAAGTATATACCGCAACGTACATACGTACTCCCGGACCTACCCGACCGACACGCGGCTTGTCAGCCAACACTCGATCCAATCGATTTCGTACCACGAAACTGCCACGATCTCCTGGCCCTTCGAAGGCTATTCTCATTCCATGGCGAGTGTCTCGCGATAGCGTCACAGGTGTCTGAACGTCGTCGCTTCAACGACTACCCGTGGCCGCTTGTCTTATGCTTCCAAGATAGATCCGCTACGTGTTCTGCAACCCAGGATGGTTGCTACTACGACTTTGCCGATTGGCACTTCTTGCACGGCCTATACTCTCCCTTCGAATGGCGTGTTGCAAATACCAGGAGCCGACCCGACGACCTTGACGGCCGCCGCCGTCTACTCGCCCCTCTGCACCGCTCTCGCGCAACCCGCTATCATCGCGAACGGAGGCTTTGAATTAGACGAAACATCAACTTCCAATCTACAATTCTCCGACCTTCGAGATCACTTCTATGCCTCGATCTTTCCGCAATGCTACGCCCTAGCTGCTACAACCGTCCTCGCTTATTTACTCCTTGTTATGCTCTTCATCGCGCCGAGGTCCTTCCTTGACGGCGGTGTGGTCGTCCTAGGCCGCCGTGGTTTTACGAATGGCCCTTCGAACGGCATTAGCATTGGTGGTCGACCGTGGCTGCAGAAAGTCGCCGCTCTAACCGTAGCCATCTCGCTGACCATTGCTACAGTGGATACTTTCCGCGTTGCCGAAGAACAGTACGCCTTGGGAATCCAGAATGCTATGCAACTTCAAGATCAAGTGTTGGGCGGAACCCAATTAAAGGTCATTCAACTAATCTCTGATACCTTTCTCTGGTTGGCTCAGGCCCAAACACTGATAAGGCTGTTTCCCCGGCAGCGTGAGAAAGTAATTATAAAATGGACGGCCTTCTCGCTTATTACGTTGGACGTCATCTTCGGCGCACTCAACAGCTTTCACTATACCGGACCTGGCAACACTAGGCCGCGCAGTTTCACGGATGCCATCCCGGCGCTTAGTTATCTCTTTCAGCTATCCCTTGGTTTACTATACGCCGCATGGGTGCTCTATTACTCGCTTATGAAGAAGCGATACGCATTTTACCATCCTCTGATGAAGAATATCTGCCTCATGGCAACCCTTTCTATTATATCGATCCTTGTCCCGGTCGTCTTCTTTGTTCTCGACATTGCCGAGCCCGAGTTTACTGGTTGGGGCGATTACGTGAGATGGGTTGGCGCGGCAGCTGCCAGTGTCGTTGTATGGGAATGGGTGGAACGGATCGAGGCGCTGGAACGCGAAGAGAAAAAGGACGGAGTCCTCGGCAGAGAAGTTTTCGACGGCGACGAAATGATGGAGGTATTTCCTTCGGATCTCTCGTGGCCCCGGCGGCGAAAGAATAGGAGAAAGAACGATGACGACGACGACCAAGGGGAAGATGCTACCACCTCGACGTCAGGCGGACAAAGCAATATGTGGCCTGCTATGTCATCTATTGCGAGCCGGTATAGATCTAAAGCGGAGGGCAGTCCGGACAGGAGGCAACATGCTCCCTTACCGGGCAGGGCGGCGGCTAGGTTCCTACAGCCTCCATTATGGCCATCTCGACCACCTCCAGCTGTCACGCCAGTTAGTAGAACGGATACAGCGAGTGCCGATAGTACGGTCTACGCGGTTCGATATCAACCCCTTACCGAGACGACTTCGAGGACTACAGATGATAGACACGGACGACCGTTGTCTAGGAGTAATAGTGCTACTTCGGCATCAAGCCCGACATGGGAGGGTAATAGACACTCTACCAACCTTTCCCCATTGGCTCTTGCAATGGAAAGTAAGGACGAGGTAGAAGTGGCAGTAGAAGAAGATCCAAGCTCGGGCCGCTGGCAGCACTTGAATCCTTTCCGGCGCACCGTGAGGGAACCTCCGGCAGAGGTTCTTCCTCACACGATGCCTAGGCAACCTAAGCAACGGCGCGACTACGATAGTATTGGTAGATGGGACTTGAGAGGGCGGGTAGAGATCTTTGCCGCCACACAGGCGGAGAGGATTCTAGAAAAAGTTCGGCCGACACCCGACACGGATAGCTTGCCGGTCACCGTTATACCTGCTCCCCCGCGTCGTGGCGCGGCGTTAGCTCAACTGCTGGAAGAGGAGGAATTGCAACTACAGACCACCCAGCAGCCGGTAGCGCCTTCTTCACCCCCGCCACGCAGGAATCATAACCTACCGATACCACCGCCGCCCCAGGGGGTTCGAACCAATAGTACTGGATCGAATGCGCCCAGACCGATCCTAAACCCATCGGAGAGGAACGACACATACGCTCCTAGGCCGCCCAATTCGCAGAGTGGTTCCTTGTTGACAGGCTCGGCACACGGGAGTGGAGATCGGCGGGAAAGAGTAGTCGGCACCGAGAGGCGACCGGTGGAAGATATCCTTCGGGATGAAAAGTCTACCTCATCGTCTTCCTCATCACCGGTGTAGATATGACTGGCCCCAGGCCTCTTCAATCTTTGTCTGATCTAACGGTAGCGCGGCGCTTTCGGGTTGCTTTTTAGGGGAGTAAGTGGTTGATTCTTGGCGGCATTGCACGGCGTATGGTTTTAAAAGGGGAGGTGGAAGCATTTGATCCGAACTGCTCTGCCCTTTCGACACGGAGGATTAGGATAACCGGCTGCGATGTGCTTACATCGATTAGAGGCTATGCTGTAGCCCATCTATACCCATATATATACAGCCAGCCTAGCAGGAGGCGAAGACCTCTGTATATATACAAGCGTCCTTGACATTGTCACTTGAGATTTAGTGTTTGAAAACGTGTATGACACTTGGGATTTAAGCAGGCTATAAAGACCGACACGAGGCTTTTTTTTGTTTACAATACCCCATGGATAGTTCGGCATGGACCAGGCTTGCTTGGGTATTTTGACCCAGCAGCTCGTTTATGGGTGTATCAGATGGTTGGATACGTACGTAGAGCAATAGGCTTTTGCTAAATATACCCTCCTATGATAGAGAGGCTTGTTGCGTCAATGACCTCAAGCTTACCTAACCCATGTTTAAATTTAAACATAGCTAAACAGTACATGTACTCACTTATATTCATCTTTCCTAATATTTTTCCTGTCGTGATATGTATGGTCCGAGCCTCTTGCCACATGTTAATAATACTAAAATAATACTGGTACGCGTATTCACGAACACCCGCGAACCTCCCTATAGAAGATGGCTTCGGAATATGCGGTCGCCATCTAACTGGCCATCAACGTCACATGGCGTCGCGGACTCCGGTACTCTGTAAAGGGTTGCTACCTTGTGTCCTTATGTGGTTAGGCAGCACGTGAAATTAATAGCATCGTCCTAGTAGAGAAAATGGATTCCATAGATTTCGTGGATAGACTTGTAGAGCGTCCAAGTATCGAGCGCGCATCCACCGCGCCTCCCGTAGAAAAGGAGGCACGAGGGCAGTTAAAGGAGTTGAATAATATCTTGGCAATATTATAACCAATGAAAAGCGGGAAAAGGTGAGTTGGACCCTAGCAGTAATTAAAGTTAGTCGGGCTGCCGGGGGAACCCTTAATGGAGTTTATAGTTGCTTTTATGGGCTCCCTTATGCCAAAAAAGATTTTATTTCTCATCTTACCATCCTTACCATCCTTACCATCTCACATCGCGGGTCAGGACTGTCAGGGAGGGTCCTAGGAGGTACTTAACGAGGCTAGCCCCGTCTTATCAAATGTTAAATGCTAGGTAATACCAAGACAAAAGACCAAAATTTGCCCTGTCTTATCAATTTCTTTCCCTCGAACCAAAACCGCCGAACCACCAGACAGACCACCAACCGACTTCTCCTCAATTCTCGACTCGGAAATCCTGGATCGCTTCCACTCCTTCAGCGTCCTGGATTTTATTTCACGGAGGCACAATTGGGCATAGTGGAAAAATCCAAAAGCTGGCCGCATCAATTGGCGGCACATATCACGTCACATAGCCACACAGCCAGACCACATTACCACATAATATCCTAAAGCCTCCGACCCTTCCCTACGGACGGTATTTCTATCTACCTCCTTCTGTCTTCTCCTCACACCCTCGCCTTCGAGAACTAGAACCTAAACTCGAAATTCGCGACAATGGAATCATCTGAGCCTTTCCCTCTGCTAAACACCTCGGCCGACCAATTGCACTCCAGTCCCGACATTGCCATCGCGCGCCGCCGTAGGAAGTCGAGTGGGCTGGGCAGCGAACTTAGGGTAGGCGATACTGGCGCACCTAGTCTGCACACGGGGCTCGCGAGGCTTAACGAAAATTCCGCACTCAACGGCAATGGACACACGCCGAAGCCATCCGACAGCAAAGATATCTCCAAGAAGGGCTCCAAGCGTCGAAAGGCCCGCTCTTTCTTGCGCCGCTGCAAGCATTACGCCGTCAAACACACCTGGATCTTGCCCCTAGTTATACTGACCATCTTCCTGTCCTTGTTCGCCATCAACCCTACCCCGTCCAATCCTATTTACCATTTCATCTTCCTCTCCTACAAGCTCCCCCGCGAGGCCGGCGCCGAACCCGGCACCCCCGCCCAGTATGGCAAGGGGCCGTGGGATATCGCTCTTGTGTCCTTCTACATCGTCGTCCTCTCCTTCACCCGCGAGTTCATCATGCAGGAGCTCCTCCGACCGCTCGCCGTATATGCCGGCTTGCGGTCGCGTGGCAAGCAAGCTCGCTTCATGGAGCAAATGTACACCGCCATCTACTTTGGCGTCTTGGGACCGGCCGGCATGTACGTGATGAGCCGAACCCCGGTTTGGTACTTCAACACGCACGGCATGTACGAGAACTTTCCTCACAAGACCAACGAGGGCATGTTCAAGTTCTACTATCTGTTCCAGGCCGCCTACTGGGCCCAGCAGGCCATTGTGCTTCTGCTCGGCATGGAGAAGCCGCGGAAGGATTACAAGGAGCTCGTCGGCCACCACATTGTCAGCCTGACACTTATTGGGCTCAGCTACCGCTTCCACTTTACGCACATAGGCCTAGCTGTTTATGTTACTCACGACATTAGCGATTTCTTCCTTGCGGTAAGTCCGGATCCGTGCCCCTGAATCCCTGCAATCCGATACTAATAACCGTCCCGATAGACATCGAAATCCCTCAACTACGTCGATCACCCTCTTGTAGGCCCGTACTTCTTCGTTTTCATGTGCGCCTGGATCTATCTACGCCACTACCTCAACCTCCGCATCCTCTATTCCCTCTTTACTGAGTTCAAGACGGTCGGACCGTACGAGTTGAACTGGGAAACCGAGCAATACAAGTGCAGCTTGTCATTCTGGATCACGCTAAGCCTTCTCTCGTCGCTGCAAGCCCTCAACTTGTTCTGGCTGTTCTTCATCGTGAGGATCGCCTACCGCTTTGTCATCTACGACGTCGCGACCGACGACCGATCCGATGTTGACGAATCCGACACGGAGGAACACGAGAAGCAGGAGAGATTGAGGTCGGCCATGATGAAAAAGGCTGCCGAGACGACGGCGCTACCGAACGGCGTAAACGGTACCCTCAACGGCATCCTCAAGGCCCGCCCAAACGGGGTGGAATCATCGTCAACCAAGAATTCAGCCCGATAGAGGCCATCTCTTGACTAATTGCGTTTTTTCCCATGCTTCACGACATTCGCTTGTAGATATTTTTCTCTTTTTTTTTTCTTCTGGGGCGAAAGGGGGGCAAAGCATGTATGATACGAATAACAGGAATTCAGCATATATGGCAAAAAACCGCAGACCAGAACTACCACTACCGCTTGGTTATTCACGGGGTAACCTGTACGCAGTTTTGTCCCGGAAATATGGAGAACCCGCGGGTTGTTTTTCTGTTCCTGGCTGCTTCGCCAAAACATTATTATTATTATCATCATCGGCATAGGCGTTCAGGGAAACGGGACATGAAAGATTGATCCCCAAGCCATTCGCTCCAAGGTCCATGGGAAATGGCGTATATGAATGGGAGAGCTTGCTCAATTCGTTTATTTTTGGATAACGATGAGGCCGAGGAGAAATGATGATGGGGACGGTGGATTGACTTCTCTTGGTCAGTTCGCGATCAGATCAGACGGAACGGAAGACGTGTGCTGGATCTGAAACCTGCCATTGGTTTTTCGGACCTTCGAGATCTGCTCGCTCTGCGACCCTGGCAAAGAGGTCGTCTCGTCTTGTCTCGTCGTTACTGATGCGTCGACGACGAAAGAAGAGGGTTCCGAGAGGAAAGGGGGTTAGGGGCTTTCTAGCCGACGATGAGCATGTCATGACGGGGAAGGGAAACAGGAGAGGAGAAGAGAGAGCGTGGCCCTATTCTTTCGCTTTCTACGTACGATAGTTAAAAACTTCCTTACATAATACTTAATAAAAGATAGGATAGACCATCGCGATTCTGCAAATGTGTGCTTGTGAAAGGAGGTAATCGAAACGTGTATATGTGTGTATGTGCTTGGATGATGGGAGATGTAGTCCAAGTTGAACTATGCTATCCGCTTGGACATATCGTCTGTGGAAACGGGAGCGGCATCGACAACGTATTTCTGCCGGATAGACGTAAAGACCTATGGAAAAGGGGGGTTGGGGTCTAGAGTACACAATGGGTTGAGGTTGGTAGTTAAGAGGTAGCGAATACCTTTCCCCTTACTTACCTAATGTATATTGGCAGCTGAAGGTCTTCCATTAGGAGGTAACTCAGTCAGTCATCTCATCTTCCCAGTATTAGTCAAGCTTGATGATACCGTACATATGTGCTTACCTACCTGTCTTGGTAGTTCTTCATCCCTTCTCCGCCATTTCCTTTTTGCTCCCACGAAATGCAAGATGCAACCGGGACGGGCTTACCTATCGATGCAAGGGGAAATATGGGACACTTACATCCTACCAAAGAAAGAATTACCTACTGTACGGATAAAAATTCGCTCACCGATCAAGTGAATATGTTGGTTCAGAACGCAGACGCGCGTGCCTTACATATCTCACACCGCATCGTCGTCTTTTGCTTCTTTACCTTTGGGTAGATTAGGTAGGTCAGGTAGGTCAGGTAGGTCAGATACGTACTTACTACTACACCTTACCTCGCCGGGTTGTTTCATACATACACACACCTACCTACCCTGTTCATCCCCCCGGGGGACGGAAAAGACCCTTTATCTCACGCGCGCACGCAACGTTGCAGGGTCCCAGAGATGTATCGACGCAGGTACGCACTCTAAATTCCCGCAGTCTTTCTTCTCCTTCTTTCCCCAAGAAGTAATGTAGGTTTGCAAGGATACAATTGTGGAAACCAGGGGTGAAGGGGTAAGGTGGGTTAAAAAGGGTTCAAAATATATTAGCCTTCATGGCAGAATCGGGATAGTTTTCCGGGGTCATGGGGAAGGGATGGGACGGGATGGGAGGAGCCGCAACGCATCATCATCAAAAAAAAGTCTCGCCCGGCGGGAATCTCGATGATTTGGAATCCTCCCCCGAAAAAAAACGAAGACTGCAACGTCATGCATATTTTACCATGGAGCCTATCTCGGACCTCGGCGGCTCAGCCTCGCTATAAGTCCCCCCGGAATTACCTCCTCCAGTTCTCATCACACGGCATCCGAACGGCTACGCGTCTCTTTTTTTTCTCATCACATAACCAATTAATGACACATGACAGGCGTTGCCGGTATTAACAGTCGGTTCATTTGTAGATGGAGTAAGCCATCTCCCTATAGCATCTAGTCATTTGCAAATCCATGCCCGCCATGCCGCCATGCCATGTCAACCCCTTGTACCTGCAGCAAAATTCTCATCATCAAGACTCATTCCACACCGCACGCCTTGCTCGCCTGCAAATGCTACCTTGTCATCATCTCATTAAACGTTCCAAATAGGCCAGAGCAAAACCGAACCGACTGACTGGTTGAACCGGGCCAAAAAAAAAGAACCTCTCGTGTGCAAAGAAAATTAGTAGAATCCGTCCTCCCTTTCCCTGTCATCGGATTTGTTTCCGTTTACCATCCCTGCCAATTCCTTTCCGCCTTTGCCGGAACTTTTTCATGTTTATGGGCCATGTTCGATCATTTGTGCAATCAACGATGTTGAATTAATAAGACGGAACAACATAAGTCTTTTGGTATCGTTGCGAAGAATCGTGACAACCGGAAAATGCAAAGCCGTTGACATCTCCGCATACGGAGGAAGTCTTTTTCTGTATATGCCCCTCCCCCCAACGCCGTCTGTAATGCAAATGTCCCCCAGAACGGGACATGACAAGGCTCATTAGCAATAAAAAACTATATATCGCGGAAAATGGATAATTATGAACATGAATCGAGCCCAGAGTCGGCGGTGACATTAATATTAGTGGGCCGATCGAGGTGGTGCACCTTCGGGGGGTGTCATAGACTCGAATTGTGCTTCAAGTCGGCCAGGGGTAACCGACTCATCAGACGAGCTGCTCGAGTCGTCATTGCCGCTCGAGTGCTCTGCTCGGTTGTGGTGATCGCCCGAAGGGGACGAGGCAATGTTAGCCTTGCGCAAAAGCTTCTCCGCCTTACGGGTCGCGTTACGCGCATCCTCAGCCGCCTTCTCGGCCTTGGCTTGACGATTCCACATGGATGCGTATCGACCATTGAGTTCAAGGAGCTGTGCGTGTGTGCCCTTTTCGACGATGGTTCCCTGGTGAAGTACAAGAATCTGGTCTGCGTGTGTGATTGTCGAAAGACGATGCCTAGAACCATGTTAGTTGGACAGCTCATTACATGTGATATGCGATGATGTGTCAGCACTTACGCAATAATGAGCAATGTACGGCCACGACCGATGTTGGCGAGTCGAGACTGAATCTGCTGCTCTGTATGGCTATCAAGGGCTGAAGTAGCCTCGTCTAGCATGATGATCCTAGGATTCTTTAGCAGAGTGCGCGCAATGGCAACCCTCTGCTTCTCGCCGCCGCTCAGACGAAGACCACGCTCCCCAACCTTAGTGTTGTATCCATCCGGGAAAGCCATGATCTTGTCGTGTATGCTAGCGGCTTGACAGGCTGCCATGATATCGTCGTCCGTCGCGTTCTGGTTGGCGTATCGTAGATTGTACATCAGGGTGTCATTGAACAGGACCGTATCCTGCGGCACTACTCCTATGTAGCGCCTGATAGAATCGATCGTAACATCCTTAATGTCACGGCCGTCGATCCTAATGTTACCCTCCTGGCAGTTGAAATAACGATACATCAGCCGGAAGAGAGTCGATTTGCCGCCACCTGATTCGCCAACGAGAGCTGTCGTAGTGCCAGGTTCGCATGTGAATGTCAGGTTCCTCAATGCAGGCTTTCGCTTGTCGTAAGCGAATTTGACCTTGGAGAACTCAACGCGGCCTTCGCAGGTAGTGACGTTAAGAGCACCAGGACGGTCAACGACAGTCGGACGCTGCTTGAAGAGTTCCAAGAGACGCTCTCCAGAGATCATGGCTTGCTGGACGGTACGGTAAAAAGTGCCGAAGAAGTTAAGGGGTCCCTGCAGTTGACCTAGGTAAGTCATCAAAGTAACGAAGTCACCGACTTTTCTCGTGCCCATCGTCACCTGGTACGCGCCGAGCATCATGGCCACCAACATTCCTATCATGAAGACTAACGACTGGCAGATATTCATGGTGCTTATACTCCATGTAACCTTCGCTTCGGCAACTTGGAAGTTGTGTATCGCCTCCCTGTACCGATTGAACTCGAAGTCTTCCGCGTTGAAATACTTGACTGTCTCGTACGAAATGATGGAATCGTTCTTGACAGCCTCTTCTTCCCTATCCGCGTTAGACATTGCTCGCCTCTGATCGGCCGTCTTCGACGCCATGCGAATTGTCAGGAACAGATAGTAGAACGTGATGGAGCACACTATGACCGCATACGTAGCATCAAACCTGACGTAGAAGTAGCTGATAGCTACAAACAAGTCGATGAGCATCGGAAAGACCTGGAAGGTGACCTGCTCGAGGAAGGCATTGACCGACGAGCCCTTGTTCAGTGCGGATAGGACCTCTCCAGTTCGCTTCCCTAGATGGAAATCGAGACTTAGAGAATGCACGTGTTCGAAGGCCGACGTGGTGAGAGCACGGTACGTGTGCTGCGAGACGGGAATCCACAGCAATGACCTAAGCGACCCCAATAACCCAGACGGCCCTTGCAGTAGCTTATAAAGAATGAGCAGCCCGAGCGAGACCCAAGGCATAACACGCTTCTCGCCTTCTTTGAGATCGTCTCCAGAGAGCTGGTCCGTGACAATACCAATCTGGTAAGGGACCATAATATTGACCCATCGCTGGAGGGTCAATAGGACGAAGCAGACTACGACAATGATTTGTAGTCTCAGCTGCTTGTTTGGCCACATGTAAGGGAAGAAAACGGAATAACCACGGAGGTACTCGAACCAGGTGGTATGAGGGAGCTTCTCCGGTCGGTAGAATCCGGCATCCTCGTCCACCATAGGGTGGCTCGAATCGGCGGCACCATTAGTGTTGCCATTGGCTGAGCCGTTCGTGCCCGGGTGGGGGGTATGCCCGTTTGAGCGGTAACCATTCGTCTCGCCGTTGAGGAGGGGAGTGCTCTCGTCAGCCTCATACTCGTAATCCTGTCCTTGCTCATATTTCTCGAGCGACGCGCGCTTTCTCATAAGGAAGATGGTCGAGTAAACTACCACCATGCCAATTATGAGAGCAATTCTAGCCACGTCCAAGCTGAGATCAATTACATCCCATTTACTCAGCTCGTCCACGATGACATATTCCTCCTTTATGAGATTGGTCATCACCTTGTGGGGGCGGGACAAAACAATGGCATCAGAGACAAAGATAATAATCTCACCACAAAGCGCGAAGCACCAGGTGGAGATGTGGACCAGACTTGGGCTACTTTTCCAGTCGAACATGGTCAGGGTCAAGTAGACATAGAGAAAAGCCGAGCCAAGGACAAAGACCTAAATTTGGTTTAAAAGCCGGTAAGTGGTTAGCCAGCTGCAGTTCGCGAATGCAAGGTACGAAAAAGAGGTGAATTGGCTTACGGTTTTCGGCTCGCCGCACCACCACCCATGCTCACCGTCAGCGTTCCTATGGATCAGAGCACGAGCTGCAATTGCACCGCCGGCGCCGAAGAATGTCAAGGTCGTCAATACCATCGAGTACTGGAAAAATCGCCTAGCAGACGGACTGAATTCTTGGGGGTCCGAGGAATCGTCGTCGTCTCCTCTTCGTCTCTTGGTAACGGGCAAGGGCTTGCCGCCAGGACCTCTGACAGTGGGCACGACTACATCTTCCTTGCGCATGGCGGTGTAGACAGAATGGGTGGCACCGATAACGATGAAGGCCAGAAGGAGAAGATCCGGATAGAGGTACTGGGTAATATCTCGAACCCTCTCCGCCAGGGAGTCGGGAGGGTTGATGATGACTTCTGCCATCTTGGTCTGTGAAACGTGCGAGTCAGCATAGATGTTCACGGATACATAAAAAGCTGTACAAATGGGACGAGGGCATTGCACTGCATGCTGCAAGGCGTGCTTGACGTACATATTAGTGACGGCAGTGCTTGTACTGGGTCATCGCCGCAGCTGCACGAGATCACAACCCCCCAATTGCTTCAAGCAGCCGAGCCTGAGACTGCCTGCTTGCGTTGCCTGGTTTTCACCGTTGACCGTTGACGATGCTTTCAAGAATCAACAAGAAAACGAAGGTCAAGTGTCCTATGCTCGGCTCGAGTTAGTGAAATCCCGAGTCCGTGTTCTGGTGGGGCAGGTCACCAGACGGTGTTAGTGGCGAAAGCCACACTCTGGAGCAGGACTGACTCGAGACTAGCGTACCTAGAGGGGAGAGAAAAATAGGACCGTGTCTGAATTGTCCTTATGAACGAGCAGGTGAAGAGGCACTGCTCGGTCTAGCCAGGATCTGCACCAGGGGGACAGGTGCAAAAGCACTGGCAGCGGGGACCCTTTGATGTCAGACGTATTAGTGTTCCAAGTAGTGAGCTGATGGTTCAGGTCGTCTATAGACAAAGTACAATGAAGTGGGTAAGTCTATGCTCTCTCTCTCTGTCGTTTTCTACTCTCTTCCAAAGAGGGGGGGTGGGCAAAAAAGATGATGGGCAAACGAGCGTATGTTTACTGAGAAGAGATATCGGTCGGAAGAGGTGTTGTTGTAGTAGAAAAAAAAGGTCGGAGGGTCTCAACAAGTAGTGCGTGTCGCACAAAATAATCGATGAAGGAAGTATGTATGTAGACAAGGGTTTCTGTATGGGCGGGCAGGGTACCTTAGGTAGGTAGCAGCAGGGTCTGAAAAGGTGGGATGTGCCTGTGCCTGTCTTTAATTCTTCCCAAATTCAGATCAGGTAACCCGAACCCAGGGTAAGAGATCCTTGTCTGCTAAGTCGGTAGAGACTGGACTGGAGTTGTATTGTAGAAACTAGTAAGGGGCTAGTGTGTTGTTTGGACAAGACGGTTGCTGGCCCGCCGTTAGAAAACGAGAAGGGGGGGGAGCAGGGAGGAATAAAGACGAGGCGTGAGGCGTGGTACAGAGACAGAGGGGAGAGAGGCAGGGAGAGGCAGAAAGAGAGAAAAAAAAACAAAGTCGTGATAACGGTGTCGAATAGATACAATGGCAGTTGTTATGCGAACACAAAACACAAAAAAGGTGGTGTGAGTGTGATGTGAACGAAGAAAGGATGTGGGAGGATAGAATGGAAATCAGGCTTCTAGACCCAGATTCTCTGATGCACGCTGATGGAGAAGGCTCGACTAAAACAACAATGAGCTGTCGGTAGTCGCGGTGGAAGTCGCCGTTGCGGGAAGGGACATGGAAGTTGGGAAGCAAGTGATGGGAGGATTTTTAGTTGTATTGAGACCGTGACCGAATGAGAGAATAAGGTATCTTGCAAGTTCTTTCCAGGTTCCGCCCGTGTTGATCAAGGTACCAGGTACGGATGAGATACCAGGGGGGTGGGCGCGCGATGATCTACTATTGTATGTCGTATGTAGTTTTGTAGTTTCTCTTCTTCAAGTCTTGTCTTTTTTTCCTCTGGTCTCCAGCTCTTTAGGTCTCTAGGGCTGCCAGGGCTAATCTAGCGGGCGATTAGAAACTAATCCCAGGGACCATCTAACTTGTTATTAGAGCACTGGAAGATGTCAGAAAGAACTAATCCATACGTGTATCGGGCGTAAAAAATTGGATCTGAAAAGGAACAATAGGTGAATCAGACATGGCCAGTACAGGCCCAAATTCTCCCTAGCTTGTGATGGCGATGTCGAATAAGGAGATGTGGTTTGTCAGAGAGGCTTACGTAGAACAGCCAAACGGCTTGTAGCCTTCTCACCGCCTTGCATCTAGCTCTAGTCCTGGTGAGGGTCGAGGTTGTGATTGCAGCACCTTGCATGCATAAAAAGTCTTGGGCTTATAATTACCAGGGTGTCGTGCTCTAGACAGCTGTGGTCTAGCCTAATAATAATGGTACTAATAAAGCTGTCCTTGGTGGTGGGCTCTCTTCTTCCCTTTCCTTTTTTTTTGGCGACAAGAATGGGTGTAGTGGGGTTTTTCCTAGTGGTCCGTGTTCCGTGGTCTGTATTCCGCTACTTTGCCCGCCTGTGGCTGTTGGCTGTTGGCTGTGGGCTTGTAAAGGCCTTTGTTGCCGGGCTGGTGGACTTTGCGGGCTTTGCGGGCTTGCGGGCTTGCACACGCTGTGGGTAGCAGTGCTAACGGTAGTTGGCGGAAGGGGGAAAAGAGTATTATACCTCGTGGTTGTACAAAACCATACATAGGCTTTTAGTAAGTAGGAACCTCAAGTAGACTACCCAAGAGAGCTGTCAAGAGGTGATGGCGTTCCAGATAGACACCTCGCATGCGGTAGACGGTGATAATAGCCTTTTTGATAACTGCAACCCTATGTGAGCCGACGGACCATGGACCATAGTGGATAAGAGAGATGGGACGATCCCTAATATATAGATTAGCAACGCGTCACTAGGTTATAGGAGAGCTTAAGAGCTCCTATATCCATCGGTAACCTGTGCCCCCGTGACGAGATCTTGCTCTCCAAGTGTAACTAAGCAAAAAGCTGGGAGCTCCATGGGTTCACGGCCCATGGGAGCAGCCGCCGTGCCATCATCACCACCGTTACCACGACATTACCATTACCATTATGCTGGGGGTCAGTCGCGCATGGCATTGTGTTTCTGCAGAGCCGAAGGCAATCTGTGTCGTGTTGTGCCGCCTACTTTGTGCGACATGTCCTGCCGGTATGTTTGACAGAGTAATACCTATAAGGCAAGTATAGGGGTGGTATCTGGGTATCTGCCTCAATGCTTGTTTTTCGAGACCTCCATTGCCCAACGAACACACCCCCCTTCGACCCCAAGGAACCCCCAGGGTCTCAGGACCCCGGGGCGCGAAGTTGCTTTGTACATAGGACCAAGGACCAGTACTTCGAGCAAAACCCCCCGCCTCTATTCCCGTGGAACTTCATACCTAGGGTTGTAACTACCTCGAGCAGACGAAGAGCTGATCAACTAGATCATCTGATGCTCGACGGCCAGTAAAGCATAACACGATGGATGCGAGCCAACTGTCCCGGTTCAATTCGGATAGAATCGCAACTCTTGTACAGCTGTACGTAAAAGCACTTGCCAGATGCAGGCCCTGTCAAGAAACCAGGGGAAGCTCCAGACGGGAGGAGTATCGGTATCTCGACGGTACCCTCGTACCCCCCGACCCTCGAGCTGGTTGGTCTTTGACCTTCCTTGGTACTAGAAGCCCAGATGGTACGGGGGTACAATTCTATTATACGTATGGGGTACAGAGTAAATGGGGGTAGAGAGGCATATTTCCTTCCAGAATCCCGCAGAAGACGGCTTTCCATCTCCTTAGAGGAAGTTTCCCTTTTGGCGTGCTGACGAACTTGCTCAAGTACCCGATCTGGAATGAGAAAAAGGGGCAATTAAGAAATAGGAAATATCTAAGGGAATAGGGGAGAGAGAAAGTGACGAGCGACGAGCGAGAGCAGCAACCCGGGACGGCAGATGGCCGTATCTCGCCGACCGCTTCTCCCCCAAAACTTCGGCATCATTTTAATCATCCAGGCCCCAGTTCTCCATCCCGTCCCAGGTTGCTCCCCTCCTTGTTGCTTTCGTGCTTTTCACGAGCATAACGACTTCAACCGGACGGGGGCACTCATCCCACCAGAAACTTGAGCTATCTGCACCTCAGAGCTTCCCTGCATCTCGCTTGCTGTCCCGAAGGCTGTCAGGGCTGGTCCGGTGTCTTGGCGCCGCCTCTGACTGGTTCTACTCCTGACCGACTCCCTCGATAAGGTACGATAAGATCCGAACCTGGCGACCGGTCTGGGTGTGGAGACATCTCTTATGCAGTGAGATTTTGAGAATCGACAACAACTGCCTGCCGATTAAAATCCCATGTTGCTCGAAGGTCCATCAGATTTCCATTTGCGGAGTTCGGCTCCGAGTCCGTGTAATGGAAAAGGGTGGTATCCGTCGCCGAGGCACGTTAGCCTTTAGGAACGACCTGGGTCCTTGATTTCCAACGCTGTAAATTCCGCACTTCTCATCTCGGCCAACTTCGCGACGTGTCATACAGCAGCAGCAGCAGCTTACAGCTATCCCACCGGCAAATCGCAGCGAGGCATTGGCAGATTTGAAATGACATGAGTGACAGTAGCGTCCCCCACCCCCGGCCTAGCTTGCCATGCTGTCATAACGAATTGGCGAGTATATAGTGGCCCTCACCACTAACCGCTTTTTTCTTTCGACCACCGCCAGTTGTCGGGTACAGATGCAGTTCAAGTTGGTACGCTGACTTGTAACTTCGGATTACGGCTGCGTAGGCCGTGTGATAGCTCACGGAGGTAACCTATATCACGGCTATACCATCCATACCGAAGGGAAAAAAAGGGCCGCTGGACATGGACCTGGACCTGGACCTGGACAATCTCCCTGCCACGCGGGTTAGACAGGCATGACCTGCAGCTCGAGGAGGGTAGCAGGCACGGTCCGCTTTCATGGGCCAACTCGGCTGGGCTTCTCGATAAACCTGCTACAAAGTATGTTCTGCAGCTGGAACACAGATTGGCCCCCTTGGCAGTCTTGTCAGACATCCCTGCATGCTCAGGCGGACAAAGGACGGCAGCGGTCGTGTCTCACAAGGCTGAGACTTGTCTGGGTCCGACTTAGCACCAGTTTGTTGCACTGCTTGCTGCTTTGAAGCGTCCAAGTCCTTGCGGGGAAGACTACCCCGAGCCCTTCAATAGAATCGATTAGCAGCGTCCAGGCGCCATGGAACCAGCACTGAGGAAAACTTGGACCAGCTTATCAGATTCAGGTAGTGCTACTGTCCACGTCATTGACGATGATGCTGCCCAGCCTTTCGCGCAGCAGAGCCTCTCCAACCCGAAGACTTCTTTGTGTCGGGGTGGCGTCCGAAGACGCTTGCTCTTGGAGTGTGGTGCAGCAACTACTGCAAGCACTACATTAGCATCACTGCATATTCTAATTCTAGACGAAGCTGCGGTCCTTCCAGCAGACGGGGAAGAGATATCGTCCACTTGGAGCGTAGCTAGCTTCCTTGTCGACGAGGTATCGGATCAAGCTCCTAAGAATAACCACCACTAAGTCAGCGGACGCAAGACATTCAACGGAACTGCAGGTGGTACAAACCGTGCCAACGGTTTCTGTATGATGCAGACTCAGGTATCGAAGTATCTTTCCACGCTTCGGGCTTGCAGTGAGGGCTTGATGATGCCCAGGCACCGGATGCAGGTGCCTATGTTGTGTATTCGCGCTGCACTATTGACGACGATGCCATGTCTGTCGGTGGCGGTCTTCTACAACAGTGAATGTCCTCGCGACTGAAGCCAATCCACGTATTGCTCGATATTCTGTCAGGGAAACCTAGCCATTGTTTGTTTCTAAGAGGCTGTTAAGCTAATGGTGCTACACAGTACGGGTGAGATTGAAGAAGGCCAATATTGCCACGAGGTCCGTTGTATAGCAGCAAGATCTCGCATACGACCGCCAGGCTTGCGAGTAAGAAAAGGATGCGGCAGCAGACAGCAAGGAGGTATGTACCGTAGACATTGGACATCTCTTGCATTCGAAGCTCGAGGTGGGTAGGTCGACTGCATGATGCCTTTAGGCATGCTTTCGTCGTGGGAAGTGATTGAAAGTAACGGGGTGAGAGTGAGAGTGAGAGTGATAGTGAGGCGATTTTATCTCAGTTTTCCTAGTGGATTTCAGAAACGAGAAGGGGCATAAGCAAGAAGCATAAGCAAGTAGATGTCACAATACACCTTCCGGTCTGTGTCAACATGCTAACATTCAAGACATAGTTTACCTAGTGCCGCAGACCAGTCTACGCGGGTCCCTGCCCCGGTAATTGTTGATTCTTGGCTGATATCAACTTTAGATACTAGGAGGCAGGTGCCTACGATATAAGCCTTAAATACATGCCCTATTGTTTATTGTTATTACTCAGGGGAGTATTATCTAAAGACTGAAGCCAGGACTAGCTGAGTTGGACTAAGGCAATGGACAGAACAGCTTTTCCTTATTTTCCCCCCGAGCATTTCATTATACTTATACCTAGGCAATTTTAAACTAACGGATAGTCTACCTAGGTAGTTTCTCTGAATTAAACAGCCTCATTCTTCAAGTGGTCTTCATAGATGCGGCTGCTGACTCACTTGTCAACTCTCCCTTCTTTTAAAGCTACGTGCATGCAGGTACCAACCCCTATATGAGATGGGTACAATATTCTAGCTTGTGTTAACTATATAACGGATGTACCTCAGTTTGACCTTACCTACATAGTATTCAGGTAACCACTAGGCTAACTGTTCTGTATTATTTCCAGGCGGCTACTACCTATCGTCTGTGACTTCACTTCCAGGTCGTCAATAGTATCTTACCCGCTGCGCCGAGACTTGATCCCTCCTATTGGGGACCGACATTCCAGTTACATGTGCATATGTACCTGAGACTGAGCCCCAGGGTTTCTTTGTCCTGCCAGAAAAGAGGTATCATTCGGCATGCCAGCAGCCTATAGGGCAGCCCATTGTGAGACACACAGATAGACAAGCCCAATTTTGTCGGCATTCGTTATGTATGTAGTAAAAGCACCTGCACCTTGCCTTTTGAGAAAAAGCATGGAGACTAACACTGGGGGTATATTTAGATAGTAGCAGTGAGTCGGTGTGGGCATCCATTGGATGTAGGGTGAACAGGTATTCTCTTGGTCCTGTTACAATGGATGCTAAGTGCCAACGTGTATGCAAGAATTTCTATTTCCATTGACCTCCAACTCGATCAACCGATTCGTTCTTTTCTAACGTGTCTAACATGATAGTAAGTGTTCAAGGGAGGGGCCCAGTCAGATAGTTGCATTTCCTAGGGCTGACAATGGATGCCTTACTATTCCCTCCTTTCGCTTCACATATACACATCACCGCAACCAAGCCGAGCTTTGCTGCCCTGCAACAATCTCTGACGTCCTTGCCACCTCTACTTCCCCAATTGAGCTTGCTGCAGATGCGGGCCGCCCTCCCTGGTCTTGCTTCACGATTTCCAGCAACCCGGTAACCCCCTATGCGGCCATGGCTAGGTATTCCTGGTCATATTGACCTATATCGTGCTTTGTCCAAGCGTGTGGGTGGCTGACCCCCAAGCCTAGCTTCCTGCAACTCGGAACCACCCGGCGCCACTGCCCATACCGGCTTTGCATATTGCAACCCCCCCGGATCTGAGGTAGAACCCTGGGACATGCGTTTTGCATCTGCCCCAGTCCACTCAGGAGATCAGACGACAGAAGCCAGGCGCGGGGGCATCTGCCAGGCTAAGATCGGGTAATATCGTCGTGGGGGGCACCGCCGCTCGTGTATCGGTCTGGTCAGTTTGTTCCCAATACATAAGATCGCGTGGCGCCTTCGAGGCAAAAGCTGACATGATACCCCTATCCGATAGCGCCCTTTTCCTGGAATCTAGAGGTGCCACATCGCATATAACTGGTCGCACGCCTGGGATACCCAATCGCCCGCTTCACTGTCAGATTTTCTAGGATAACCTGCGCGTGACAGATCGGATTTCCCCTGCCCGACCAGCTGTACCACTCGAGATCAGAATCTTCCACTTATATCAGGCATTCCGGGGTAAGAATACCCAACCCGACTTTTTGCCTATCGGCCGGATGACCAATGGACTCGGTCGGGTTTGCCCTATTAGATAGCCGTTCGCTGAGGAGAGAGGAGCCATTCGCGTTGGTTCTGCCGGCTTAGGCTGCTCTAGTGGGCCAGGAGCTAACTGAATTTTAAAGCAGCTACCCGAACCCGCGTTCGCGTTCGAGATCACAAGCGCGAGAGACGATAATATCCAAGATCACCAGCACATGGGGGAACCGAACTATCATAACCACTAAAACCAAAGAACGACAATAAGTACATTCCGAAGCTGGTACATGGAAGATACTTGGTGCTCTGTCTACAGCTACATCCCGATATGGTGTTGTCTTAGGAAAGGGGCTCAGGGGGAGGAGAACGTGGAACAGGCGCGAAGCTACTACTAGGCGGCCGTTACCCGGTACCCTACTCCGTGGCTAGCCTTTCAAAACGGACGAGAATCGGCTACTTCGGGCGTGGCCAATCCGTTCGGGTTCGTCGGAGCGATGTCTTGAAGAAAAGGGGGAGAAGGAGAAGCATTCAGAGTGAAGGGGGAGGCGAAACGGTTCGTGAGCCTCTCAGCATCGAGAGTAAGCGGCCCCAGTCAGATGAGAGATGAGATTGCGGCAGTAATGCGGCAGTAACCTACCTAGGTATGTAGGTCGAGTTCCCCAGGTCCTGCGTGTCTTAGATCAGAGCGCCCGTTATAACTTGCTATCTGGCAGTGGCAGGACGGATACACCAAGGAGTTAGTTGCAGATCGCGGCAAGCAACGGGACTGCGAGAAGCCTATTTCCACGACCAATCGTTTTCGAGATATTTCACGAGACCATGTCGCTGTAACGGAAATCGTCAGGCGCCTCGTTCAGACCGACTTTTTTTTTCTTTTCTTTTCTTAGCTTCGATGTTCCCCCATTTTGGCTGTGTGTCATTGATGCCCACGACAAGACATCGTCATTACCTGCCGACTAGGATAGCGTCGATGTGCCAGGTCACATATCACATTATGGGGAAAGGAGCCCAACAATGCAAAGAATCGGTCACATGAGCTGGTCTGGGAAACGGGCCCTTAGCGCGGCCACGGCAAAGACCTCAAGCAAGATTAGCGAATAGTAACCAAGTCGCGGCTGATCCGGCCTGCTTTGATTCGTTGACCATACCTCGCCCCGAATGCAAGGATCTTTACACTGCAGCATATAGTAGAAGAGAGAAGTAATAGTCGGTGTAGAATGTTCTTCTATGCAGAATCGAGGCTGCTCCCCGAAGAACAATGCCCGGCTCGGCTGGCAGGCTTGCTGATCTTGGTAATAGGACAAGATCGGTCGTGAGCCGTAGTGGCATACTCGCTGGAAATTGCTGATTCGAGTTATATGCCTCTCTGAGCTGTTGCTGCGAGGCGAACTTGCTCTCGTATGGGACAACCTCGACAAATCAGCAGGCCGGTGCATGACAGCCTTTGTACAGGACAACGTTTTACAACGTTGCACCACTGCTAATCTCGTGGATGTAAAAAAAAATTGGTAAATGCTACGTACTTCTGCAAGTATCCAAAATTCTGGGAGGATGATGTCAATAAGCTTACGAGTATGCCGAGATCGTGAATAGAGGGGGCCTATGAGATATTGCTTATTTTTACTAACCCTGCATGTTATAGCACTCTATGGTCCTATATTACTTGGAATTCTGCCCAGTCGTGTTCGGGAATTACCTGATATATTTCTAATAATATCCACATCCAGTAGAAAACTGCTTGCCGTTATTAAAGTACGTATTGTTTACATTTAACATTACTATTATTATACCTACTCACATTGAAACCACCTGGGCAGGTAGTTGATACCTAACCTATGTCGAGATATTATGCCAACCGAAGTCAAGTAAACCCACTCCTAGTTTTCCCTCAGAGACGTATATCCTCTAAGCCTCTTTGTATTCATGAAGTAAAGTAGGTGAATACCATAGGTACCCAAAGATCAGGCGTAAATATTCAGGTAAGGAAGCTGACGGGAAACTGACTATGCGCTCCGTGTTCGTAGCTTAGGAATTACAACTTAGGTGCTTTAATCCTCATGGACACAAATTGTTTGTCACCTTTGTATTTACCTAGTCACCACCGGTCAGATTTCGGGATCATAGAATTGTTCATGACTATAACATCAAAGTGATTGAGCACCTAGTATAGTGATTCGACTATAAACATATGCCAATCGTTTGCGAATGGGCTGTGTGTAAATATATAACACCTAGATGACGCAAGTATTGGAAATGGGATATAGTAGCAAGATAATTGTAGCTGGAGAAGACAGAGATTCATATTATGATATCTTGAATGACGGTAGAAAGTCTGGTGTTAAGAACTATACACCAAAGCTCCGTGCCAAGCTTGATGAGTATAGAATCAAAGGGGGGTTTTAGTCAAGCCACCAGATCTAGATTAGAAGCGATGGCTCTAGCCCCTTTTTGTTAGTCAGACCAGCCACAGCACCCTTCGATTTACTAGCCCTACCCTGGTAAAATGGTCAGGCAGCCCAGGCAGCCCAGGCCGCTGCTTAAACTTAAATCTGGAGCCCCACAATCTCCTGCCTTAAATGCTATCCACTTAATTACGAAACTAAAACTTCAGCCTCGCCCCCTGGGCGAAACTTTCCGGATAATTGTCAGCCTCGCCGTTTATTCGCCTTTCCCGTCCCAACTTGAGTTTTGGTAAGCCAATCTCACGAGCACGAACTTGCGAATTAGATATCCTGCTTGCATTGCTACGGTACGCGCAAACCTCTACGAACCCCCGGAGGAATTCCGAGAGCTACCATTGGCTCGAAACAAAAGAATCTTGGCGTCCCTGTGCGCGCTCCGTCCGTGTCTAGCTAGCTAGCGCCCTCCGCCCTACGCCCTCGAGATACCGCATTCCAGCCGAAACCGCCAACCCAAGCTTCGGAACGCCGTCTCTCCCACTACCTACTACAACGGTCCGAGCGTAGGTTTCCTCTAAACTGCCTCTTGCGAGAAGGAGAAGCACTTGGGGGAATAAGAGGCAAATTCTCAGAGGAGGAGGAGGATCAGCCCCTCCGTCCTAAGAGCAACATACATATACACATACCACATCCACCGCAATCATGTCGCAAACGCCCGTGAAGGTGCCGCCGTCGGCAGCCTCCTATACGCCCGCGACCCAAGATGCGGACCTTCGATCTCAGATCAATATGCAATTGCATAAGGAAGGACATGTAACCAAGTTCGTTTCCCCCCCTTTTCCCCTAACCGTTTCACCCCTCCAAGGCAGCAGTGAAATGAAAGGATAGAAAATCGGAAGCAGGAAGCAGGAAGCAGGAGCGAAATCAGAATAGAAGCTGACCATCCCACTCGCCCTCAACAGGATCCAAGACACCCTCCTGCACTCCCTCGACGCGCACCCGTCCAACTGGCCGTCGGCCGTGCAGTCGCACGCCCTCACCCTCCTGCGCACCGGCGAGGTCACCACCTTCCCCGCCCTCGTGCGCCGGGTCCTCGAGGACGTGCGGCACGACACCGCCGCGGCGGGCGCCGGCA
>JAOWAP010000009.1:524139-554111 GCA_028565235.1 Hypoxylon lenormandii
GTTATATCTAGAGCGGAAGGTGAGAACATAGTG
Source organism: Hypoxylon lenormandii (assembly GCA_028565235.1). Classification (NCBI taxonomy): domain Eukaryota; kingdom Fungi; phylum Ascomycota; class Sordariomycetes; order Xylariales; family Hypoxylaceae; genus Hypoxylon; species Hypoxylon lenormandii. The sequence goes on from JAOWAP010000009.1 coordinate 524,173, forward strand.
AAGATGAATAGTATATATTGATTAAATATAATTATATTGTAATAAATATCATGGAAGGGTTATGAGTAATATAGGTACCCAGTCAAGTAGTTAAGATAAATATCTCATGCTGCTGACACGAGCAACCACTCATTTGCTATTTTACCATCTCATAGACAGTCACGTATAAGCAAGTAGAAGAGCATAAAAGTATTGAGTGGGTAACTTCTGGTATTGTTTTGAGTAATCTGTGTGGAGATATCTAATACCTAGAGAGCGAGTTGAAGCTAAGATCAATCCACCGGGATTGTGTTGTTTTTTCTGTTGAGTTGTAAAGGGGAAGTTGCTGCTGCCAAAATTTGTCAAACTGTGTTGTGTTGCACGATCCGACAAGAAAGCCAAGAATCCAATTTTCCCACGCCGTCGACATTCTCTCTTCTCTTTTTCTTCGGATTCCAAAATCCATCCCGTGGTATCCAAAACGGTAACCAAATTATTATGAACAAGACATGGCAAGAGAATAGCAACGAAAGGGTGGCAGCAACAAAAATCCCAAGACAATCCAAGAAAAAAAAAGTAACCCCGTGAGGTTTGGTGGAGAGATGAGCACAACTACAAGTGGCGACACCGGCAAGGAGTTTAAAGAAAAGAAAATGCTCAATGAGCCTCCTGCCAATGGCCAACCCACTCGACTTCGCCGAAATCATGGCGTCTCTCCTTGCGCCAGTTCCAGTCTCGGCCCTTGTTCCATGGGCAATCGCGTGATGTGGCGCGTTCCCGATTCCGGTTATGGTTATGCTGATTGGCGTTATCCAAAAATCCCATCCCTATCCCATGCAAATTATTAAAGCCGAATCCTAACTGACGCTGTGTCGTTTTGGTGTTGAAGTCCGGCGACTTGGGCTCCGATGCTCCCGTGTAGGCCCGGCGGCGTTCCCCTAGTGCCGCCCACCTATCCATGTAGTTACGCTTCGAGGGCGGCGAATAGCGGGCGGGGAACTGCTGAGGCTGCTCGACAGCAACGGGTTCGTGAAAGAAAAATCCATCCGCCACCAGGTCCCCGTCAATATCGTTCGAAATGGTATCGTTCACAGGCGAAGCCTCTGGCTTCTCATTATCAGACGCTGGCGCCTGTTGCAAGGATACCTGATCCTGCTGGGGAATGCGTGTCGCTTCTTTACTCTCCTGACTCCAGGTTCTGGAGTTCAGGTCCTTGAGCGCCTGGAGCTGGCGAGCACGCTCTTCCTCGTCTTCCTCGACATCCTCATCCCACATGTCACTCCAGCTCTTAGACACGGCATCCTTCTGTCGACCAAACACCATGGACATAGCACTGAGCGTTGGCCTCGGTTTCGACATGGTGATGGGCAGAGACCCAGCCATCGGGGATACCTTAACCGCGGTGCGCGTGGGTACGTTCATGGGTCGTGACATGTTGAGTGAGTTCATGGACGCGGCCAGGTTGGATGTCAGGACAGATGAAATGGAAGGAGTCTGAAGAGAACCCGAGAGCCAATCTACGGTTTCCGCCGACTTCGAGAACAAGTCCTCCGTGTAGCTCTCGTCGTCGGGAATAGCACTGAGTTGACGAATGGCCTGAGGCGGGCTCGCGTGCAGGGCCTTAGCCCACGGGAAGGCACCTTGGTCCACCTGTGGGCTCTGGATCGAAGGAGTTCGGAGAGGCTCGCGGTTGGCAGTGGCAAGTGTCGTATGCTCCGTCGCGCAGAAATCATCCAAGGCCTCGTCGAGAGTGGTGAAGCTGACAACGCGGCGAAGAGCATTCTTAGCACCGACCAAAGACCGCTTGCTGGGATCCAGATTCATGCACTCGACGATGACCTCGTACGTGTCCTGGGACATCGTAGGGAAGACATCAAAGAGCGACTGCTTGTCACGTGAGAAATCCAGGAACAAGGGGTCGGATTCAGTCGGGACGGTGAAAGGGTTTCGCGAGAAGAGAATGTTCAAGAGGCAGACGCCAATTGCCCAAATGTCAGCCTGGGCCGGTGAGTATCCAGCTCCGGCCGAATCGTACTGCTCAGGTGACATATATCTGTCGCTTCCGACAGTCGTCTCGTAGCTCCATCTGTCCGTAGTGGCCAATCCAAAGTCGCCAAGCTTCATCGAACCAGATTCCGTGAGGAAGATGTTCTCAGGCTTGATGTCTCGGTGGTAGATACCTTTCGAGTGCATGTACGAAACAGCATCGACGAGCTCGATCATAAAGCGGCGAACGTGCTCGGTCTCCAGAGGCCCATATCCCATTCGAATGGCTTCGTAGAGATCACCGCGTGAACAATACTCGAGCACGAGGTACACGTGAGCATCCGTCTCGAAGTGGTGAACCAGGTTGACAACATTGGGATGCGCTCCTAGGCGGCGGTGGGAAAGGAGTTCCTCGGATCTCTCATCCACGGCGAATTCGATCCCGCATTCGTCGGCAGCTGATTTCTTGGTCAAGCACTTAATAGCAACGAGCTCATTGGTTTTCAAGTCCCTTGCCATAAAGACCATGCCGAAGGATCCATGATTGAGGGGGGAGAGAGTCTGAAATCTCCCGTCGAGGACAACACCATTTTGAAACTTGTTTCTCAAGCATTCCATGACGTTGTCTCGGCGTGAGACAAATTATCGATGAGCTGAAGGATAAAAAAAACCGGTGGTGACCACAGGTGATTGTACAGCTAACAGTCTTCTTTTGTTTTTCCCCTTACCCGAACGTCTATTTGGAAAAGGGAAATAGAAGGAAGGGTATCCGAATGCGTCTTGAAATTCAAACTTTTTTTGCGTGTTCTTGTACAGAGCTAGAGCTGCCGAGAGGAGAGGAAGGGAAGCTGTGGTAAATCGACGAAGGTGCCAACCCAAATAGTAGAATGTGTCAAGCGAGGAGTAAGAAGGGATATACAATGTGTAGAGAAAATGAAAGCAAAAAAATAACTCCAAGTCGTTAACAGGTCAGTGGCTCATCTAGGGTATGTCGAGTTTGTTCAACAAATGAAAGCGGTGAAATAATCGTGAATAATTTGCTGGACCTTGGGCCCTGAAAGAGTGAAAGGAGAAGGTCGTTATAAGGACATGGGTACGATATTATGAATTCTGAAAGAGTGTCGTGATTTGGTTTTGTTGTCACAAGCCGTAAAGGTTGAAGCGGAGCTTGAAGACGGGTTGGTAGTTGCGTTGCTGTCGTTTTGATATAGCAGATGGAGCGGAGCGGTGAGTCAACGATCGGTGGATATAACGGGCGTCCGAAGGCGGATCCTTGCTATAGCAGCACGCTACTACCTCCTAGCTTATAATAGCATAGGAACTAGAAGGGATCCCAAGTGAACACGTTCGCAGCGGACACAATAGGACGTGGGTTATGGTTGTGGCTCTTAATGACCAAGCCGTGTACTGACTGGTCGGCCACTGGGTAGAAAATAGCAGTCGAGATGTTGGCGGTTTACGTAGGAAGTAGCAAATAGAAGCTTCAATAATAGTCGACTCCGGCAACTCGGCTCGATTGCTTTGATGGGCGAGGTTACGACTCGTCGAGGCCTTGTTCAACAGATGGAATTGCGAGACGTGACGTTACAAAGTGTTCCTAGTCTCGTACTGTTTACAGATCCAAGTAATTCGGCTCAGTCAAGACGGGTGTGACGTGGTGAAGGCGTTCCCGAGACGAATTTGCTAGCAAGGCTTGGTGGTCTTATGTTGTTGCCCTTGATGTCGCAAGTCGTGTGTCAATGATTATGAACTTGCTCAGCAGACAAAGGCGCCTTGAAGAATGGAGAAAGGTTTTGTTGTCGTGACCGATTACCGATTGGGAGGATCGAACGGAAGGAGGAGGGTGAAAGAGAATCAGCCGGCCACTCAAAGGAAGCAGAGCTTGCTTTCTATTAATTATGGTAATTGGGATACGTAGGAGGAAGCCAAGATGCAAGATCCAGATCCCTTTCTCTCGTAACTTCACTGTCTAGTCACAGGCAGAGGCAGAGGCAGAAGCAGGTAAAACTTGTTGGCACGGAAGTACGGGAATCAGTAGCCAGTGGCAGAGAGAGAGAAAGGAACAGAGAGCGACGGGGACGAAGATTAAGATAGAAGAGGTAGGATAGACGATTGAGGAAGATGGGTAAGGAAGAAGCGGTAGGAAATGGATGGACAAAACAGACGAGAAGAGGTGATAGTATAGCTAGTATTGGCTTCAAGGGGGAGATGAATGAACCAACTTGGGGATTTCGTGGAGGTGGGCTCTCTCTGGCTGTCTGGGCAGGCTGCAGGCTTGGTGGGACGACCATGGAGCGATGAGCAATGCAGGCAGTTCAACGGATGGGCGTGAATGGATAACTAAAGGTGGACTTGGCTGCGCCTGAGTGGAGTCGTACGTAGTTCGTGACTGGGGGAGTACAAGGGGAATCAAGGGACACAAGGCCAGGGCGCCACATTCTAGTCTATGTAGCTTGCTACATGTAGACGGTAGACTGGTAGATTGGTAGACAAAGAGTGAGAGGGGACAGTGTATATACGGTAGATAGAGTAAGCAGTGGAGGGCGATGACGATAAAACGAGTAGGTAATTTTATCACGATGCCACGCCATCTGATAGAGGAGTACTCTCCCGAAGCCGAGTGAAGGGGGCGGCCAGGGCGGCATGCCACATATCACTCCGGGACTCCGGAAGTATAGCTCTAGTGTTGTCGTCGAGCAGGTTGATTAGATTCGGCTCGGCCGCAAACTGGTCACGGTGTCGTCTTGCTGGTATACGTACTATGTACGAAGCGACTTGGAACTGCTAGACTGCTTGGATCAATGACTTGGGTTAGTCAGGAATCGCAAGCTTGCAAAGCTCGCCCAGTTCGCAAGCTCTACAGCGGCAGGCCGACTTGGAAGCTTATCGAATCATCGACCACGCGGACTGGGGAGACCTAGGACTAGGCAACGGACTTTGCAGTAGGAATGGCCGCTAGCCAATGCACGGTATACAATAGTCTTGCTGCAATTAGTCGGCTAGACTAGGATCGCCACACCGCCATCTACCTAACAAGCTGGTAGCTGATAACAATTTCCGGTGCAAGCAAGGCCTGGAACGGCGTGGGAGAGACTACCGGCACAAGTAGCTCTCCTACCATGTCGGATGGATCGACGTGTACCCTCTATCTTGGACAAGGTACCGCATTGAAGACCCAGGAGACATTGCAGGCACGAAGCGATCAGACAGGCCAAAGACAGGGAGACTTGGACACGTTGCTCACGACCCCACGATTTCTAAACCATATCTACGTAGATACGTACCCGGACGTACCTAAGCAGCTAACTTGCCTTGGACATTACGCCAGGTACATTTCCTTAAAATCCATCTAGGTACAACCTGTATTACGTTAGCCCAATGGTTGGCGTCTCGACTCTTCTAGCATCTTCGGTTTCACTTGAGACTTTAGCTGCTTAGACAGCATGCTCATTGGCTAATTGGTATGCACTCCTTTCTACCTGCATCTTTCAATCGTCGTTTAACTACTTTGTCCCTTAAGCCAGCTGAGCTATTCCTAGATGGTTTTTTTTTGACCGTCGTTGACCGCCTTTGTGTAATTTCAATTCGATGCAGGACACCATTTCCGTGGCCCGGCCGGCGCATTCGTGAAGGATGAAGGAAACATGAAAGCCAACCAACTGCTTGAAGGGTTCGCGGTGTTCCAATTCGGCCGGTAGTGTCGTAGTATCACTTTATTTTACTACTTGCAAGGTCTGACCAGCAAGCGCAAACATGCAGACATGAGAGCGTCTCGACGATCATCGTTGCTAAATATCCAATAACCTCGTGTGATAGGGGCCTCAAGGTTCCCAATTGCTATAAACAACAACAATGCACAAAAGAAACCGGACATTGGACGGCGACCTGTACACACCATACGTATCAAATATATCGTATCCCTCCGAATTGTTGGGTCCGTTCTGGTATTTGCCGGTTTTAATCTGGGCCGATCCTAGTTTGGCCCCTTTTTATTATTTATTTATTATCGAACTGATACGATCGATGCGGGTTGGCATCATCTTCCTTGTAGTTGTGTGATGTAGACACGATAAGAAATCCTGCAGTAAGGCAGATCTCACGATAAAGGCTGAAAGGGATGAGGAAAGTTAGAATTGAGCATGATGCAATACCTTGGGGACAATACGACTGATCGTCTCTAGCCCTTCTTTTTGCCCCCTTTCGGTAGGCCTGGAAGACGACATCCCATCCATTCCACGATTGGTGTGCTTGGTTTGTTTGTGGTGGGGTGCCGTGTCTAACGATTGGAACTTGGTGTGTGTGCCTGTGTGCCAGAGGGTGCCAGAGGGTGCCAGAGGAACCAGACAGCCAAACAGCTAGACTGTAGGCGTAGGCGGATTTCCTGTCGTGTGACCTTAAAACGGCAGTGACCCCGAGTATCGTCCAGCACATTCCAGTAGGGCAGTATACAAAGTAGGAAGGGAAACGAAATAGACCGGAACCGTAGCGTCGTCTGTTTCCGACCAGGTCTAGGTCTAGATGCAGTTCGTCATGCATGACTTGGATAATGCAAAATACGCGTTCAACGGTTTCATAGCCCAAAATATTTGGGTCTCGTCCGCCAGCAACCAAAACGAATTACATATGAACGAGTCAGTTTTGTTTTCCTTTCGAGACCGCGAGACTTGCGAGACCAGCTCATACATAAGATAGCTATGCTCCATAGCGCATAGCGCATAGCGCATAACGCATAGCTCGTAAACTGGAGCTCGACCAGCTCATAACAAGCTCACAGCTTTCGACGGCAGATGCTAAGAGGGAAAACCCCACGCCGGGAGGATCGAACGACAGCTACTATGACCATAGTACCATTAGTAGCAACATGATTCCTCCGAAACGCATTGAATCCGTCACAGGACGATACACGAATAAGTTAGCTGATATAGGGTGTGGTTTTTGGCGGTGAGGCTAGCTAATCACGGAGAGTCGTCGCCGCCGCCACGAAAGTAGAAGCTTGAAAGCTAAGGGAGCTCCCCTAGACAAGTCATATGCCTGTTTGATTAGTAGGCTAGTGTTGTGCATGTGGTGCATGTGTCCCTTGGCCTCGAATCGCCCGAATCGAAGGGATAAAAAAAGATAACGGTTTGCGATAACTAGACGAAGAGCTGCCGCGCGCCTCGTGGTGGAGCCGTATGCATTGGCGATGGCTGAAGCGATGGCTGAGATGCAGCGCTCGGGGGGTGCCCTTCGTGCATGAGTCCCTGATACATACAGCAAGGAAAAGACTTACACTAGTACATAGTAATAGTCTGTAAAGTAAAGTAGTGAATATGGGGTTATAAGAGTCTCGTCTTAATGCTGTTAAACTTCCCAAGAATTATAGCCATCTCTTCTTGGGTTATCTTGGGGGCTGCCTTGAGTCTCATTATTATTACTATGACAGACGCATTGCTGTGGGATCGAAGTAACCAGTTGGGTTGGCACACGTCGTAGCCCAATTTTCTTCCCATGATACCTAACGTTTTATTTACATTGGAAGGTTGGGACGAAATGGTTGCGGGTCATGCAGGTGTGCTGGTGCAGGTGTGCAAGGTGTGTTGTTGAGCCGGCTATGTATCGTATCGCATCGTACATTTCATACTACCGCATACTACCGTGTATCATGTATGGACATACCATCGTAGCATATAATAACCGATATGCAGAAGATGCAGTAGTCTTACAGTAGTCTGTCCTTGGTCTAATGCAGCGAAAATCTCCAACATCTAATGGTGAATGGCCTTTTCCCATTCGACGCTTCTAGTCTTCCCAAGACCCGCCGTCCTTCCATTTTTGAAGTCTTCCAAGGTTTGTTTATCGTTATCCGCCCTCGTCTCTTCGTCCAATCTCTCTTTTTGTAAGTCTCTTGCTTTTTCCAAACCCGGATTCGTGTCAGCTAAAGCGAAGAGGGCAAAGGCCAACCCCATCACCGCCTTCAAGTTTCTTGGGGGGCTTGCCCGAATCTCGCTGCATCGAAATCTGCCGAAACCTTGTCGGTGCAGTAGCGGGATGTGGATTTTTGTTCCTGGAGACCAAAGAAACCCTTTCGTTTACCTTGCCATTTACCATTTACGGACTTTTGCTTTCTTGACCGCCTCCTCGACGACACGCACCAAGACGCGGTTGTTGCTATACGCATTTCCTACTTTCCCATCTGATTCGGTGTTTAATCCCCGGCCGGAGCTAAACGGACAGAAAAAAATAAGAGAAAAAATTTTCTGCCCGTGAAATTTTCTTTCACGATCCTCTTCCTTGCTACCTTCACCTTCATCTTCACCGCTCTGCATCTCAACGGGAAGGATAGCATTTGGTTTCCGCCAGCCCCCCGGGCTGGATCTTACTAGGTTTCTTGCAGAGATTTCCGAGATCCAGAGGACGGGAGATCCACGGATCCGTTCGTAGGCATGGCCGCATCTACCTCCGTCAAAGTTGTGCTGCTAGATATTGGTAAGGACGGCTCTAAGCTTGCCCTTGCTTCCATATATCCAATCCTCGACTGGCTTGTGGCTTTAACTCCCTAGGTACATTAGCTGGATATGGCTGGCTAATACGTATCCTTAGAGGGCACAGTTTGCCCAATCTCCTTTGTCAAAGATGTCCTGGTAAGACATCCCCGTCTCACACTCGGGTCTCCGATTCCATATATTCCACAAGTTAGCTACCAATGTAGCACGGCTATATGTATGAGACAGCGTAACCATGAGCTACGCAGATAGCGAGCGCTACGCGTCACGCCGCGTTCCAGCGCTACGATAGTTGTTCGTCCTGTAATCTTAGGTCAAACCACATTTTAGTGATTCTGTTCTGTTCAGACATCATGAACTACGTCACTTGATACACTCCAGTATCGGTAGCAAAAGTCACTATACGATTATGCCATATGGCTCTCATTGGCCTATCGGAGTCTCGGTTAGAGAGTCCACGATAGCTGACACGTGGTTTCTAGTTTCCCTATGCGCTGAAGGTCCTCCCGGATACGCTGGAATCCCAGTGGGACAGCCCAGACTTTGCAAAGTACAGGAATGCGTTCCCCTCGGAATATTCTTCGTCTAGGGGCGCGTTGGAAGCGCACGTCAGAGACCTGGTGGAGAAGGACGTCAAAGTCTCCTACCTGAAAAGCCTCCAGGGGTACCTGTGGGAGTCGGGCTACGCCTCGGGTGACCTGAAGGCGCCCCTATTCCCGGACGTAGCTGCGAAGCTGTCGGAATGGCGGCACGCAGGCCTCAGGATCATGATCTACTCGTCTGGTTCCGTCGCGGCGCAGAAGCTGCTCTTCAAGTACACGAACGCTGCCCCCACGTCAGATCTGACACCGCAGATCTCAGACTGGTTTGACACCGTCAACGCCGGGCTCAAGACGGACGCGAGCAGCTACGAGACAATCGCGTCCAAGCACCCCGAGTTCTCACCCGGCGAGTGGCTGTTCCTCAGCGACAACGTCAAGGAGGTAGACGCCGCCATCGAGGCTGGCATGCGGAGCGTGGTCGTCCAGCGTTCTGGGAATGCTCCTCTGCCGCCCGAGGTACCGCAACGGCTGCGAGTCATCGAGACGTTTGAGTCTCTCGACGATGATCTTAATGTTCGCCCAAGTTAATTCAACCAATGGGCGCGAGGGGCCAATAAGCTTGCTCGAGAGGTCGTTTTCCCACCACCCCCTAAAGGCAAAGTGCTTACGACGGTGTCGAACAATTAAGGAAGAAAATTAGCACCAAAGGAGGCAAGACTAATTAGGTGTAACTCGACCAGTCCGGCGAGCCAATCCGAGCTGATATTTCCCGGCTGAGGGTGTGTCGAAGGATGTAAAACCGACCGGCATTCAGCTTTGATGTGGGGGAATGGAGATCACGACTCGTGGGCTAGCTAGCATATGCAGATATTATCGAGAGAACCAATGATCTCATTTCTAAGCGTAGTGATTATCGGTCGAGAACCCCTTAGACTGCTGGCGTGTATGTAGGGATGTGGCTGGCCTATCCCTTTGCGATCTAAATGCGTGATCGGAATAACAATTACACAGATAGGTCAAGATATCTTTACCGTAAGGAAGCCTACCATCTTGTTCTAACGTGAGGATCGATAAAACCTATCTCGCCCAAGCCAATGATGGACGACGTGTGTTATTTCATCTACATACCCCCTTATATCACTGGTAGTAAATGTCTCGGGATCGGAGGCCGAGCTATCCGTAACACTATCGCTGGTGGCATCTCCCGACTATCGCCGTTGTCGAACGATCCCCCATAACATGGTATCGTCTGAGGACCAAATGACATTTGGGGAGTCTTCCATCCCATCATTTAAAATGGTAGTAGAGTATGGGAAGCCGTTGGAGTATCCCGCCAGTAACATGTCTTTTCAACCCCGCAAATCCCCAACGCACGCGTGATACCCGGGCTACATAGGAGCTTCACCATCACCCCGGCTAGTGTAATTCAAAGGTGGCGATCGGGGCTGGGAAGCGTTTCGGCGTCTAAGGAGTTGAATCCGGGGTATCCGGGGTAAAGCGAGGATTATGGTATCTATGTATGTACATCGACGTGAGGCGCTCAGCTAATCAGGTATAGCGCGTCCGCCGCTTTTGCTCAGGCTTGCATTTATGAAGATCTATGAAAGTTATATAGGAGAAACGGACCCTGAGACCAAACGAAGAGACTCAATTCTACCGTGATTAACTGTTTATAAGTTGCTAAGATATGTAAGATAATATGTTTATGTAAGACGTCTCGACCTAAAAGGGACTATTATCGGAAATATCGGGTTTATTCGTGACCCGCCACTTGGTCCAGCATCTACAGTAATGTCTACTCCTATCTGGCCGTTAAGCTGGCTGTTTAATTCACTATCTAGGTTAGTGTTCGGTTAGTCGTTATATAAAACGAGGACTTATTTAAGTATAATGGTAGAAGCGTGCTAGAGTATGTCTATTCCTAGGTACCTAATATAGCGGTATCCAGTGGAAAATAAGAACCAAGTTTAAACTTTGGGTTAAGGTTGACAGGTGCCCATGATGGAGAACACCTTCCCCTATGTTAGACTCAGTCGAATTGAAAGAATGCAAGTGCATCCCAATCATGGCGTGATTTTTCCTTTTTCCTCGGTGGATGTCGATGCCCGCCTAGACGTTCTTGTCCCTGGAAAGACATTGGCGACGTGTTAGTATTTGGGCGATTGTACGTATCCTGAGCTGCCTTCCAGATTGCCAGTCTCATATAAACTTGTTCGAAATGACTTCAAATCAATTTTCGTTGGATCCAGAGCTCGTGATCAAGGGCAGAACCATATACGCCCAACTTGTCCGCGCCGTGCAGCAACGCGGCGACACTTTCCAACCCGTACCCGAGATAGCACCGTACTACCAAACACACCTCGACCTGCCCTCAATTCCTTCTATCGACACGGAGACAGAAACGTTCCTGGCCAATGCTGGCCATCCAGGACACAACTATGTTCCCTGATTCGCCGTACCAAAACTCTGTACATGCCGAAGGCAAAGTTCTGCTGTGCATAAACAACTTTGCGGATCGTGACCAGTTTTTTGGGCGGCCAGAACGAATTTTTTGGTCAGATCTGATGGCCGTCTGCTGTCGTCGAGTTATGGCGGTGCATAGAAGCGATATGAAGGGCCTGGAGGCGATCTGGCGGGTGAAGATCTCAAATAAAGTAGGTAAGACTTTCAAGAGACATGCTATACCACACAACTAACAAGTTGTATTAGGCCACCCAGGATGTGATGAAGACCGTCTGCGGAGACCGCAAAACGCCGGTGGATGTCCACGCTGGCGAAGACGGCTTTTTTCGCTCTGCTTGCTACTGTTCACGGCAAGGGCCTTGCCAGAATGCTAGCAATCTACCCCGAAATATTTGGCCGCCGTATCATAGCTCGCAGGCGTAATTACCCTCGCAACGGTCGCGTGCCGGATCTCTGCTGGTTCTTGGATGTGGTATCCCGGCCTAAGACACCGTCACCTCCGCCGACGCCCCCCTAGTCGTCCATTATCAAAGGAAGAGATACGCAAGCACCAGAAGATGGCGTCGCGATCTTCGGCCGGTTCCAATTAGACAGAGCAGGCGACCGAGGCAGCCTAGACCACACCCACTCTGGATATTTCTCAGCTCGTTCCTCACGATTTCTTTCCACTCACGTGGAACATATTCCAAAGACGGCTCCCATGCAGCAACTGGATCCGGCTGGAGACCAAACGCTGCAGCTTCCCGGGCCTCCAAGCCTATTGTCAGGACATAGGTTTGGCCACACAAACCTAGCCCTTACTATCCGGAAGAAGGCATCGTGGTCCCTGGAGTGGTGATACCGGACGCTTGTACCACCAGGGGTATCAGAGGCTCCCTTGCCCAACAGGCTTCTTTGTCTGCTCTTCTTGTATATACGAAGACGTTCGTAGCTGTTAGGTCCATAGCTCCTCGTGCAACAACGTCTTAGTTCCCTTATCGCTTGGACGGTCTCGTGACACTTATAACGAAATCGATTGCGGGTACCTCTTGTCAATGTCTTAAAATTTAGGTCTAATACCATAGTATAAAGCTTCTCTGACATTTTATTATCAAGCCACAGGCTGTTAACAGATGTCCTCCGTGAACAATGCGCAGTAAACCAGCCGTTTGGTACGTGAAAACTATGCGTGCACAAAAATATTATGCTGTTTTTATTTTTATGCGGTGTTCAATTAGGGGCAAAAATCTGGCTCAGGCTTAAAGCGGCGTGGCTCAGGTCTGTATTGGGTTGGGTATAAAACCCATCTGTCGGGATATGTACATGACTCGTCATCTCGCTAGAAAAGACCATTCCTCGCCCATAGGAAACCTCTTCGTCCCCGAGATGGGATTCGAATTTATTGATCGACCGTCGTCATCTGACCAAAGCGGGGTTTCATGTAATTCTGATCACAGTAGCCAAGCCCATCTATAGGCAGACCGCTCATCCCCGCCGTTGCTGTTAGCAACCCCCGTACGTATATGTCATATGAGCTGCGGGCATCGTGAACAGTCGTCAAATTAGAGTGTCGTTGCTGATAGACATGTACACGGACAATACTCTAATACCGTAGATCGAAAAGTAGTCGTCAGCCTAGTTGCTGAGAACGCAAGTAGCGTCAGAGATGACTTAACAAATTAGAAGCCTGAGTAGCCGATTGGAGGCTTCCCCTACAAAGGCTGGCATTGGTGTGGCTAAGGAAGCAAGGGCCTTTCGATGATATCGAGTCCACGTTTACAACGAACCGTGTTCGTCAAGTCCCTCGCAACCAATTGCATTTTCCTTAGTACTTGATCGGGACATCGAGGCACACCAATACTTAAGGAAGTGGTACCGTAGACATCCTTGCCTCGTGCTGTTAGATGACGGTGGGCGACAATGACTCCCAGAGCGAGGAACAGCCTTGCAGACAACCCCTCCCACGAATAAATTAGCCGAGAGGAACGCTTGGAGCTACGTGAAGGCTGGTAATGTATGATCCAAGCAAGGCCGCCAATCTTCTTGGATGCCACACTAAACGAAACGACTATAACCGAAAAGGATCGCCTTACAATGGGAGCTTCGTGATTGATCCTTAGAAGGATGATGTGCTTCCATCACAAAATCAGTCGTGTTAGGTAAATGATCGCTCGGACGTCCTGACTGGCTTGAGGCATGGAGCTAGGTACCCTAGAGACGTTCTGTTGAAGGGTTAATGCATCGTCTGACCAGCGCTCCGTGATATTCGATTTTCAGTCTAAGCCTTTGTAGCATTCCCTGTGCATGACTGCAGGACAGGTATAGGACCAAGTAAACAGCTAGGGATCTCGATACACGAAGAAGTGCTACGACGATCAGGCTGATAGGGAATAGGCCAAGCTAGGTATACGTTAGAGAGACCGAAAGTTGAGATAGAGTGTAATAACCCACCTCACCGCACGCATATCGCAACCCTCTTGAGGGTCTCAGGGGGTATGGCGTAATAAGATACGTATAGCGAGTATCCGTTTACGTGCTTGCATTAATCAAGCGGTTGTATGTTCCATTGATGATGAACTTCAGATACCTGAGCGATGTGTCGAGAATAAATCGTCAACGTGGTTGTCATCCTGACGAGCCAGAAAGCACGACAGCAAAGTTGTTTCTGGAATGACCAGATCGAAGTTCAGTTTTCTTGAACGTTGCAGGAGGGGACTGGACGCCAGATTTCCTAACCCAGAGGTGATATATGAGTTTCTGAGTGATTTTGCTTTGGGCTTTCACATATCCCAGCGCATTCATAATGGTCTCGAGATGAGATTCGTTCATGTACCTCGAGTTAGTGACGCACTACGATGTCCCCTAATTAGCGGTGCTCATAAAGGCATACTTGCTGAGTGCTATATCTCATAGATACTAGAGGATGGAGGGGTTTGGATAGGTATGGGAAGGAAGGAGAGGAAACAATATGCTGAAATTTGACTTACCGGCGCAGGTAGAACCATGAACAAGCTCGGGAAGAAGGTCCGTAGACCGGACGAGTATTGCGTGCCAGGCTGCTTTAGAAAATCCAAAGTCCTGAGAAGCATCGCACCTCGGCCCATCGCATCGGGGACAAAGTTTAGGACTAATGATAGACTGATGATATCAAATCGTTCCGAGTCATCCCTAGGCAGCGGTCTCTCCATGAAGTCTTGTTGTAGAATGCCATCGCTTTGACTATTCAAGTCAATCCTTTCCATATCGAAGATTCCACTTGCCGAACATGCGTTCTTGGTGCTCAGTGCTCCAACTTCGAGCATTTTCAAGTGAGCGCCTGCGGAAGACGGTATTATAGAATCCATTGAATTAAGCCATTCTATCAGGATACGGGAGCTATCACCTCCGCGATCGAGGCGCTGGCCTTGGAGACTCGCAAGTTGATATTTCTCGATACCCCCTAGAGCATCAATCTCAGACTCGATAGCTATCTCAGCCGCTCGATCTCCTTTAGCAATAGCCTGGGCCTTCTTCTTCTCTAGCACATGATGAGTATTGATCAACGCCTTGGTAGCTTTCCTTGATATCGACTTCGGTTTCCGAGCTGTTGGAGGCCGTCCCGCTGCCAAACTAGTCACACGGTTTCTCTTCTTTATGGTCATCGTGAAGGACTTGTCATTTTCAAGTTGGATGACATGGTATTGTGAGTTATAGTGGCTGTGGAAAATTGCACCATTGCGTTATATGAAAGTGAAGAGATTCAATATCTAATCGCTAGTAACTTAAAGGTAGACTAAGAGGACAGTATGCGCTACATCGATAAATAATTATATGCACTGTATTATCGCTAACCTTAGTTTCTTTGGGGAAAACTTCGGGCGGATTATCTAACAGCCCCCACAAATCAGATAGAGGGATGGTAAGGTTGAATGCCCTATGTGGGGCGATTAGAGCAACCACGAACTGGCAATTTGAACGAAACCATTTCGGCTAAGGCTTTGTAGAAAAAAATTACCTACTTTCACTATCTCGACCAGCAACACGACAAATCGACAACCCATCATCCAAGTCGACAATCCTCAATCACAATGGGTCCCAAGACATCTACGAAGAAAGGTACATGATATCCAGCATTGAATTGCATTTCTTCCACTATGGATCTTCGTCGAGTTCGGCGCTGCCGTCGCGCGCGCCTCCTCGGCCGACGCATCGAGCAGAGCAGATTTTGCGAGTTCTGATCAAGAGCGATTGCTGATGCGTAAGTTTACACAGGCGCCGCCCCTAAGGGTCTAAAGCAAGCGAATGCTGCTGCTAAGGCTGCCCTCCGTGGCGTAAGTAATCCAGATGCAAATATTTCACCAAAGCCGATGAAATGCTAACTGTGCTCTAGGACAACTCCCACAAGAAGCGCAAGGTCCGAACCTCGACGACTTTCCACCGGCCCAAGACCCTCCAGCTCTCGCGATCTCCCAAGTACCACCGCAAGTCGTTCCCCCACGAGCCCCGCCTCGACGAGCACAAGATCATCATCCACCCTCTCAACACCGAGAGTGCCATGAAGAAGATCGAGGAGAACAACACTCTGGTCTTTATTGTCGACCCCAAGTCCAACAAGGCCCAGATCAAGCAGTCGCTCAAGAAGCTCTACGATATCGACACTGTCAAGATCAACACTCTCATCCGGTACGTCTTTCTTCTAGGCTATCAAAACTTACTTGAACCCCAAATGTGCTTGTGCTAACTGTAGGATACAGACCCAATGGATCCAAGAAGGCTTACTGCCGCCTGACCGCCGACGTGGATGCCCTGGACATTGCCGCCACCAAGCTCGCTCTCGTCTAAACGCGTGGTTACTGAGGGTGGACACTTGGGTTGCGCAATGATTTAGCAAGGATTGGTAGCGATTACAAGGCGGATGATGCCGATTGCATGGACCCCTTGAATCGGACGGATATTTGCATTAAGGCCGGCGTTGCTTCGCCTATGGTTAGGCTTACGAGATGAACGGAAAAGAATTGGTATTCGGGGACACATGAATTGAGTTACCTCGAGTAATTTGATTGCCTTCTACCTCACGAATATACCATAAGTGGCAAACCTACTGCCAAGCATTGCACGAATTAAACCCGTTGCCCGTAATTGAATTACTAGACGGATCCATCCAATACTCCATGTCTGTGAATTGGGGTAGCTCCTTGTTGATTTCTCATCTCGTGGTATTCCTATATTACAAAGCCATGTTTATAAATGGAGTATTGCAAATGCTCAATGGCCGTTTCTATGTTCGTAGCTTCTGTAGGTGCTCTATCGTCAGGCGGCTGACGTCGACGAACCGGTCCGCGCAATTGGCCAGGCAGCCCTCCTCGCTCTTATCCAGCTTCCCGCTGCGGATCGTGCTCGTGATGCACTTCCTGAAGCACGTATCTGTCAGGGAGTGAACGGCTGTTTATGTGGAGAAAGGGTAACGTATTAGCGAAAGAAGCCGAAGGACCCGAGTATTTTTTTTTCTCTCTCTCTATATACACACTCCCGTCCGTGTGTAAGGAGGAGTAGAAGCATGCGAGGTACATAATAAGGCCGTATGCTTGGGTGGAGAGGAGATAGGAGAGAGGAGAGGTTTCTACGTACTGGCTTGGAGACGCGACTTCTGGTCCTCGCCCGAGAGGGTCTGTCGGATCTCGGCCTTGTCCTTCTCGCTCAGCGTGCTGAGGTCGAAGTCGTTGAGGTTGATGTCCGACATCTTCGTATCTTCGTATGTAACTGTGCCTTTTTCGTATTTTTCGTATGATGGAGCGCGACGGATATATGCCAGGTTCGGAGTATATGCGAATTGCTCGGCCACGTGAGAAGTAGAGTGCGGCGCAATATGGTGGTGCTTTGCTATGTGATTAACAAGGGCTTACGATGACGATGGTGGGAAAGCTGGAACAAATTTCATCTGCAGCTGAGGTCCCAAGTCTTATCTTATCGGCTTATCGATAACTATAGCAAGCATCCTATATTGACCCTGATTTCTAGTCTCAACTATGGCTCTAATTAAGAGTGTTGCGATGTGAAGGTTATAGAATTAAAATAAACGTTTAATGTGAGTTAAATGATGCAGCTTATACATACATGCCTGACTGTTTCATCAGGTCTATCCGAGATACTTGGTCACTACGTTGGATTTTCGTCTCATGTTAATGTGAGATCTATGAGTTTATATGCATGGTCTGTCATAGATATCACCTAGATTTATCATTCATCTGTTGAAGTATGTGAATGCTCGACTAGGGTATAATTCGTATCTATATGTACTTATATGGGTTCATAATACCGTTCTGTTGAAGCATTAGTTTACGGGGTTAGAGATAAGGAGTAAGTGAGTTAGTGAGTGAGTACTGACCGGATCGTAGAGATTCTTAATCTGTTTCATCAAGCCTACAGTCGTCTCGTTTCGGCTGTAGCCAATGTACTTCTTCTTGGCAATACCCAAGCCATGCTCAGCACTGATACTGCCATTCCTTTCACTGATCCATTCGTAAACGAAGGGCTCAAGAGCTGCCTCTACTTCCTTATCGTATCTCCGCACCGCAATGTTGAGGTGAAGGTTCGAGTCGCCCATGTGACCATATCCAACGACGTCTACGACGGGGTACTCGTCGCTTTCACCTTTCAGCCCTGCATCCTCGAGCCTCTTCCTGGTGTCCTCTACGAGCTTGTACATGTCCTTTATCGGGATTGATACGTCGTATTTGTAGACGCCTCCCCAGTGGCCAATGGTTTCCGTGATACCTTCTCTTTGGCTCCAGAACGATCTCAGCTGTGTTTCGTTTGCCGCCTTGACGCCATCAGTTACGAGTTCCTTGGTCATAACGTCTTCGAGGAATTTATCCAACTTCTCGCTGTCGTGCTCGGAGTTCGACCCGCTTGTCTCTATTAGACAATAGAAAGGGTGTTCTCCCTCGAGTGGCCGCTTATTTCCCTTGACCTTGTAGAATATGTCCTGGCTTTGGGAGTCCATGAGCTCGAAGGCGGATAGAATTTCGCCCAGCTGCGTCTTGGCCTCCTTGAAAGTCTGCTGGAGCTTCTCATAAGATTCCAAGCCGAGGAATGCCACATTGACGGCTTTGGACCGCTGAGGGCAGTGTATCGACACAGCCGTGATCATGCCGATGGTCCCTTCTCCGCCGATGAAGAGTTGCTTTAAGTCGTACCCGGTATTATTCTTTCGTAACCTGCTCAGGTCATCCAGAATAGTCCCATTAGGGAGAACAGCTTCGATACCTAGAACTGTACCGTGCAAACTGCCGTACCTCAGTAGCCGCAGTCCTCCGGCATTGGTCGAAACGTTGCCGCCGATGTGACAGGAGCCTTTTGCACCCAGATCCAAGGGAAAGATATAGCCCTTCTCGGCAAGGTATTGATCGGCTACTTCTAGTACGACACCGGCATCGGCGACCAGGACACCGCTCACTTCATCAAAGAATCGGATTTGGTTCATTCGGCTAGTGCTGACAACGATCTCGTCGAATACTGGTACAGAACCGCCAACAAGGCCGGTATTTCCACCCTGGGGGACGACAGCCAACGTGTTTTCATTACAGTACTTCAAGATCTTGCTGACTTCCTCGGTCGACGCTGGCTTTAGCACAAGTCTGCAGTGGCCCCTATACTTCCGCATCCAGTCGCTATTGAAGGGTTCTAAGTCATCTTCTGTGGCTCCGGCCGTTACACCATCGACTAGGGCGGACTCCTTGCCGAGAAGCTCCTTGAAGTAGTCAACATGTTCTTTCGTTATCTGAGAAAAGCGGGAGTCTCTCTTGATTTCGGGATAGGAATCGGTTGTGTACTTGACGCCTCTTACACCCGACTCTCGGAACCGTGTCGGGGCCGTACTTGATATGCATCGTGCAGCACATCTGGAGGGGTTGGCGGTTATACCAGATCTTTTCAAGCTAGGTACAATCGCCCGCCTTAAGACCGGGGTGAGTCTTGATCGACAGGACATGGTAGCCTAGATCTTTGCACAAGTACAACAATCCACGAAGTAGAGACTAATTGGAAGTTTTCGTTCGGTGAACTACGAAATGACGCGATTAGACACCTAGGTATTCTAGGTTCTTGACATTCCAATGTTGATTACACGATGGCGATGGGCGATGGGCGATGGCGGCGAAACTCAATTCTCCGTCATTATCGATTAGGTACCGGCTGACGGGTAGGTACCTAGCCCTCGGCTTATCCGTCTATCCACTCAGGCAGTCCAGTCAGATATAATGCAGATCCATTTCACTCACAATGTCAGCCCACTAATTTCGTAGGCCCAGACCTGGAGACCTAAGGTACATCCTGGACCCCTGGATCTTATCGTCTTATCGATAGACGTATGGACCCATTGGAGGGGCTGGAAATAAGGGGATCTCCTGGGCAACCAATTGTGTACGTCGTAGGGGTACACAAATCGCCGTCGGATTCCCGACTCGGCAACTCAGTGCAACATTAGCACCCAGCATCTCTCCTTGCAAAAGAGGGACAATACAATCATCTTACGAGTTTATGTGTATCATCTACACCCTCATCATCCTCTCCGATCATCCAATTGCTTGTTTGATCCTCGACAAAGCCTCCTACCTTTGTCCTAATCACGCGCCGCCTCCCGGCCGAACTTATACACAAAGCCAAGATCCGGTCAGGAATCAGGAAATCTTCCAATTAGCCCTGCCCAACTCATCGCAGCCCGAATCGCTTGCAACCCACGTCACTACGACTCCCAGCCTCGCCTTCGACTAATATATAATTGCTCGAGAAGTCGAAGGCGAAGAATCCGCAAAACATATTACCCACTACCTGTCGTTGACCGCATCTACCAGCACTACCTAGCCCTGCCCCTGAGCGGCCGGTTGGCAACGCATGACCAAGATGGCTCACCAGTGGATTAACGTCCAACAAAAGACTTTTACCAAATGGTTAGCTAGTTTTCCCCTGATCCAAACATTGCAGATGAAACACTGTCTCTTAATTGCTAGCCGCGGGGGACTAACAAGAGTGGAATGTTAGGATGAATACCAAGATAGCGCCGCGGGGCGTGGTAGTCAAAGACCTTGTTACCGACTTAAGTGATGCCGTACGTTACGCTATACGTCAAGCCGATCAGCTACATATCTATCTGCTGTTTAAGCATAACTAATTAGTTCATCCGAAGGTACTTCTAATACACCTGCTCGAATGCTTGTCGAGCGAATCATTGGGACGATATGCGGCAAAACCGAAGTTGCGAGTACAGAAATTCGAGAATGCCAACACGGCACTTAACTTTATTAAGTCGAGGGGGATCCAGATGACCAATATCGGCGCAGAAGATGTAGTCGACGGGAATCGCAAGATCATCCTAGGCTTAATATGGACCCTCATTCTGAGATTTACCATTAGCGACATCAACGAGGAGGGTATGACGGCCAAGGAGGGTCTCCTATTATGGTGTCAACGGAAGACGGCGTGTTACGACGAAGTCGACGTGAGAGATTTTAGCACTAGCTGGAACGACGGGCTCGCCTTCTGCGCCTTGTTAGACATACACCGACCAGACCTAATCGACTACGATTCGCTGGACAAGTCAGACCACCGAGGTAACATGCAGATGGCATTCGAGATCGCTCATAAGGAGATCGGTATCCCCGACCTACTGGATGTCGAAGATGTCTGCGATGTTGCCAAACCCGACGAAAGGAGTTTGATGACGTATATCGCCTATTGGTTCCACGCCTTCTCGCAAATGGAGAAAGTCGAAAATGCCGGCCGACGTGTCGAGAAGTTCGTCAGCAACATGCAAGGGGCGTGGGAAATGCAGAGCGCCTACGAGAGAAGGATGGCCGAACTACTAAGACAGATCAGAGAGCAAATAGAAAAATGGCAACTGGCAACATTCGAGGGGACGTACATCGATGCAAAAAAGCAAGCTACCGAGTTCGCGGGTTATAAGAGGGGCAAGAAGAGAGATTGGGTCGCCGAGAAGAGTGACCTAGCCACGTTATTAGGAAATATCAAAACCAAGCTGGGCACGTATCGACTCAGAGCCTACGAACCTCCGCCAGAGCTATCCTTAGAGACTATGGATAGGGAGTGGGCAAACTTAGCTAAAGCTGAGATGATGCGTGCCCAGCTCATTAACGAGACCATTAGGGAGTAAGTTAGAGCGAATTTTCCTGAGTAAGTATCCATCGAATGTGCCGATTACTAACGGACGATATAGTATCAAGAATGCCCTCCGCAAATCATTTGCCGACAAAGCAAACGACTTTGCGTTGGCTCTCAACACGATGCAAGTCGCAATCTCAGGTCTCGAGGGCGACGTAGAAGACCAACTACTCCACGTGCGCAGGCTGAGCGACAATTTACCACCGCTAGATGCGTACCTGGATAAGATCGCAGCCGTCGACGAAAAGTGCCAGGAGGCCAACATCGAAGAGAACGACTTCACCACGTACACGTACGACGAGCTATTATACGAGTTGGGGCTCGTCAAGTCGTCGGTGCAGAAGAAGCTAGCCTTCCTGGAGAACCAGATGGTGGCGCGCAGCATGACGAACCTGACGCCGATCCAGCTGGAGGAGTTTGAGTCGGTGTTCCGGCATTTCGACCGAGACGACACGAACTCGCTGTCGGAGCTCGAGTTCTCGGCGGCGCTGGCCAGCTTGGGGTTGGTGTTTAGCGAGGACGAAATGCACGACTACTTCCTGGACACGTCGCGGGGGCGGGACCGCGTCACGTTCGAGCAGTTCATCCGGTTCATGGTAGACGTGACGGAGGACCAGAACACGGCGGAGCAGGTGTTCCAGAGCTTCCGCGAGGTGGCCGACGGCAAGCCGTACGTGACCGAGATGGACCTGCGCCACTCCTTAGTGCCAGACGAGGTCATCGAGAAGCTCTGCGAGATCGTGCCACCCCACACCGGCCCCGACATGGCCCAGGACCGCGGCATCCCCCAGTTCGACTACATCAGCTTCATGGAGAAGCTGATCTCGACCCCGCCGTCACAACAAAAGAATGGTAGTAGGCCAGGAACTGGGGGAAGCGGAGTAGGAGTGGGAGGCCCTCTCCAGGATATAACGAACGGCGGCCGCGTTAGCCCGACGAAGAAAGTTAACGGCTATCATCACTAAGGGCCCTGAGGTCTATTCCGACGTAATACCGTAAGGTGAACATGGGAGTGCACAAGATAAGACAGAACCAGGACCGAGCTCAGCTGAGCTGAGCTACATCAGACTGCGTTTATACTTCTCTTCGGGGCGGGCGGTGGAAGCCGGAAACGATTCGGAGATACGGATTTTTAAATACCTTGGCAGGAGCAGTCCCTGCCGAATTAAAAAAGGAGAGAGAGAGAAGACTGACAAAAACGCTGGCTACAGCAAGGGAGAAGGGGCACATAGGAAAAAGAGAAAGGGGGAGGGAGGGAGAGAGGAGCGGAGAACACGTCGGAAGGTTTTGCTAGTAAAATACCTATAGGAACAGCATTCGATTGGGGTGTTTTTTCCACCCGTCTCCTTGCTTGAGACGGACTTCCCACGCGTGGCTCCTGTTTAAGTTCTGTTGCAGAAATTGGCGTTGCGAAACGAGGAAGCCGGGTCTAGTTAGTATATATCCCCCTTTTGAACTTAGATACGAAGATATTCATTATTCCATGCGTGCTTGTTGTGTTCCAGATGCTTGTTAACATTGATGATACCTACCAATACCTAACAAGATAACTGACGCCATCATCTCATTTGAGATTTCCTTTCTGTTCCTCGTCCCAGACCCCCTTAGTTTCCTCTATATTAGAACATGCCTTGGATCTAATTTTCAAGTGCTGGCTGTGTAAACTCCAAACTATGCAAAAAACCAATGCTAACAGATAATATCCATATAGATATGCTAATGACTTTCATAACTTTAAACCTGTGAGCTTCACCTATTCCTTGAAAGCATCCATATCTTTGAGCGCGCCTGCGAGCCGGCGATAATCTCGCAATAGTTCCAATACGTCGCCGAGCCTGAGATCGGCCGGGTTCTGGAGCTCCATGAATTTCTTCTTGGGCGGATCGATTTTCGGTACGTCTTTTGGCGGTAACGCCGCAGCGATATCTGGGAATGCCTAGATGTAAGTGGTTAGTATATGTACCTAGTTAAATTGGTAGGTAGGTATATATCCCATAGGCCCCTTACCGTAGCCAAGTCTTCCACATCAGTGGCCTTGCCCGTCATGTCCTTCGCGGAAGGCGTAGGCGTAGTCGCGACACGCCCAAAACCACGCATCATGCTCATCCCTGCGAAACGGTTCATAGGATTTAGGGAACTGCCAAGATTCCGCATCGATTCGACTAGGGCCGGGTTAGATGATGAGGGCGACGGGGTTGTAGTAGCAGGACCGGCTTTCTCCTTGTTCTCCTCGGTGAAGACTACCCTTTTCGAGCTGCTCGCGCTCCGAGCGCTCCTTGTGCTGTCCGCACTTCGGTCTCTTAGTACATTTTTACCGCCAACTAGAGACAGTAATTTGTCTTCCTTTCCTACTACGAGGCGCTCGGGATCCTCGTTTCCGTGACCCGAATTGCCACCGTCTACAGAAGCATCGTCCTCTGGAGGCGGAGTGCCTATAAGTTTCCGTGCGTCGTCTAGAGTCCGAGGCACCACCATTTCTCGTCCACTAGCAGAACTGTCTCGAAGTTTGCCTAGCAAGAACTTGTAACTATCGCCCAGGCTTGTTCCGATAGTCTTGAAACTTTGGTCGGCGGTGTTGAATATTGAGTCGCCCGCAGTCCCGAAAGCCTGGGCTGGAGTTTGGATAAGATCGCTTAACCTGCGCCGTTGAACAGCTGCTCGTAAACCCGCGGATGATGCAGATGATGGCAAAGGTCTCGTTCCCTGGGCAGTCTCTGGTGTCGTGGCGACTGAAGTCGACGCACTTGAGGACAGGCCTGCAGTATAAGCAGGTGGGAATGTTTCTGTCTTCGGCGTTCCAGGCTGGCTCTCAAGCTTGACCGGCCCTGATGATGCTTCATCTGCTCTGAGACTGGCGAGATCTACCGTTTGTAAAAATGTGATAGCAGCTTCAAGATTTGTCAAACAATATGCGCTCTCCCCTTCTAGTTTCTCTTCCCATCGAAATCGCTGTATGAAGTTTGAATCGCTGATGACACCGAGATTCTCGGGTGGCATAGTTATCAACGTGTAGATAAGCATGGGCATAATTTCATCAGCCGATGAGGATGGATGGAAACGGGATAAGGTGTCGACGATACTCTTGTGGGCAGCTTTGAGGTGGTTGAGTTTGCCCAAGGGGTACCTCTTTTCATGCATCAAGACTAAGTCTTTGCGAGCTTGGTCCAGGTACTGTCGAATTTCTTCCTGCTGTTGCGCACGAGCTTCAGGGGTATCTTCAGAGAGCACACCCAAGTCGACTCCTAAATCCGCAGGCCCAATACCCACAAGAGCCAGTGCTGCTGTCTTAGACCTGAGCTTGTCATCTTGCGCCTCATCTTGCGTACTCCTGTGGCGGTATATGCGATCGTATATGCCTTCGCAAAGTCGCCTTTCCACAGCTTCCTCGAGCAAGATCCTCTTCTGCTCCAGCGCTTTTCTAGCTCGTTTTCTATCCGCAAATTCTTCGGCCGTGAGCATCTGCTGTTCTTCTTTAGTCGGTGTTTCCTTGGTCTTCTCCTTATTGCTAAAAGAGGCCGCCTTGGCTCTTAACAAGCTGGCTGCAGAGGCCCTCGAATAGCTTGATGGGGTAGGCGATTTTTCCCTTATTTGTCGAGTAGCAAGGCTGTCTATATGCGTCCGAATATGGGAGGCAGCTACATGGTAGAAATCTTGGAATAACCTGGAAAGATTATCTACATTCGGCGGCGTCGGGTGGACCTTGGCAGAAAGCGAGTCGATGAAACTAAAGGGCTCATGTATTAGTTATGTTTGACCTGAACAAGACTTGACTGTAACTCAACTTGTCCGTCTTGCTGACCAACTCAATTGGTATCTCATCCATGTCCACCGAAGCTCGCGGCGCTTCAACTACATCATCTGTGGTTTCCGACTCGAAAGTATCGAGTTTCTTCTCACTTTCTTTCCTCGTCGGGGGTAGCTCTTGTACAACAGTAACTCGCGGGGTAGTGCCATTTTCTATGGTATTTGCGCGCGAACCACGTGGTCGAGGTTTGTTCGACTCTGGAGTTTGCTGGCGAGGAAAGGTGTTAGAGGCAGCCAGCGACCCAGGAGTAGGCTCGGGGCCTTTAGATGGGGTAGTGGGCGCCATGAATGCGCTGGTAGTTCTGGACACTTCAATGAGTCGTATGAGTTAGCTTTCTTGAGCAAGTATCGGAAAGCCGGGAGATTATAGCTTCGGATAGAAATCGGGAACGAGGAGCAATGTAAGAAGACAGAATATTACAACAAAAAAACGAAATGAAATTAAGTACCTGTTATTAAGAAATAATACCTCCGCTATGACACATAGGTAGCGAAACTCAAGACAGTTCGAGGTTAGGTATAACAAGAAAACGGTGTTGTTATTTCTCCTATTGGACGATGATACGCGTAGAAAGACGAGGAGCCATCAAGGCCAAGCGAAGTTGGAACATGGATTTACTGCGGATCATCAATGGTCTAACACGGCATCGATTACGAAGCTAGGCAGAAGCCGAGAGAGTCGGAAGTGTCTTCAAGAGTTAAGAAAAGCTTGTTGAGGATATGTGTCGTGATTTAGGGAGTGAGAGCTCCGATAGGTGAGGTGAAGTGAGGTGATGCAAGTTGATGCAAGTTGATGGAAGCTGGCCTCCACATTGAAGATACCGGATAACAGACTGCTAGGTTAATGTACTACTACGCTATCGCCTTGCCTTAGCCATGTGTCAGGGGTAAACTTGCGCTAAAATGCGGGCTGTAGGAGGTCTCCTACATGTAAAGTGCTAATTATAAGTACAACCTAGCGGGAACTCTCCCAATAGCAAACCAACAACCATAGAGCCGGTATTCTTTTCGTAGCAGTCCAACTGTTAATCAATCAGATTCAACTGACTTGGCTTCATATACTTATACCTATCATGTATATATGCCATGTACCTAATTCCTCTAAATAAACGCTGCTCTAATTAAACGCTGATATCGGTATGGCAGTTAACGGGCACATGATAAACAAGCTGCTGACTTACATCCTTGCATGCTTCACATGTAACTGTTCATACCTGTACCATCGTTCATGCAAGTATTTACCTGCTACGATACCGGTAGCTAATGTCACCTAGGCATGTGTGAGTGCAGCCTGCGAGGTCGATCCACGGAACAAAGCATCAGATGATACCTACCTAGGTAGCTCTGCGTAGAATGATCTGTTCTTTTAAGACGTGACAGATTTTAATAGTTAGAGGAGGTATATGGACACATACCTCTTAGGGACCTATTGCTCCCCAGCATACATGGTTTATACTCGAGTTTCAACTGATGTATGTGGATCCACGTTGACAGGACTCGAGATAATATCTCATATGCAGCTACATAGTACATATTAGCAGCTATCATATACAGTAGTCAATACAGTGCTTGAAATATAGAGGTACTGTTTGCCGGAAGGGGTTGATGTTGAATGACTTGAATGGTTGGGGTAAAAGATCGGGGGTCGGACCTTTTGGAACGAAGAGAGGCAAGGACCCAGGGACCTCGGGAGGTTAGATTGGTGTAGGTTAGGCTAGGCTGGGCTAGGCTGCTAAGCTGGACATATAAGGCAACTCTATTTCCGATGTTGTCATAGGCAGATACATTCCCTACCAGATAGGCGTCAGATAGGCAGCGCCACTGTCCACGCGATAACTGCTACGCTGCCATACAAGCAGACGAGGTGCGTGTGTGTGGGGATTCTAGGTGCCGTGACCACTGCATCCCCCCGTACCTTTATCCATCCTTCAACAACTTGACTTACCTGCTTGTAACTTTACACTCCTCCTATCAAGAGGCTTCATTTCATTTTCCTATCTACTTGTTATCTCGTTAAGCTTCCCGAAACCGTCTCATATTTACTCATTTCTCTTCATTACCGTCCTCGTTCACGTCTATTTCAAAAGTCGCCATGGGCGCAAGGCGGAAACGACCCGGTTCGACCTGTAACTCTGCCGGCAGAGTAACGGCTCAGTTATTGTTGTCGTTTCTTGCCATTTCTGCTCCTCCGTCCGCCGCCGCTCTCCAAAACGCGGGCGCCGTGTTCCCAGACACGCCCTTAGTAACACCACTCTTACCCGAGCCACCGTTGCCAGCGGAACATACATTCACGCTACGACACGTATTCCACCATGGCACGTATCGGCACCCGGGGCTGCACCGAAAGAAAGACATCATTGGACCAGATGCTGAGGTATGGCTGGCCGGCGAGGATGGAGAGGCTGCGGAGCGCATAATGCCCTTGAAAGCGAAGAGCCAACCCCGAAAAATCGAACGTCTAGTCGACCGCCGGCCCACCACCGTCGACCCGTTGATTGCCGAGGCTCGCCAGCGGGGTTATGTCATCGCAAGCGGTCCGTCAGCATGGACTATCGACGATGTTTCGGGTCCCGATGTTACCGACAAAGAGACCGTTCTCACCATGGCCTTCATAGCCTCCGATGCTTACGTGGAAAATCCCACCTTGCCAGACTGGGACGAGGTAGGAGAACCGTTCAACAGAAGTGCCGACTTCGGCTGGGAGAGCGATGGGCTCAGAGGTCATATTTGGGGAGACGAGACGAATTCTACCATTGTCATTGGTCTCAAGGGTACCTCGCCAGCCGTCTTTGACGGAGAAGGTACCACGACCAACGATAAGATCAACGACAACCTATTTTTCAGCTGCTGTTGTGCCCAGCAGGGCCAATGGTCGTGGCACCAAGTCTGCGACTGCGCAACAAGCACCTATAGCTGCAATAATACGTGTGTGAAAAAGGCGTTGCGCGATGAGAATCGGTATTACCAGGCTGCCAGAGAGCTTTACGCCAACGTCACCGAGTTGTATCCGAAGTCCAACATCTGGGTTTCTGGACACTCGCTAGGTGGGGCGGTCAGCTCTTTGCTTGGTTTGACTTATGGACTCCCCGTCGTGACTTTCGAGGCTGTTCCCGAGGCACTGGCAGCTGGAAGACTAGGACTCCCAGTCCCGCCGCATGCGGACCCCGATTTCCCTCAGACTCGCGAATACACCGGGTCATACCATTTCGGACATACGGCTGATCCCATCTATATTGGCACATGCAATGGAGCAACTGCTTCTTGTTCTTTTGCTGGTTACGCGATGGAGTCGTCGTGTCATACGGGTTACGAATGCGTTTATGACACGGTGGCAGACCATGGCTGGCGGGTTGGTATCGGCACTCACAAGATTCGATCTGTCATCAACGATGTCATCAAGAAATACGACGACGTCCCGGTGTGTAGTTTCACTCCCGAGTGCCGGGATTGTGCCACTTGGAAAATGTACGAGAGTAACAGCACGGACGGCACAACAACCTCGAGCAGTTCCACGGCGACCAAAACACGCACTCGAACAGAGACCTGCCAGACTCCAGGATGGTAAGTAGATACATTTCTCTATATATTTACTAAGATTTATATGACTAACGACGTCTAGGTGGGGTTGCCTTGACGAAACTACAACTACTGGCGGAATGCCGAGTACTACGACCACAAGTAGCTCGACCTCGACATGTAAAACCCCTGGCTGGTTCGGCTGCAAAGACGAGGTTACAACAACATCGGCCACCACGACTTCCAGCTCTACTGCTACTACTACTTCTGCCTCATCGACGACCTGTGAAACTCCAGGTTGGTGGGGCTGTAAAGATACGATGACCACGAGCACCACGACATCACTGCCGCAGACGCAGTCCCATTTGATTACCTCGCCTCCATCCGTGCCCACCCCAACAGACAACCCAGTACCAAAGCCAACGGGTGCACCAAAAACTCATTGCGTGCATCGGAACTGGGTTGGGATGTGTAAGGACTGGGGAAACGGTGAGGACGACTCGAATGCCGCTGCTGCTGCCGTATGGGCAAATGACGAGATATAGGTCGGCCTACTGCTGTCGACCTTGTTTCACGGGGCGTTAACTTGCTTTGCCTCAGTTTGGACTAGATTGGGATACATATACATACATACACTCTATTGGAACTCATATTGGCGTTTACACGGGAATTGCATCATGCTTTCGAGTCGCTCACAGTTTTAGCGCGGACAAGGACTCCATATGTTCGATATATTACAAGCATCGTTGTATACCTATTTTTTATACTACTGCCATGCTATTATGCGGCTGGCTATACATGCAGATATAACTGAATCAAAGCTATTTGCAAATGTTAAGTACCCTATGAAAATGGCAGCAACAAAAAAAAAGATGTCTACTGTTTTGTTTTTCAGCTTTGCCACCCAGTACTTACCCCTTTTTTTCTTCCTTCTATATCTAACCCCTAACTCCACGATTCCAAGTTCCGCAGCACGCACCCGGCGGCCCCGTCCGTCCTAGCCACCAACTTGCCGATGGTATACACGGTCTCG
>JAOWAP010000009.1:555679-572191 GCA_028565235.1 Hypoxylon lenormandii
CGGCGCGCTTCGTTGATCTGACGGCGGTTCGGATCCGCTCGACGAGCTGGTTTCCGGCTTCGATGCTCACGCCCGCTTGCGCGTAGGTAAGAGCTTCCTTGGTATCGGGCGTCGGCTTGAAGGCGCGATGCGCAATATCCCTGCGGTAGTACATCTCGTTGAACTGGATAAGCTTCACCCCTTCGTAAGCCTTGTCAACGGCGGCTCGAAGACTCTGTGCCGCGGTAGCACTGGCGGCTATTACTCGGCCGCCAGCTGTCACCAATTTGCTATCCGCCAGTTTCGTGCCGGCGTGGAAGATGTTAATGCCTTCCGGAGGAGTCTGCACATTCATCTCGTCACCCTTGGCGTAGGACTCAGGATAGCCGCCTGCGGCAACGACGACAGTTGCACTGTAATTGCGCTCAACCTTGATTAGGACACTGTCTAGATAGCGCTCTGAGCATGCGACCATTATCTTGGCTAAGTCCGTGTCCTGCGATAATAATGGCAAGACAGTTTGCGTCTCCGGGTCTCCGAATCGGACGTTGTATTCAAGGACCTTCGGACCAGTAGAGGTGATCATGAGCCCGGTAAATAGAACACCGACAAACGGCATCCTATCTTTGCGCATGCCATCAATTGTCGGCTGGATAATGTCTCGATCGATTTGCGCCACGAGGTCCGGAGTAGCGATGTTGGTCGGCGCATAGCATCCCATACCCCCAGTGTTCAAGCCTGTATCTCCTTCCCCTATCCTCTTGTGGTCTTGCGCAGGAGGTAGCGACTTTATCGTGTACCCGTCGCTGAAAGTCAATATGCTCAGCTCGTCGCCCGTTAGGAACTCCTCGATGACAACCTCATCTCCTGCGGACCCGAATTCCTTGTTCTGCATAATATCCTCGAGTGCCTTATACGCTTCCTCTTTCGACGTGGGTATGATAACACCCTTGCCAGCCGCCAAGCCGCTCGCCTTGATTACTACGTCGTGTTGCACTCGATCGAGGTACTCCCGCGCCTTGTCGTAGTCGGAAAAGTTCTCGTAAGCCGCCGTAGGGATGTTGTGCTTCTTCATAAAGTCCTTGGAGAAGGTCTTGCTGCCCTCCATCTGCGCCGCCTTCTTAGACGGACCGAAGCTCTTAATACCCGCATTCTCGAAGAAGTCGACAGCACCGGCGACGAGAGGGGCTTCCGGACCGGGGACAACGTAGTTGACATTGTTCTTTCGGGCGAGTTCGAGCAGTGCCGGGAAGTCTTCTGCTGACACGGACGTGTTGTTAGTGACTTTAGGGCAAATCGCCGTGCCCCCGTTTCCGGGGACTGCTATAATTGACTCTACCAGGGGGGACTGGCTGAGCTTCCACGCGATTGCGTGTTCTCTCCCCCCATTGCCAATGAGCAGGACACGAAGCGGGAATTCTACTCCCATGACTAAGGCTCCCAAGTTACTCGAGAAGTTCGACTAGCCGTGGCTTCGATGTGCTGTGTCAGCTACCCAGGTAGGTAGTCTTTTAACTTTTGTGACGGAGGGCCTATAACACCAAAATTTTCTGATAGGCGTCGTAAAAAAAAATATGCCCCTCACCTTGAAGAGATTGCCCCTCCCCCGCAATCTAACAATCTAGCGGGGCCTGGGCCTGGGCCTGCAGGGACCTTGCCGAGTATCACAGGCTGACAGGGACAGGTTAACAAACCTGCATTAAAATGATCCATCATGATTCTAGAACTATACCGTTATCATGTCAAAGGAAGTCTATGTTTAGAGCTCGGATTAGGACTGACTTTTTAAGCGCATTCCCTTTTTAGAAAATGTCTTATGTGTTGTTACGGGGCGTTAAGGGAGATACCTTAATACCAAGGTAGGCCAAGTAGTTAATAACATGCTTCGGGTAACTTATGGTAGCAATTCAAGTTAATAGTGAATTGTCTAAATTCTCTGAGTGTTTTTAGAAGAACGTGAGACTTAAATCCTATCTGTATGCATTAGACACACTTATCTCTGAGACTCATTCCCAACGATGTTCTCAAATAAGTACATGTCGACTGCCGCACGCTAACGCTAATTAGGTATAGCGTACTTACTCAACTTAGATCACGCGACATGACTATGCGGCTAATTTGGAGATCCCCCCCAACAGCCCAGTCAAAAGCCTTGTCCGATCACCGACGAACACCACGAACACCAACCTCACTTTCGCTATACAATTCAGATATTCTTATAACTCCGACTCCACCAAAGCTACATTCTTATCTGAAAACCAGAACATATATTCCAATCATGTTATTCATAGGTTTGACTGGCTCCATAGCTACGGGCAAGTCAACCGTATCTACCATCCTCTCATCGGCACCTCACTCGCTGCCAATCATCGACGCTGATATCCTGGCGCGCAAGGTTGTAGAACCTGGAACAAGTGGCTACAATGCTATCGTGAAATACTTCGGCCCTACAACATCAGACTTACTGGTTCCGGTCACGGACAAAATGCCAGCCAACGGTGTGGATGGCAAAGGCAGACCCCTGAACCGACTAGCTCTGGGCAGGCGTGTTTTTGGCGACAGTGAAGAGCGGAAGAAGGACCGGAACGTCCTCAATGGCATCGTACATCCGGCGGTGAGAAGGGAGGTCTACAAGGCCATTCTACGATACTATGCGAAGGGCTGCTGGGCTGTCGTCCTGGACATCCCTCTACTATTCGAGAGTGGTTGGGATAAGCTATCCGGTGTGGTCATGGTGGTGGCTGTCAAGGATCCGGAAGTGCAGATGAAGAGGCTGATGGCACGTGACCCTCACTTGACTCGGGAAGACGCGCAGAATCGCGTTCGAAGTCAGACGGATGTGAGATTGAAGGCGAAGAGATGCGAAGCAAGAGGCAAGGGAAAGGGGGTGGTTGTGTGGAACGACGGAACGAAAGCGGAGCTGCGAGCCAAGGTAGACGCGGCACTCAAAGAAATGAGGAGAGGGAGCCCTCCATGGTGGAATTGGATGTGCCTCGTCTGCCCTCCGATAGGGGTGGCCGCTGGAGTATGGGTGTACTGGCAGAATATCAACATCAACAAGAGGTGGAGGGAGATGGAACTGAACGAGAAGTCGAGGTTATGATTTGGCTATGATCTGGATAAACCAGCCCAGTACGTGTGCATACCTACATGTAGGTACGTTCTACTGGTTCATTTGGTAAGAATCAGACCGGTTGTTGAAACATCCACGGAAAATATCAAGAGAAGGCAACGGTTACCGTGGATATTAAATAGGAAGGAGGAGCCGGACGTCATAAAAAGAGAAGTACATCTCTCATCTCTTTAGCTACCTGGGAAACCGAGACCCCTCTTAACAATATGTTAGTCACTTACCCAAAGTGCCATTTCAATTGCCTCGTGCCTTACTTCACTAAACGACTGCTCCTTACCGCCTACTCTAGTTGTTTTTAAACGATATTCTTGCTACTGAATTGTGCGGGTAGATTATTCCACTTGATCTTCCGACAAACAACTTCAAATACCCGACTGCCTAACACACCTCTCTGACCAACTTCGGAATTCTTCCGACCCTCCTACTATTCGCATCGATTCTAAGAATTTCTTCAATTTCATACCTTAGTTCAAGATTCCCCTGTCTGCCCACTGTTCAGTGGTTAATCTTGTTCGCCGTCAACCTTTTGGTGTCGATCTAGTGCTTACTTTGCCTCATGCGAATAAACCTAGACTACAAATGTCACACCCAGGTCTAGTTAGGGCAAAACAAGCACCAGAGGCTCAACACCATGCCTCCTAACTCCTTTTGCGAGTGGATGGTGGGGCGGAATGTAGTTCGCCATAAGGCGCCCAAGAAACCTCGCCCCGTTTTCTCCGTGGCGCTTGAGACCGACGACGACGACGAACAGGACACTTTAAAGGTCACTTATCCGAGAACCGGTCGATCAAAACGAGCCAAAAGAGCCACCGGAAGCAAGAAAGTACACTTCAATGAGAGTGTCCAAAATGCAGGAATTGAGCATACCATTGCCCAGCTTCCACTTGACTCGGATACGCAAGTCAGTTCAGAACCCGAAACCAGCCCGGATGAATCAACTACGGACGACGACCTGATCATGGATTGCCCTTGTACCAATTGCATCTCGGCACGAAGAAAACTTAAGAAGTCGAAGCAAGCTAAAGCAAGGAGTAAGAAACACCAGACCGACTCCTCGGCGGACGAGGACGAGGGCAGTCCTACTTTTGTGCATGCAAAGCACAAGGCAAAGAAAGCCAAAGAAGAAGCACTCAAGTCTAAAGGAAACAATAGTAAGCAGAAGGGCAAGCCGCAAGCCAAGAAAGTCAAGGCGAAATCTGAGAGCGAGGCTGAGACGACCGACGCTACGGACGCCGAGACGGGTCCAGAGACTGGAGTTGATACCGGGACTAACGCCGAGGGTGCGACATCCGGAGGAGATACGACCGAAGCTCAAACGACCGAAGCGGAAACGACTGGTGCTGATACCGAGGCCGAGTCTGAAAAGGAGGCGCCAAAAGATACGGGAAAGAAGAAGGGCAAGGGAAAGCAGGGCAAGCAAGATGGAACTTCTGTCGAGCAAAGCGAGCAGGTCAAGAAAGACAAGCAAAGTAGCCCGAATGGTCAAGAGAATAAGAAAGGAAAGAAAGTACAGCTAGAGAGTCAAGACGACCAAAGCAGTTCGGACGAAGAGAACCCCAAGAGGAAGAGTTCATCTCGCGGAAACAAGCCGCTCTCTGTCCAAGAAACGATGGCTCTTCTCAAGCAGGCCCAACAGACGCGGCCCAAGGTCAGGGTCAAGGTCAAGTCCAAGTCCAAATCATTCCCGCTACAAAACCCCCCGCCCGAGATACGCCAACCCAACTTCCTCATGCGACCTCGCCCTCATGTGCTACAGGTCGAACATGCTGTCGAGGTACAAGATGATCCTCGACCGAATGCTTTCTTCGACAATGTAAACGGGATTATGCGTGTATACCATGGACCTGTTTACGGCAACCCTTATGGAGCGTTGTATCCCAACAGGGTCTATGGCAATCAGAGCTTGCCCTTGCCCGTCGGAACACCACATCCAACCCAGAATCCGTGGTACAATGGGTTTCCAGGCGCCCCCGGACAATATGGCACCGCCTCCGGACAGCCTGCATCTGGATATTCTGCGTCTCCACAAGCACCGCCTTCGGCCAATACTTCTGGTGCGCCCGGGAAAGATCAGTGGCTACAAGGGTATGGCAGTGTCACCATCGGACAGAGCCCTGATAAGTCTCAAAGCTCCAACCCTGCAGCCGATTCTGACCAAAAGCAACAAGAATCAGCCAAGCAACAAAGCTCTCCTACGCCTGAATCATCTAAGAAGACTCAAAAGAACATCGACGCAGAATCGAATGTTCTTCCAAGTATCGAGGTTACTAGCCCTGAGAAAGCGCAAGGTAACAATGGAATTGGAAGTAAGCCCGAGGACATTCAGAGTGCCCACGGCTCGCCGACGGGCTCGGCATCTAAAGATGAGAAGAATGGCAGAAGCAAGAATGGAGGAAGGAAAAATGGTAGCAAAAAGAGGAGCCCTGACAAGGGCAAATCTTCTGGTACCGTAGGTAGTTTTCTTGATGAGACTATGGCAAAGGATGAGGCTGCAGCAAAAGATAGAGAAAACCGTTGGAACCAGAGTGACAAGAGCGAGAGCAAGGAACCTAGCCCGGTACTCCAAGAAAACATCACCCCTGCCGACGGAGACGGCGACTTTTGGAACCCTAAGAGCGAGAAAATCGAGGAGAGCGTTGCTACCCAAGATAACTTTTGGGGCGACAATAATAACACCCCTACCGGTAGCGACACGCAGGCTGAGAACAACGGCGCCGGTTGGTCCAAAGGCAACGATGGTACTTCAGATTGGAATGGAGGCGGGAATTCCGGAGGTAACACTGACGCTCCAGACTCAGTCGGAGGCAGTGCTGATGCTCCCGAACAGGCTGGTGGCGATGGTCCTAACAACGTCTTGGGCGGGAATGACGGTAGTACGGGCAGCGTTGATGACGAAAAGAAGGCCAACGAGGAGAAGTCCAATGAAAAGAAGTCCAATGGAAAGAAGTCCAAGGGAAAGAAGTCTAACGAAGACTCCCACCAATATGCTAACTCAACTCAAAATTACATACCTGGCAGCTGGGTTGGGAGTCCAACCAAGTCGGAATTCTCCCATACCGAACCGCCTCCTCGCGCGAGCCCGGATAACGTGGGCGGGAACTGGAGCGGTTCTAACAATGGTTCTAACAATGGTTCCAATAACGGTTCCAACAACGGCTCCCCTGGCAAATCGGCATCTGGTACTGGTGATGACTGGGGCGATTCTAATCAAAGCAATAATGGTTTTGGTACCGGCGGCGTAGGAGGAGGTTGGCAAGACACTAGCGTGGCGCAGAGTTCCGGGGGTGCCTACGACGACATCGACGGATATGCAAATTTCGCCGATGACAACACGAAAGCAAACGACGATAATACACAATGGTGAAAAACTTTGATTTCACCTTTTCCACAGTCTGGGGCTTGTAGCCTAGACAGGCGTTCTTATACAGTTCCAGCTCCCATGGTTTTCGAGAGGTCCGGTGGTGTACTTATTCCTACACTCTCTACGACCTCGAATAGGCGGGAGTGATATTCTTTAGTTGAGAAGGCATTATACTCTTCGGTTCTACCTGGACCTGGGAGAAAACTAGCTACTTAGCTTAGATTTAGGACATGCAGGTAGCACTCACTCACTGGCAGACGTTATTAGCTATACTCGATCATGCATTGCACTCAATATACTACCTGTCTGCCTTAATACTTTCGTCTTCGCGTTTTGTTATAGATTGCTTCATCATACGACACTGACTGGTGACGTTTTCTTAAAATTTCCTTCATGATTAACTGTACTTACTATACGTAGCTAGCCATTATTAAGAAGCTAGAATTGAACATAGGAGAGTTCTAGGAAATTGTATATTTTGAAAGTAGAGCATGCCAGGCGTAGAGACCGCGATATGGCATTAGATGATGGTCAGCACCTGGGTGGCCATAGAGTGTAAATGAAACCTTCGGCTTGACCAGTTATAAGAGGTAGGTTCTGACATATGGACTCAATGTTGGCATTAGACCGGAAAAGGGGACGATACTATCACGCATTTAGCTAGAACACCAACAATACTCTTACGTTGAAATTGCCTTATAGGCATTTTCCGAATTTTCAAGATAACGTCGGAGTGGAATTTGGTCCTAATAACTCAGCAGGCTAAACTAAAAGGCGGTCGTAGAATAAGAACGAGAACGCAAAAAAAACGACTTAGCCAATCCTCTTATATCCCCGTGTCCTTGTCTCCATGAGTAGACGAAAGTCGAGCATACAATCAAACCGGCGTAACAACTTTTAGTCGAATCGAAAGTAGACATGGTTAGGCGATCAGTAGGTGCAGAATCAGAACAACACACTAAGAAACCTATGAAACAGCAACGAGAACAAAAATTTGGGTCCACGCATGATCCATCGTTCACTCCTCGTCGGATTCATCCTCCTCAGCCTCCTCGAGCCACTTCAAGAAAGGCTCCGCGGCTCGGCGAATCTTCTTGGACGTCTGGAGATCGACGTACTTCTTGCTCGCCTTGGTTCCCCATTTCTGGATTACGTCCTCGTTGACCAGGTCCTTGTCGTAGAGCTGATGAAGGATCTTGACGATCTTATCGCTGCTCATCAGCTCGGGATGTTCCTTGCCCTGGGCGGCGAGCAGACGTTCAATGCCACCCAAGAGGGCCTTCTCGTGACGCTCAGTGGTAACCATCTGGAGAAAATTAGTATATTGCTGAAGGGGGGATAAAAAAGACCAGGGGGTCCCAAGGGACATACCTGCTTGAGCATCGCAGCACGCTTAGGGATCTGAATGAGGATGTTTTCATCGAATAGAGTCTGGACGAGAACCAAGACAGTCTTGTGCTTGGTCTCGATTCCAAGCTCCTTAGCTTTGACGTAAACTTGAACATCATCGACCTTGTTAATGCTACCAGTCTTAGCAGCCTCCTCCTGGATCCAGTCGCCCAGGGTGTCATAGACGGTGTGGCCACCGCCCTCTCCATCTTCGTCCTCGTCGTCGGCACCGCCGAGAACAAGTTTCTGACGGAATTCGCTGGGTAGCTGACTCTGGCGAGCCTTGACAGCCTTCTCGGACATGTCGACAGCCCAGTCGTCGTCTTTGACTTCGGCCGGGGCATCGATCACCTGAGCGGCGGCATTGATCTTGCGAGTAAACTCGTCATCGCTACCAGCGTCATCCTCATCGCTGTTCTTGGAACCGTTCTCATTGGAGCCATTTTCGGAATTCTCACCACCACTTCCTTGGCCGTTCTCCTTGCCGCCGTTCTGGAGAGCTTGCTGCTTGGCCTTGCGAGCGGCCTTGCGTTCGGCCTTGTCCTTCTTGCCGCCTTTTCTGGGCTGGTTCTTGAGGATGAAGCCGCTGAGCTTCAGGCGGAGGTCCACATCAGTACGTTGACCGCAAGCCTTGCAGTCAAGAACGATGTGGCCGTCCTTGATGACAACATCTGTCTCGGGGTTCTTGCATTTCTTGCAGAGAACGAACTTGTTGATGAAGCCATCAAGGTGATCCTGCAGCTTGGCAGAGTCGTGGGCACCGTTGATAATCCATCGGTCATCAGGGGGATCGATGTTGGTCTGGGCACCAAGTTCGAAACCAAAGTACTTGATGACATAGGATCCGGGGCGGGCAAGAGAGGCAGCAACGCTGCTCAGGTTGACGACGACAGTTTTGATACCGTTGCCTTTGCCTTCGATCTTGGTCTGAATCCTTTCCATCTTGTAGCGATAGAAGGCATCGGTGACATCACGACGAACGTTGACGAGCGCCATTTTTGCGGTGTTAAATTTGATTAGGCTGTCGAAGCGGAAGCTGAAGCTGAAAGTGAAGCATAAGCTACGAGAATTTTGTTTCTCGGTCGGGGTGTTAGAATTCCTTAGGGGAAGGGACGAGAGGACTAGATAGTCATTCGTATGTATTGGCGAATGAAAAGTAGGAGAGGATCGGGCGGGTGAGGATCTCAGTAATGAGGACTGTTCCTAGTGGACATAGGGAAGACTGGTTGGAAATTGCCGGCGTAGGAAGGCATTAACTCGGGCGATGCTATCATGGATCGGTCTCAACCAACTGAGCTGATATTAGGGCTACAAGGCTTTCGCGGTATGCGAAATGACTGCAGCGTCAAAGGGGGTAGGTGTTTAAACACAGCGGTCTTGTCGTGCTGATACATAAACAACTGTGTGTTCTGTACCCTGTTATGTGTAGGGTTTGGTTTGTTCCTGGGCTTGAGATATCAAGAAGTAGAGCGTAAGCAGACCTGAGGCCGCAAAAGGTGGTCGTCAAAGTCTGTCAGCGGCGTAAGGGACAGGTAGGCGGATAGATATTATTTAGGAGGGGTTTGGAAGCAGAAGGCTGCGTTAAATAGACACAGGGAGAACGCAGCGGGCACAGCAAATTGAATCCTGTTATCAGGTGCCGTGAAAATGAATAGTCGTTTTCTGTGCGAGTATTCACGTTTTGCTGTAATGGCGGTGATTGTTGGTGTTAGAAGGTGACGAAGAGGGAAGAAAGAAGTTGGGAAAGTTTGAAGGTTGGGAAGAAAGCGGGAGTCAGGGAAAGAGGAGGGCCAGTCAAAGAAATGGACCGTAACACAATGGATTAGGTAAATGAAAAAAATTTATTGTGCAAAAGCACGGCCGCTAACGTACCATAGTAGTGCCCCTGTGTGAATTTGTGTGAACTGTCTGTGCCATCTTACAGGGGTACATCCCACCTAAAGGCTAAGACCCAGAACTTTTAGCGCCTATAGTAAGGAGAATCAGACGCCACATGTGGGCCTAAATGTTCTGTGTTGCCCAGAAGCTTGCCTAATTCTTTAGCACTCTAACGTGTACAGTGTTTCTATGTTAAAAGCCGAGGGGAAAGAGAGGGCCGAGAGAGACCCTCGGAGCTAAATCCCACATCCCAATCCTACGCAATCGGGCGAGGCGGCTTTATTACTTAGGTCCGCAAGAGTAAGAGCAAGACGGGGCCAATTTGGGCATCTTCAGCCGGTACAAGATCCTATATCTAACCCCTGGGTGGCATTTGCACAGTAAGTTAGGCATAAATCACATCTCAGACACCCAGAGTCACGAAACAAAGAACCATAGAACTTTATTTGTATCTAACATTCTAGAACTAACTATATGTATGTATGGGTGGGTTAGATCGTTACAAAGACAGATGTTATCCTCTTATGGGTATCACTATTCCACAGCAGTATGAACTTTGAGGTCTCATGCGGAATATCTGACCTAATGATGATAAGCGGGAACCGGCAGCAGTAGTTCGTCTCTTCTTCCGCATACCATAATCCCCCCTATAGGTTCCCCCTTTTACCTTTTACCTTGCCGAGGCAAGACATTCGTGGAAAATGCGTAATGCCTGCCTCACTCACTCACTCCCAGTCGGCATCTCTCCCCGAGAACAATATATGCTATGCCAGAAGGGCAGTCTGCCGGTTTCCGTACAGCCTGCAGCTTGTCTTGCATTGTATTGGGGATTACACACTGCCTGGCACCACGTCTGGCACCAATCACCCAACCCGTGCAGCCCGTGGCCTGTCAACCAAGGCTGATTAGATTATCTGAGCCTGCGTCTTGGTGGACTGGGCTGCATGCTTCCAGATGCTTTCTACCCCCAGGTCTCTTGGCAAACCGGAGGGATGAGATCCTCACAGCGCTAGTTATAATATTCACCATCAACTATCCCCAGTTAGCTGATTATCTGCCCATGTAAATATATAAAGGGATCATCCATCTCTAAAGCAGACATGCAGACTACTGTTGCAAGTACCTACATGCAGGTAGACACACTTAGGGGTGTTACCTGTATGCTGTCTGTGCTTGCGTATTATATAAATATTATAATGCCGTAAGAGTCAGAGGCCTTTTGGCCTTTGTGGTTTGAAAGGACCTATGGCAACCTGCATATGCATGATGCAACATTGCCGATGCATGCTACACCGTGCCAAGACGTCTACCAGTCACGATCGCATGTGGAAGGAAATATATTTCACACTTTGCCCAAGGCTTGTATTCTTGAGCGACACTGTTTGGTCTTAACCTCTGCAGTTGAGGTGAACTAAACCATCTTGTTACCTCCAACGCCTATGCCGCCCTTAAGTCTGTCCGACTAATTCCCACCCAAGTCCCTCGAACCAAGTACCCTACCAACACTGATGCTGGTAGGGTTAAAACAAATGCAAAGTGCCTGGGTACCTAACACAGGTACCGACAGGTGTGGGCAGCAACAAAGCCCACATGCCACATAATACTCCACAAGTACCATAATGGAGCTGATGCTGAAGAAGAATCGATGCAGCAGGGAGAATAGAAATCGGTGGGGTATAGAAGGGATCAACATCAAGTATAAAGAGCATCGAGTCTGTCTGCATCGCCGAGCTCATCAGGACGATGTCTCCTCTTTGGACTGAGGTGGCTGGAGTCCTGCGTTCTGGGCTACCTGCTTCCAAATTCCTAGCTCTCGATAGGCTCTCTCGCACTCCTGCTTGAGTTTGTCGTTGGAAGCGCTAAGCTCTTGAATGGCTTGCTCCGTGAGAAGCTTCTCTAAGGTCCACTTCTCGATGTTCTGGGCTTCGTTCTCCTTTAGCTGAGTGATGAAGATTACCGCACGTTGTAGTATCGATCCCTTGTTCTTCTCACATCCAGGGACGATCTTGGCAAGTTCGTTAATTCCCTCATTAATAGTCTCACGGCGGCGGCGCTCAACTTTGGCAAAATTAGTACGAACCTGTGAATGTGCCGAACATACCACTTACCCTCTTTATGATTATCTTTGCGCATTTTATGCCATTCCTCCGAGCCTACAGCTGGCTTAGAGTTTGAGGTTGGAGTGGTTGCATAGGGCTGAGTCGGTCTAACACCATTTTGGACTGCATGCTGTCCGAGATTGTTTGCGTCGGGGAGACCGTCAGGATGCATCATGTCGTGATGACCAAATGTCGGTTCTTGATGGTGGTCCACTTCAGTAGTCTGTGCTGCAAATGTCTCCTCGGTAGGTTGGGGGACGTGAATGGTGGGATACATCGATCCCAGAGCAGCAGCAGCAGTGCTAGAAGCGTTAGCATGCTCGGAAGGATCATGATGATCTACTGTGGCCTGCTGAAGGGCTGTGAAGTCGGCATTGGTTGCCGCTTGTGCTGCTGCCTGCGCTGCCTGCGCTGCTGCCGCCTGTGCTGCTTCGACAGCAGACTCAACGTACGCTGCGTCCGGCGTGGTGGACATGGTAGCAGGGGGAGCGACACGCTTAGCGCGTCGCAGATCAGGGGAGTCAGGCGCGCCACGCTTTCGCTTCTGGCCAGGACTTGATGGAGATGACGGATTGTAGTCATTCTGATCTGCAACAGCCGCATCAGCCATGGCAGCTAGATGCTCTCGAT
This sequence comes from Hypoxylon lenormandii, assembly GCA_028565235.1. Lineage (NCBI taxonomy): Eukaryota > Fungi > Ascomycota > Sordariomycetes > Xylariales > Hypoxylaceae > Hypoxylon > Hypoxylon lenormandii. The sequence goes on from JAOWAP010000009.1 coordinate 568,149, forward strand.
TGATATGAGTTAGGGGCTCGAGGAGCGCCTCGTGGGAGTAGCCGTTGGAATCCATAGTTGCTGGCTTCGATAGGCGTCACAGTCAATTGACAGTTGACGGTACTAAATGCAAACCCCAGCCCAGATGCAACCTGTACGTAAGGCGCGCGACTAGATCTATTATTGTCGCAATGATTCTGTTAATATTAGCATGTGTAGCCCATAGGCATCAAGTGTAAAAAATGGAGATGCATCGCCGCCGTCGCCGCCATCGTCAATGCGATCGATCGCCAGGCATCAAATGCGCCTAGGTCACGCGTCATTTGCAAGGGCTTCTCCAAATGGAATAAGTAATGAGTGTACAGAATATGCCTAGGCTCATCAATGAAGAGGGCGTTGAGATGCGAAATGCGAAGGCTACTGTGAAATGAACAGGCTGTTGACATTGGTGAAGATCGTACCCCTCAAGATCAGTGGCTTGATCAGAGGCTTTTTCTCGCAACTAGGATGGCTGCAGATGAATGAGGACGCATCGAGGGCTGTGACATGAATGGACCTCCCGTCAATTCACACATGGGATCTGCAGGCGACGCTGTTTTCCTTGTCCTCTAGCATTTGGATGTAATAGAATGCGACAGGATGCGATAAGACGCAGGAGATAGGAGACGCGAAAAAATTGGCGGCGATCTGTTAGGGATTGCGATGCGCTTTCGCGATTTCATCACCTAGGCTCGGAAGGGGATGGCGATGGCGATGGCGATGGCGGCTCCGGCTTTTTTTGATACACGATAGTAGATGGGAATGGGAATGGGAAAAGGGACGGAATGACATACCGGAAATCATGTGCCAGGTCTCGTGCAGTGCTATGCTGGAGCTACGCGCAGTGCTTGGATCGTCCAGCGTCAAGTGACTTCACGTGCTTTCGAGTAGAATAGCCTCGAATGGGCGTGATTTTGTGGGAATATCAAAGTACGGGCCCAGGGAAGACCACCGAATCAACACTTGGAAATATCGGCGAGGCAAAACGCGAAGGGAATTCGGGGTTTTTGACTTTGACGTGGTGCAGGTTCGATTCTCTGTTAAAAAGAGAAGGACTTGGGCTTCACAAGAGAAATTAATAAGAGATGCACGGTCGAGGAGTAGAGAGGTAGGAGAATTGAAGGTGGCATGCTCAGACCATATGACCCCCCGGACGCACGGTCCACATTTTGGTTTTGGTTTTTTGGGTTTTCGTTTTGGTAGAAGACTGGGAGAGTGAGAGATGGGTACTTGGGTGTTTGGGTGCTTGGACAAGGCCTGGCAGGTAGATGGGTAGACGGTTCAGGTGGTTGCAAGTTAGCAAGTTCAGCTAAGTTAGTGCTGCTAGTAGTTGCTAAGTTGCTAATTTCTACCTACCTGTTAATGCTAGTTGGTTTGTAGTTGCCAGTTTTTGTCTAGTCAGTCCAGTTGAATCCCTCAAATCACAACCTTAACATCCACCCTTACGGTCCCTCTCCCTTTTATGATGGAAGATGAAAGATGGAGGATGGAGCGGGCGGGCGCCGGAGGACTGACTTCCTTCCTGGCTTTCCTGACTTTTCCACTGACTCTTTTCCTCTTTTATTTCCCATGTCGGACGCACCAACAGAAACGACTGGGAGTTCCTGATTGCCGGCCAATCACTGCCACATCTGCCCCCACACGCAGCAACACGGTACACATCTCTGTCTACCACCCAGCCACCCACGCGGACCAAACGCAAGGTTCTGAGTCCCGCGTTTTGTACATTTCCTCGCTCCCTACGGTTGTCTAGCTCTGGCCTGTTCCCTTTATCAAATCCATCATACTACTTAATCTATTAAATAATATGGAAACAGCTCAATACGGAATTGGAAGATATAGAAAGAAACCGAGAAGAAGGGAAGAATCTATGAACGCAAATCTGCCTAGGTATATATGAAATCTAACGAACCCGACAAGAAATAATTGATAGGATACTCTGCTAGGCAGCGAAGCGCCAATGAAGGGGGGCTAAAGGTCTCAGGAACCCCCTTTTACGATTTGACGGTTATTTTGGGTTGTCACGAGCCGGACGGGTATCAGAGCGAGATTTGTTTCATCAAGACTGATTCAGCGACATATGCAAAATTTGACGGGATGGATTTTCGAGACTATATGCTGCGTTGATCTCCAATACCTGCAGATACACACTGATTTCCGGCTCGGCAAATGAGTTTGTTCAACATTACAGCTGCATGCCAAATCCATACATGCCTACCTACATACCCATCCCCATCTCCATCTCCATACTCATCCCCGTATCCATATCTATATCCTTATCCCATGCGTCCTATCTAACCAAGGTATCTTACCCACCAGTTCTAGACATACATGTACATACACACATGTAAATGGATAGGAGGTATGTAAGGTAAGGATCGAGATATCAGGTTTCAAAAACCAGCAGGTCAAGTGACCTCGCCAAGATTCACCTGCTTCTCCTCCCCCCTTTGTGAAAGCGGTTAGCCAACAGCTGCTATGTTGGTTTTGGTGTTAGTGCCAAAGTCCCGTGAGCCCCCTACTCTCGATCGCTGTTCCTGTGACCAACACCGGATGTGTGTGCTGCATAAGTTGCACTAGGCAATTTGTGAACATCCAAGGGAGACCACTCGGGAGTATCCGCCTCCGCAGCAAGCACGGAATAGACTAGGCGCCACAATCTATATCATGTTAACGTTAATATACATACTTCGTATCTATGGGCAATGAGCTCCTCGACAGGAGATAATTACTTACATATGTAGTATAACATACAGACAGCAAAACATCTCAGATCATTGCGATATATTTATAGAAGTCTACTTTATACAAGCAATAGTAAGCAGATATGTCGCAGGAGGGGAAACAGGAGAATGGTTACACCCATACAGATACAGATGGCTACGCGCAGACGAGTTACTAACCTTGTGTGTATAAGTAGAACTATAAGTAGAACCGTGGAAATAGATAACTCGTCTGGGGATTTAATTATTACATGTCATTTGAAGTTCCTTTCAAAACGTACGATACATGTATCAAATCAAGCAAGGAAGCTCAGCTCGTTAGCACGTGCTAACCAACCTAGCCAACATATATGTACATAGTTAACATAAGTACTCTAGGTACTAGGTAGGCAACCAACATCTAATATTGTCATGTCTGTGACTAGTGTCTGTGATAGAGCTTAACCAAACCTCCATCTCTCGCCAAAACCTGCCAGCGCAAGTACCTAAGAAGCCAAGCAATACCATTAAGTCCTCAATGTTACATACCTCAACATAACTCCGTATAGTCTTACGTGAGAGTTTAGATGATGTTAATAGGAGCTTGGAAAAAGACGAAGTGCTTAGGTAAGTTAATGCTAGGCCTCCTACAGAGCCAGGGAGCTACGCTACAGCGCTTCTCATGTCCTATCGTGGGGACCCAATGGGAGTTAACCTCTCTAATCCCTCATCCTCTGGGGAAGCCGGCCCGTAGTGGATCAAAAGCGCCACCCCCACCTTCCTACATCGGCCAAGTACATATGTAACTTTCCGACGGGTACGCTGGTACGTAGAAGCTCCATTAGTGCCGACTCTACGCCGAAACCATCCTTCCTAAGGGACCAACATCATTATCGAACTAGAATAGCAACATCCAATAATACCCTGTCAAAACCTCATCGGACTGAAGATTTTCGATATCTGAAGATGGGGGATACTGCAGCTAGCAAGCTAGACCACGAAAATCACCTGCTCCTTGTGAGTTCCCTAGTTCCCTCCCTCTCTTTGCTCCGTGCTCTGTCAAGTCTATCTACACCGCAATGGCATCGGCATCACCCGCCCGGAGCTCATGCCATACCACCCTCAAGCTACCCAGCATATATATAGAACCCCCAAGCTAATACGTATTCCCGTCTTGTCTTCGTAGGACCAACCGCTACTCCGACTACCGACCGAGCTGCTGCGCAAGAACTTCCGGTCGGCGCACTTCGAGCTGGAGAAGGATGCGACGTACGTGAAGAACGCGCTGAAGGAGACGGCCACGAGCAGCGTCAACGGCCGCAA
>JAOWAP010000009.1:572291-585361 GCA_028565235.1 Hypoxylon lenormandii
GAGGGCGAGGCGGGAAGAGCCCTGCCGCGACGCTACAAGCTCCCGCAGCACCAGACGTTCGAAGGAGTTCACGCCTTCGATATCGCGCGTCTGTCGCAAAGCGTCCACCACACCATCGACCGCGGAAATGGACCCGAACTAGACTCACGACAAGCAGTCGAGACCCTGAACGCAACCAGGGGGATTTTTCAGCCCAGCTTCACCGAGTCGAGCATCGGAGATCTGGGCGTGTTGATCTATCGCCAGGGACAGCAGTAAAGCCTGGTTGCGAAGAACTCTTTACACGACTGGGAGGAGGATTACAAGAAACCTTGTCGAAAGACCTTTCTTTCTGTTCATCGAAGACGAATGTGCCGAATAATGCGGCTGTGGCGTTGGGGTTGCACTTATAGGACTTTTCAAATACAAATGCCAGAATGACGAAGCAGTCGTCCGAGGCCTCTAGGGAAAGGTTATAATGTTTGGTGGTGGGCAAGTAGATACGGTTTCTCTTCGTCTTCGGACGATTTTCTAATTGCATGCATTGGTCGGATGATACCCATTCTTCAAGACAGATTCTTCAAGACAGACACATTCTCTCTCTCTCTCTCCTCTCTCTTGAATTGTCTTGTGCTAGTACTCACCCGTGAGAGACATACATACCACCAACCATTACTACGTAAATATGTATCGCACTGCCTCGTTAAGCTGTCCCACAGTCTGCCACTTTTACCTATATTGTAACCTTGTTTCGATTAACTGGCCATTCGAAGCCTCTACGACTATAACTCTAGGGTTAATCTGAATGGTTCATGAATACCCCAACCAGCGAGATTCGATTCTTGGGTAAAATACAGAGTCGACTCAGTCGACAGCTTCATTTGCTAGGACCTGCTCTCGTCATCTAATGGATGATTATAGTAGCGGCACCATCGTGGTTTGTGTTTGGGCATCAATACTTCTCTATGTCCAGTACGAACTGGTAAAAATCGTAGAACGGCAAGGCGGCTTATCCTAAGCTTTGTTCTCGCGAGCAGCGAGTATCTCAGATATCTACGCAAGACGATCCAAACCAATACATCAATAGTCTAGTCACATCTCTGAAAACTCCGGCATTGAACAATAACGCTGGGAATACTCATTCTCGTAAAGCAGTAGAAGATATATAGTTTGTACACCGACAAGTTTCAAAAGCACCGATGGTTGAAAAAATGCCCACGCCACCGTAACCCAGGATCGCAGACTTTGGAAGAAAATAAAAACAACAAGGGCGCTCCGACCGTCGCTCTGACAAAGACGTAGACATACACACTCGAGTTTTAATGGTCTATAACCCCCTCATCCGCCCAAAGGTAGTCCAGTCACCTTTCCGTGCCATTTACACGCCAACCGTTACCTGAATCTCCCCCTTTCCGCCCCAACGTCTATTTCAAGTACTTCATAACTTCCTCCCGTTCGCCCAGGGGCATCATGTGCAGCATATCCTTCAGGCCCTTGAGAGCCGAAGCCTTGTCCGCTCTCAGCAGATCGGCCATCTCGCGCGATACGGCGTCGGCCTTGATCTGCTCGACCTTGGTCTCGATGACCTTGGCGTTCTCCTCATACCAGGTCACCACGCTCTGGTCGTTGTGGTCGAAGTCCGCGATGCCAGACCAGGCAGCCAAGAGGCGGAGGTGGTGCTTGCGGTCCTCGGTGGCGGCAGCACTGTTCGAGTCGACCTTCTTCGACGCGCTGGTTGCGGCCAGGCGCTTGAGGATGTGCTCCTCGTTGAGACGTCTGCGCACACGCCAGTAGAAGAAGCGACGGGCGTTCTTCCACTCGAGGACTTCGCGAATGGTTCCCTTGGCCTTCATGCGGCCGGCGCGGTCGTGCAAGTCAGCGAACTGAATACTGATCTGAGCATAGATTGGCAGCAATGCCTTCTCGCGCTCGACCATCCTACTCTTAATTTCGTCGTGCTCTTCCTTGGACAGGTTGTTGTCGGCAGCCTGCTTCTTGAGGGAAGCGTACGTCGGGTCTAGGCGAGCCATAGTCTCTAGCTGCTTCTCCTTCTTGTACTTGATACCGATAATGCCTTCCGGTTCAAGGACACCGGCACGGGCTTCAGCATCGGCATACATCTCCATCGCAACGGGGTTGATGGTTGGGTCAACGACGACCCAAGAACCACCACGGAGCTCGCCGAAGGGCGGGATGTACACGAAGATGGGCTGCTCAAACTTGACAAGAGCATCGACAATGTACGAACCATACTTCAAGACTTCGTTGTACATATCACGTTGTCCACCAGAGAAACCTCGCCAGTTGGCAAGGATCATGAGAGGAAGCTGCTCGCCATAGTTGAAGTCATTGATGGCCTGCGCAGTCTTGAACGCAGAGTTGGGGTACCAAACACCACCAGCCTCGTTGGTCACCTGCTCGACGGAATCAGGGTTTGCGGGATCGGCAGGCGTGATATTCTCGACAGTTCGAGTCTCTACAGCAATGACACCCATTGGGATACCACCAAGGCGAGCTCGGCCGACGACGACAGTACGGGCCCAACCACCGAGAGTCTCGACGAAAGAATCCTTGTCGAAAAGACCCGACTGGAAGCCGTCCTCATCTTGCTTACCAGCGATGAGCCATCTAACATCGTGTGGCTGCTTGTTCGGCGGGCTGTAAATAATCTCACGATCCCAGGTATCAAGGCTGGGTGTAATGGGCACAGGAAGGTTGCGCTGAGCAGGGACAAACGACAGCCACTCTACAATCTTAGAGACACCGGCAAAGTCGTCGTTAGCAGTCAAGTGGGATACACCATTGCGGTACATAATTTGAGTGCCACCGAGCTGCAAGTTGGAGGTGTAAACTTCGCGGCCAAGGAGATTGTTGAGAGCCTGGGCACCAGTGAGGATGATCGGCTGGCCTTCGATTTGAACAGCACGTTGACCAAGACGGACGAGGTATGCACCAATACCTGAGAAAGTTAGCGATCGATTTCAAGATTTCAATAGAATAGTTTAACTTACCGATAGATCTGCAAGTGATGAGAGTAACGGTGAAGATGTCGTTGTATGCACGGCTCGTGGCACCAGCGATGAGACCAGAACCCCTCAAGCACTCGACACCTAGACCATCTTCGGCGCCGACAACGGCGACAATCTTGTGACGTGTCTCGCCGTTTTCTGTAACTTTCTCAGTGATAACGTCGCGCCTAGCGCCGTCCTCAAATCGCTTCTTGGCCTCGGCATCCAGGTAAAGATACTTGAAACCTGCTTCCTGCTTCTGCGGGTCGTTCCAGGCAACCTTGAAGTGCGGGATCAATTCATCCGCAAGACCCAATCGTGCACCGGAGTTAGCCGAGAGGTATATACGGGGGATACCCATGCTGCGAGCCAACTCTGTGCACTTGTTGAAGAAGTGGTCCTCCTTCGGGCCAAAAGACCCAATCTTATAGGTGATATCGTTGGCAACGACCACAAACTTCCGTCCCTTGGGATACTCGGGAGTGCGAGCATTGATAACCCATCCGACCATACCGCACGTGTTGGTTCCAGGCTCGCGAGATACCTCAATCAACCTATCACGATCGTCGAGAACGAGTTCACTGTAATCAATGCACTCGCCTTGGGCAGGCTTCTTGTCAGCCAGAGACGGCTGCGCCTTTGTAGTTCTGGCCCAGGTGTTCTCGACGGCCTGTCGGAAGAGCTCGGGGAAATCGTACACATACTGGGTACCCATCAGATGCGCCCTGTAGCGCTTAGGCTGAAGCCAGTTCTTTGTGGGGTACGGCAAGCAAACAGGTAGAAGATGCATGGCTCCGATCTTGGTAGTACCACCAATAGAGTAGAAGACCATTTCGCCCTTCTCAGATTTCCTCTCGGCATAGATTTCCACGTGCACAACATATCCGGAAGTGTTGGTGATGATAACACGCAGGGGGTAAGGCATTCCCGTAGTCGAATCCGTGCAGATGATGCGGATTTCGACTTGGGATACACGAAGGCGCCAGCCACGAGGACCAAACCTGTCGAGAAAACCCTGGAGGGATTGCTCAACTTCCTGAGGCTTCAGCTGGAAGACTGGGGTAAAGTTCAGGAACATGTGGTTCAGATCCGAGTTGTTGTTACCAATGATTTCCAATGCGTCGAAGATGTCGTTGATCACACGATCAGCCTCGGAGACAAGGTACTCAGCGGTCGGGATATCGTCCCGAAGACGACCCGGTCGGATGACAGCACGAGTGAAGTATCGCTTGTCTGTCTCAACACCCTTGCCTATAGCCTCATAGACGTGGATGTTCTTGTTTTCAGTGAAGACAGGAGAAATCTTAAACTTGGCGAGACGTGCAAGTTCTAGCTGGAAGGCCAAAGCAGGCTCAACGTGACGAATGCTGTTATCTTCCACATACTCAGGCGCACGGAAAGTGTAGTATCCGGGATATGAGCCATCGTTGTGACCGCAAATAAAGGTCACACGTCGAACCCGGTGTGCAACAAGTTCTTGCTTCGACGAATCGACGAATGCGCGAATGCGGTTGAGGATATCCTGATCATCGTAGGATTCCACGTCGCGTACGGCAACGTTGACGACGTTGGTCAGTTCCTCCTCGGCCGCCTTCGGAAACGACTTACGTTTGCCAGTAAGATCAGGGATAAGACTAGGGCCGCGCTTCTTAGTGGGTAGCACTTCCAGAGCTTTCTGAAGCATTTCATCGGCTTCATCTAGATATCTGCAGGGAACAACGACACCCTTGCGAGTAGGCTCCTCGGCAGTATGTCGGTTAAGATAAGACATGTCACTAACAGAACTAACCCTATTGAAACTGCTCTCCGCAGTTGGTGTCCCGGGAACAGAAGGAACAGCCGACTGGGGAGGAACCGAGAATTCGGTCTGACCAATCTTGCGGAAAGAGAAATCCCAAGAAAGGAAGAGAGGTGCGGACTCCGTCTCGTCATCGTGGTATTCCAACTTGCTGAAGTTGTACGCACGGTAAGCTCGGCGGACATACACTTCAAGGGCAGCAGCGTTGACCCAGGGGTCTTCGTGAGCGAAGAAGGATGACAATACGTCAAAAACGGTGTACTTGGAGTCAACAACCTCCTTGATAACATCAAGGTTAGGCTCTCGGTGTTCCCAGCCAGTCTCGCCGTACTGGTTCTCAACCACGGAAGAACGCAGGATGTGTTCCATCTGCGCCGTTCGCTCTTCGAGTGATGGCAGAGCACACTGGATCAAGATCTCTCGAGCTTTGAGAGACACCTTGGCGGTCTGGCGCGACTCAAGCTCAGTGAGCCTCCGAAGAACTGGCCTGAGATACTTTCCAATATTACCGACATTGGGCTTGTTCGGGCGATATTCCTCAAGGAGGGCTAGAATTAAGTGGTTCTTGGATCCGACACGGCTGTGAGACAAGACAGTCTGGATAACCTTCATATAATCTTCGCGGTTCTCTTCACGAAGCTTCAGGATGACTTCTTCGTCCTGGCTACGACGGCCCGAGAAGCGGCCCTCAACATCCACGTACAATTGGAGCAAGCTTGAGATGGCAGCAAGCTCGCGCACTTTCTGGCCGTCGGCATAGATATCAAGGACTTCAGTAAGAGGCGCAATGGTTGCTCTTAGCGCGTCGGCGTCACTGGGCGACGTGTTATCATCCAGGAATTTCGTCAGCGTCCTCGACAACGTTTTAGAAGGGAACTCTGTCCCGCGGGCTTTAGCTCGGTCGACCACCTGAGTAAATTGAGCATCAAGCTTCTGCGGCATCCTAGAGTGCAGGGCGGCGTGGTGAGTAGCCCATTCGCTGAAAGGTAGTTCGGGGGTCCGTAACACCTCAATCATCTCCCTGAGTGTCTGTTGCATTATAACAGAGTTATCGTAGCCTGAGAGAATGTTCTTGAGGATGTTGTACATTAAACTGAATCTTTGCGCAGGCTTGTTACCGACAACCTGAGGAGGTCCGAACTCGGGAAGCTGTCCGAGGAACGGCTGGGCTTGCTTGACCCGGGAAGGATCATCGAGGGCGAGAATACCAAGGATATCACCAGCCTCAATAGTAACGCCGGGTTGCTTGATTAACTGTACAATACCGTCTTCCTGGGCAATTAGAGGCATAAACATCTTCATGACCTCAACCTCGGCAAAGGTCTGGCCAGCCCGGACATGTTCGCCATTCTCCACGGTATACTTGACAAGCTTACCAGGGCTAGGAGAACGAAGCTGGGTGGGATCGTTCTCCTGCTCCAGCAAGCACGTCTTGCTGTCAACGGAGATACGTGTGGCACCAACCTCTTCTTTCCAGTAGACACTGTGGCTTCGCCCGTCTAGGAGGAGCAACAGACCACCGTCACTGAGAGCACGAACACCAACCGAGCACTTGGAGCCGTTGATGAAAAGATGGTAGCTGTCGACAGCCCCACGGGTGGCGGTGAATTTATACCTGTGGCCTTCATAGATGAAGTCGATAGGGAAGACAGTCTTGAGGATATCCTTAGAGGGGACTTGACCTCTCTCAAGGCCTGAGCGATACTCGGCGATGCAAGCCTCGCTGGCAATGTGGGCCTTGGTGGTGGCACCGCAAACCACAGCGAGCATGGGATCCGGGCGCTCAGCGGTCAGCTTGTTGGAGATAAGCTCGTCCAGCCAGCCAGTGGTGATGGTGTTGTCCTCAAACGCTTCCGTTTCAAGCAGCTTGATCAAATACTCTACAGTCGTTCTGAAGTCACCACGAATGCTAAGTTCCTTCAATGCGACGACCATGTTCTTTCGGGAAGCAGCTCGGCTCTCTCCGTAGGCAAAGATATGACCGAATTGGCTGTCTGAGAAACTGTGAATACTGGAGGCGGTACTGACAGAGAAGTAACCCCAGACGTTGGCGCTACTCCTGAAGTTGAGGTCGTGCATAACACCGTTGGAAGGTTTGAAACCCTCGCCAGGATCTTCGGACGTAATTCTGCAAGCTGTGCAGTGACCACGCGGTTGAGGGCGTCGTTGGGTCTTCTCGCTCTCGGGGCTCTTAAACTCAAAGTCGATCTCGGTGGAAAGCTTAGGGTCAACACCGTATAGCAACCGAATATCGCTAATCCGGTGCAGAGGGATACCCATGGCAACTTGCAGCTGAGCAACTGGCAAGTTGACACCGCTGACCATTTCCGTCGTAGGATGCTCGACCTGGAGACGGGGGTTCAATTCTAGGAAGTAGAACTGGTCATCTTCGTGCGAGTAAAGGTACTCGACCGTACCAGCGGAAACGTAACCGACTAGACGGCCAAGGCGAACGGCTGCTTCTTCCATACCCTTGAAGGTAGGCGGCTTAGCGATCGTTACAGGAGCCTCTTCAATAATTTTCTGGTGTCGTCGCTGGACGGAGCAATCTCTGCCGAAGAGCGAGATGTTGTTCCCGTACTGATCAGCAAGCAATTGCACCTCCAGATGTCGGGCGTTGCCTGCTAGTTTCATGATGAAAATAGGAGAACCCGGAATCTCGCTTGCGGCGGCCTTGTATAATTGGTCGAATCCCTCTTCCGACAAGGCCTTTCGGATACCCTTGCCACCACCGCCTTCGGAAGCTTTAATCATGACAGGGAAGCCAATCTCTTTGGCCTTCTCCAGACCTTCTTGCCACGAGTTGACACATCCCTTCATATATACGTCATTCGCAACGGTAACGATGCCCTGGTCATCTACCTCAACTTTATCGACACCGGTTCCCGACCAAGGGATACACGGCACTTTAGCATGCTGTGCGACGATAGTGGAAGAAATCTTGTCACCGAGAGACCGCATAGCCGACCCAGGGGGGCCGATGAAGACGATCTTCTTCGGTGAAGCAGCGAGGGATTCTGGAAGTTTAGGGTTTTCTGAAGCATGTCCCCTAGAAAATAGTCGTTAGAATCAAGCCTACTAAACATTGGCATATAGTTTTCACAAAACTCACCATCCAGCCCAGACAGCATGGACGTCCATCCGCTCAGCAATATCCACAATTAGCTCGACGTTGGCGTAATTGTGGTTATTCGTGCCACCAGGGACTTCGACATAGTGGTCAGCCATTCGGATATAATCTGCGTTGGCCTGAAGATCTTCTGGTGTGGCCATGACGGTAAACTGAATGGCTCTCTCGTCGCCGAACGTTTCGTATGCCCATTTTCGTACTGATCGGATCTCCTTGACGGCGGCAATACCGTTGTTGGCGATGAGAATCTAGGGGAGTTTGTCAGCAACTCCTCTTCTGGTTACAATGGGCGCATCAGCCACCTACGTTTGTGATTACGGTGTGTCCATTGTGGGCGGCAACAAAGTCCTTCACTTTTGACGTGGGAGCATTTTCTAGTCTGTTACCACCGATAAAGTGTTCGGGGACCTTGTGCTTCTCAGCCCACGTAGCCTTGCCGTTAGTCACAGGGACTGTCCGGCTGCCATTGACGGCAGGACCAGTACCGTTAGTCTTGGACATTGTGTCGGTAGCAGGAGCGGAGGATGCTGGTTCGGTAATGTAGAAGGGAGTCGGATTAATGAATCGGAATAAGATGGTTAGAGGGTCATCAAAGTATGGCGGATGCCCGAATCGAGCTCCTGCAGAGCGCCAGAGACTCGCAATTGTGCTTGGTGAAGAATTATGGACTGGAAAATCGGCTGACGGGAGGGACCGATTTTGCTACCGTTTTTTTTTCTGGCTGACTTGGGGGTGTTGGAGTCGTGCCAATGGTCTGCTCGAGACGGAGAATTTGGGGGAGATCAGGAAAGTCCGAACGTCTGATCTAAACAAGAGGAAACCTAGTGAATGGCAAAAGTTGGAGGGTCAGCAACGAATTCAGCTATGTATTTGAGAAAAGGTCGATTTTGCTGAGGATGTTTTTGCTCCACAATGGTTGTTGAGCTACGTCTTTGCTCTGCCCGATTATAGCACAGATTGAATGGGCATAGATACATATGCATCTACGCGGGGTTGTTTGTCACTTACAAGTTACAAGCGCAACAAGTCAGATTAACCTTCCAAAACGACCACGCATTGACTCGATTTGAAAGAGTGGAGGAGAGATGGAGAGATGGGTAAGAGGGAAGAAGGAGTGTTGAAACGCCGACAACAAACTCGCGAGGAAATATCTTGGGTCGGAGAGACAAATGCGTGGAGAGGGAGAGGGTGAACGGACTACCAGCTATTTGAGACGGGAAGGGATATCGTTAATGTATTTGTCCAGCAGCCTAGCCTAGCAGCAGCAAGAAAAAAAAATAAAGGATCAAGCCAGGAGCCAGCACTAAAAGGGTCACCTACGAACTCGGGTCCAGCAACCAGCGAGGCTGATATGGTTAATGGTTAAAATGAACCTAATGGTACTAGGTACGGTGGTGATCGACGTCTAAGTCAGAATCCTGACCAATCGTGGAGATGCCCAGGGTGTTGGGGACATCCTAGATCATCCCTTAGTGCCCCCCAAGGTTAGAGACTGCAGTTCTCGGGTCGGGTCTACTGCGACGGGCGCGTGTGGGTGGGTATTATGTACAAATCGAAACTTGTCTTAGCTTGTACCCGTCCAGTCTGCCCAGGCTAGGAATTCCTACTAAACCACGTAATATCAGGTACCATCATAGTAAGTACAGACTTCAATCCCCCTTCCACATGGGCTGAATAAGATTTTAGACTACTGAGGGTACATTGGATCGAGGGCGGAACATTTCAAATCGTTTTGGCGTCCCTTAAGTCCGGTGCATGGAAGTGCAAGATTGAACCGTTTTGGTGACAGTGGTGACAATGGTGACAGTGATAGTCACCCCCTATTGGGTTGTACGACGTGTGTTGTACGACATGCCGTCAACGCCATACCGCAGCCCTGATCCATCATAATATTTGAGAATATCTTGTCATTGAGTATCGGATGGACACATACTGTATAGCCATGGCCAAGCAAAGAGGCATGAAAGAGGAGGACTAGATCAAAACATGACCTTCATGTCTAAACCAGAACTATTTACCAACTTCAACCTTTGACTCTAGTACATATCACTTTAATCACTTTACCAGGACCACGGTTAGTACATTAGGTACATTAGGTAGGTACCCGAGATGGATATCTCACGGACTTATTGTTTACTCCATCGGCGTCTCAGTTGTCATGTCCAGATCAAGCTCCCAATTCTATAAATTGTATTTATTGATTCCTGGTCGAACTCGAATTTCTCCGACCTCAAGTTTCGATTCTCATCACTCTTCCTCCATGTCTTTACATCTTTGCTAAGAAATTGTATTCGAGCCTTGCTGCCTTGTTAGAATGGTTGCCATCGAGGTAGAGACAAGGTACACTAAGAAGATCTCTCAATGCCGTGACGGGGTGGATTTCCTCCACTTATTACCCGAAGCTCAACAAATATTTCCTAATCCAGCAAGGTCCAAGGAAGAGAGCGGACCGACATCTCTTCCCTTTTCAATTATCATCATCATTTTCTCCTTTTCCTTTTTTTCTTCTTTTTTTTCTGTTTCCCATTTCCCCCTTGGGCCGGCCGGCGCTATCTTGGTCTGTTTCTTTGTCTCTTACGGGTCACATCCATACCTGACATACCCGACCCATCCATTTGTCTATGATAAACCAACCACGGTCAATGCTTACTGTGCATCACCCACCCCGACGCCACCGGCGCCCGTCATCTTAATCATCATAGTAGTTCTTGGTAAAGCCGGCTTACTTTTCCATGTTGTATTCGAAGATAGGTCCTCGAAGGCCGATAAATGCCTCACGAGCCTTGGCCGGACCTGCGATTTCTTCGTTTGCCGTTGCGTATCCGATCAAACTGCCCTCCGGTATTATATCATACAGTATAGATTTACATTTCATACCTAATACATACATGTGTACTTTAATGTACTACCCATCTACAGATTAGCTTCCTTTACAGCGAACTAGGATCTAAAAATGTGAACTCAATTGTTGGGGTAGACTTTCCCGCTAAACAAGAAACCCACACCCACAACCCCAGCTAGCCCAGCCAACCGGTTCCAGGTGCAGTTCCTGAATTGGCGACTCTATTAAGTTGGCGAGTTAGATTAGCGAGTTATCGTTCTAACGGTTCATCTTATTAGTCGTTAATGGTTAGTCGTCCTAAGCTGCCTAAGCTGAGCTGCTTATAGTCTCCAGCTGAACTTCCAAGCGCAGAGAAAACACGATCTTGAACCTTTCGTCATAGTTGATTCAAAATACAGAGCTGTTATCTTGCTACTGTCACTATACCAGCTTTTACTAGCTAGACCCATCACCAAAGTCATAGGAGGTCCTATCCTAATCAAACACGTCAAGCCAGCAATTTTTGTTAGTCTCTGGAACTATTTAATCTCGTTGACAGAAAAAAATAAATAAAATTTCAATTCATCTCCACTGCCACCACAACGCAGGTCCCCAACATCATGTCCGGCGAGATTCGGAACGATCAATATCGCATGCGTAAGCCTGCCACCTTGCATAAAGCCCGTCCAGCTTCGTTTCGGTGCGCTCGATCCCGCACTACAATTATTTTTCTCGTTATCTTATCTCGTTGCGTCCCGTATTATTAGAAGAAGCTATCCCTTAATGTAGTATCGCCCGCCTGCCGGTTGGGGAATATCCGTCGGATCTTGGTTGACTAAGAAAATATTCCTGGAGGATCTTGCGCCATCCTTGTCAGCAAAGCGCCGAACTGGGTGAAAATCCCCCGGCGAACGGAGGACGTCGGGCCAGTCATCTGGTCTCGTTGAACAATCCACCCCCGTCAGACTTGTAGGCACCCAAGAGCCCACCGCCGAGCTGCACATTCTCACCCGCCACCTATTGGTACAGAGTAGGCAACTGGCTGGCTTTCTGCGGTTTTCGGGTAAGCGAAACAAGTGCTTCGAAGCATTGTAATCCTGTCCGGTCAGCCTTGCTTCGGGGCTGCGGGGGTCTAGGGGCAACCCTTGCAAGACCGTAGCCCGAGCATCGTCGCTCAGCTTCAGCTTCAGCTAGCCGGCCCGTATCGAGGTTAGCCCGACGTTGAATGCGTAGCAAGCTCTAGGCGCGGAAGCGGTCCCGTCTCTGTAGTCTCTGCAGTCGATATTAGGTGGGGTTTTCGAATTCTATAGAAAATAAGTTAGTCTTGGAAGATGGAAGATATGAGGTTGGTAATGTCTCAGCAAATTCGTGATTAAGCAGGTGTCACTAAATAGTCTCTGATTTAGTTCCTGCATAAAACCTAGTTCCTGCATATTGATCTCGTAACTCGAGATTCAAAAGCAACCACGTCTCGACAAGACATTTGGAGCTCCCATATGTCCGTGTATTTGTCAATCCCATGTGTTACTGCGTCCGACGATGAACCTTCGGTTTCTAGGTTTGCAACCACGGCACATGTCAACGCAGAGCGGGTGTCATGCAGGTATGTAGCAAGATCCACCAGAGTATGGCTCGGATGTAACCGATGACACACCAAAAGGGACCTAGCCTGCCAGTCGTGGTCGTCCCATTGTAGTAATAGTAATAAGCTACAGTAATGGCCAGCCTTACCCGAACCCAGATAGGGAAGTGCCATCGACGAGATGATAGATCTACCAGCATCTGCATCAACTACTTCTAGAAGCTATACAAGTAGGTATCCATCTCTCCGAGCTCGAAACATGGTTGACTAATCTTCCGTGTTATCGCCACACGTGGCCGCGTGGCTTTCGGGTTAACAGCCCCTGTTACTCGATCTTCGCTTGCTATCAAGGAGACTTGAACTGGAATTCATTGTCTTAGGCTTACGATTCATGAGACAAGCATCTCGCCGAGCCATCTTGCCGAGTGGAATACTATTAGCCTGCATTATGCTAGGTTACTAACTTGTACCTAACTTCACCTACCTGCCTATAAGAACGGCAAGTTAACGATATCAGAGACTTAAGATATGTATCATCTACCCTGATGAAGCCCACGCGAATCACCTGCATGACCAAGACGTGGTATGGGCAATAGCACCATGCGTTACAGGTAATCCGGGACTCCATTAGGGCCCTCGGTTACTAAGAATCAACTGCTTCCTACAGGAGTCCAAGCTACGTAGGTAACCTTCCCTCTGCTAAGCTATATGCTGTTATCCATCATACACCAACCCGATTAAGTAGTTAACTG
>JAOWAP010000009.1:585461-600200 GCA_028565235.1 Hypoxylon lenormandii
CCTTCCCTCTGCTAAGCTATATGCTGTTATCCATCATACACCAACCCGATTAAGTAGTTAACTGTCTTCTCCCTATCATAGCATCTCAACCTGGCCGGATCACACCTAGGCAATGCCAATTCAGCGTATGGAAAGTCATTGATACTCCTAGACTTTGTTGTATTTCAGATTCTTAAGTTAACAAACACAGTAACACGTCTTAGAGCTTCAGGAGCTATCTCGCACCCACCATGGTAGCTTGTGTATCCACAATGACAGCTTACCTAGATCCCATTAGTACGGGGATACGATCATTCCCTTTGTTGTATCCAATCCTATGTGACGTCTAGCGTCGTCTACTTCAAATATTGCTACTGGACCGTCAAGGTTAGCCCTGGAGGTTGTTAACCTCGAGAGCTCGACAGCCAGAGATTGTACATATATCAGCTCGATGGATAATAGATACACGCGCTGACGACATATGGTACTTATCCCTATAGCACTTATACATGTACGTCAGACTCTTCGCAAATTTCTACTGTATGATGTGGCTCTTAATTTATTAGATATTACTTCTATCGAATGCCAGTGTTATCAAACTAAATGGATTTCTTACGTGTAGCCTTATGTAGGGTTATTGTTGTCCCTTACCTCCTCCGCCTCCCCTGTTTCTCGCGCCCCCCCCCCCCCTTTTTGTCTATGTGAGGGACATCTCAAGGCCCTATGTTTATACTCTGGCTGGTCTCTAGTATGCCTTCTCTCTGCGTTAGTATTGGTAGTCTTTCCACTCTGATCTATTGCACCCCCTGACAGCGTAGCTCAAGTAATTTCTTATCCTTATATTAGCATATACTTGTATCCCCTGACTCTGTTTAAGGGCGTCTTAGGAATGCTTGGAGATCTCCTGCGTGACACTTCGATTCGAGACTGTGTCAAGTACATAGATTCATACAACCTAAAGTACAACAGCCTTTTCTGTCAACTAGGGATGGGTGAGCTCGTATTCGCACTCACTCGCAACTACTAGCCTTAGAAAAATCTGCAAGTATTGGACAAAGAGTCGTCGTATATTGAACAAAGGGAAGATATGTGCCGTTCAGGCTCGTATTACTACTATCTGGATTGGATTTTTCGACTCTCCGACTCAGTCTTCGGTCTTCAATCTTCAATCCTCTCGTTTCAATATTGCCACCCGTCCTGGAAAACGCACCCTATGTACAAGGCCTCGCAGGTCTCCACTACCGAACAGCCCAGACACGACGCAACTAGAGGGGAATCATCATCAAATACTATCGTCGGTCGCCGCCGCCGCCTTGGTATGAAAAAAAAGAAAGGGGTAATCGGAGGAAGGAAAAGGTCGACAGTAACATCAGTCTAGGTAGGCTGAGAAAATAATAGGCGTGTACCACTACCGCCCTTCCCTTGTTTCCGTAACGCCCCCCCTGCCTCAGAGAACACCGTCATTCGTCCATAACCGGCCGACCGAAAGAATATGCTTGCCCAACACCGTCCGGCTCTGCTGATGGAAAGAAAAGCAAGCACGTATGCAAGCGAAGAATGATGATATGCAAATTCGTCCGTAACTCATGACGCCTCGGCTCAAGGCCTCGACGAAGGTATAATGTCAGTACCGTCCACGCCACGTTTGATAATGCGATTGGACGGCACTTCAAAGGTACAAGAGAAGGGTAAAGGAAAGACCATGGGGTGAGAGGTTTAGTACGTCTCTCCAAGATCGCTCAGTTTCCTCGGCCTGCCGCCAACGGATTCGCTCGGCACGCCACCACTAATTCTGCGAGCCGAATGCATTCCGCCGCTTTGTCGCCTGGGCATCGGAATCCCACTAGGAGCCGGGATGCCGCTGGCTGAGCCATCTGTGTCGAATTTGCTGTAGGTTCCCCGGCGGCTCGGCGTACGCTCTTCAAAGCGTTCGTCAAATTCGTCGGGATCGATGCGGCTGACGCTCTGGGAGTGGCCGTGCAAGCTACCACTAAGAGAACTTCTGGGTCTTACTCCTAAAGGCGTTCTCGTGCCCGAAATACTAGTCCGAGACATGGGGCGAGAAATTTCGCTGCGACTAGCAGGCCTCTCAGGTCTCGCATAGCTCGAGACACTAGCTCGACTACTGGGCCGCGAGATACCAACTGAGGAGCTGTCGGGATCGTAATGGTTGGATCGGTTAGGGAGCGGTCCGAATGACAGCCGCGACACTCCAGACGTGCTAAGTCTGGAAACGTGTTTGCTGGTAGACTGCGTTGGTGTTTCATCGGCCATCGACGATGTAGTAGAGCCGACGGTACGCTTGCGTGAACGCATCGTAACTGTCGATGGGATTTGGCCCATACCCAAGACGGATGATCTGGGAGACGCGCGGGGCGGCGTGTGCACGGGAGCTGGTAACTTAGACCGCGCTGATTGAACCCGTGCTTCCAGTCGTTGCATTTGGGCAGTGAGAGTTCGGATGTGAGTAAGAGAGGTCGAAGGTGGAAGTTTGTGTGACGCTGCGCGGTTCGCGGTATTGCGTGCTGGAGCCGGGGTGCGAGCGCTAGTAACGGAGCGCATTCCCGGCGGCCGCATGCTCGTGGAAGTGGTGCTCTTTGCTTTCGGCGTAATACTACGGTCGGCAGCAGGAAGGCGGGACTTCTTCTGGGCTGAAGGCGCTGGCGTCTTGACCTTGGAGATAGGTCTGGGCAGAGGTGCTGAGGCGTCGGACATGGGCGGCGACGGAGGCTCGTTCACTGTAGGCGCACCCTTGCTTGCAGGAGGCAGAGAGACCTCGTCGGGGGGCGTCGTGATAAGAGGCGAGCTCGC
Source organism: Hypoxylon lenormandii (assembly GCA_028565235.1). NCBI lineage: Eukaryota > Fungi > Ascomycota > Sordariomycetes > Xylariales > Hypoxylaceae > Hypoxylon > Hypoxylon lenormandii. The sequence goes on from JAOWAP010000009.1 coordinate 588,252, forward strand.
CATGGAGCGGGGAGAATCTTCGAACGTGGGCGACTCAGGGATAGAGATATCGGTAGAGATGGTAGATAGGTGACGATTCTCTGCCTTCTTGATCTTGTCTTGCATGATCTCAGCCTCGACCTTGAGGTCTGACAGTTCTTCGCGCAAACGTTGCGCCTCGATTCGCAAGTTCTCTCGTTCCCGTTCGCCTATCTTGATCTCCTCCTCCATAATGACACTTCTTTCGATAGCCATGTTGAACTTGGACTCCATATCCTCGAGGGATGAGGTAGTGTTTCGCGCCTGTCGCTCGAAATCATCGTTTGCCACTTCTATGTCGCGTAGCCTCAGCTGTAGAGTGCGGTTGGAGTCGCGAAGGGTCGTAACCTCCTTCTCTAGTGCATTCTGTGCTGCGTTGGCCTCAGCCTTTGCTTTTCTACATTTTTCCTAATAGCAAAATAGTTAGTATATTAATTGTCGCGCAAATAGATAAGGTATATAAAGCAAAGTACTTACCTTCCACTCGTCGACTTCGAATTGTAGTTCCTCAGCCTTCTGCTGCAGGCTACGCTGTCGCTGGTCCGCAGCATCCAGATCCTTCTCAAGTTCAGCCTCGAGCTCGTGACTGGATTCACGAAATTCGGCAAGTTCATCCGCTAACAGTTCATATTGCTTCTTATACCAAGCAAGGGATTCCTCCGGCGTAGACGACTCGGTAGGAGGCGAGGAAGGCGGTTCCGCCATGTTTGTTTATCACGTCGATGGTACGGATAGTATGCGGTATGCGCAATTGATCCCGCTTAGTGGAAGTGTTGTCGTCGCATTGGGCGGTGTGGGGTGCTAGTAAGAGTTGGTGATTTGCAAACGATCTGATGCGATGTACTGCCACACAACAACTTTCTTTTTTGCTGTCGTGCCGGCGTTCTAGAACGAGAAGGATTGAATTATCGTAATGGTGACAAAAGAGATGAGGTCCGGAGAGGTGTCGTAAGTTTGAAATCAAGTTATTATGAAGAGTGACGTGTATTATAAGACCGTAATTACTTTATTCTGCTTTTCTTTAACATGTTAGTGCTACGTATTCCTCTTTGTCCGTCGCGTTTCTCTTGACAAGAGACGCAAAAAACAAGTGTACACAAACACTCACAAGTCTGTTTTTCTTCGTCGGGGTACGTGGTGTTTGGTGTGTTTGGGTCGCAAAAAACAGGTGCAGAATCCGAATATCCGTAGGGTGGTTGGCCGAAGTTGTCGCAGTGGTCGTCGTCGTCGCTATTTAATCGAGCTCGTCATTTCACTTACCGTTTGTCGCACGTCGTTTGTCGTTTTTTTGTCCGGCGAAGATGGACTCGAGTTTGTCGACGTGTGAACTAAGAGTTCAAGATGGCGTTGGCCATTTCCTCAAGTGTCAACATTCTCCAAGCCTCTCCCCCCTTCAAGCAGCATCACGCTAATCGAAATTGGGCCTAGCGCGGGACATGTGTTCCTGCCCGCTACCATGACAACCTGTTTGGTACCTAGTCTGCTAAACCATAAAAACGCTAAAAATCCACTTCACGTCTGCATATTTCCTGCATACCAAATTCAAATAAGACGCAAGAGACGTAACTGGACGTATTTACCCATTGTTTTAGGTTGCAGCCCACGTTATTAGCACAAAGTATTATTTCCAAAGACTATTATTAGATCAAGATGTTTAAATAACATTGTACCTTTTCTTGTCGTTCAACTCGCAACACGCTGAACAATTGAATTGTGTTTCCAGGGACAAAGCATCACATCACACCGCTCTATCCGTTACTTCTGCCTAGTTGTCCCTTGCCGACGCTATCCAATGCCAGCGAATATTTGATCCTGTGGTGGCATTGTCGCAGTAAATGCTCAAGCGTCAACTGCTACAGCTTGAGACGATCTTTACATTAATCACAGCTTTATATTATGCCATCTTTGGCGTTTCAAGTCGTACCCAACTTCACGGGGTAGATCCCCTGGGCGCAAAGATCGGATGGACTGCCAAGCTTCGCATCTGCCGCTATTAGTACGGAATGTCGTGTATCATGTTGACATGGGTTTCGGCTAAGCGATAAAACAACCCCCTGAACTCCCGTAGCTCTCAGAATCTAAATCACTTTATAGACCTCTATTTCATAGAATAATATCGTCATAATTGGGTGTGATTGATTCTATGCTCTTTAATTCCTTCAAGCTCAATCATAATGGCGTCTAATTATGTACATTGGTAGTGCTCAAGTTGCTCCACTTAAATCATGATAGGCCTTGTACGCTGGCCACCGAATGCTAATCGAACAAGACTTTATTCCATATATCAATCTCTGACCCAAATACCAACTACTTCCCGTCTTCCAACCACTCCACGGAATGCGCTGGCAGAAGGCGAGTTGCGGTTCAGAATATTATACGGAACGGCTGTTTTGTAATTACCCTTGACTACTTTGTTAAGTATTCGAGGATACCCGCGCAACTCCCATTGAGTCCTCCTGGAATAGTTCCATATGGGTCATACAACCTTTTTGCTACTTAGCCTTCGGTCGAGAACCCATCTCGTAGCCTATACAAGATACGGCAAGTGTACAAGGTGGACGAAGCACCTAGGTAGATAGTCGTTTAAACACCATTTCCTATTGCGATTCAACTCAATTGTAGTAAATATCGATAGCTAATCCACTACACAGGATGCTCGTTTGTCCCGTTTCCCGAGACAGAGGTATTCTCGGGGAATAGGGAAAGACGTATCACGACCTTTTTACCGTGGGCCGACGGCATCGAAACGTCTCGGGAAATTTCCGTGTCACCCTCAAATATTAGCAATAGTTCTTCGTGTAACATTCAGACGACATTGATATATACCTCCTAACATACTCACGATTACTACATGCTGTCGGGTTCATATATGACTATATTGTAGCACACTCACCGTGGCCAGAGCTGCTGGGAAGTGATTTAGATGACCCTTTAACGGGGACCCAGCTGCAAAGAGCCACTTTAGGTGCCTGGGTACCTGTCCTCTAGAATCAGCCCCCTATCCGGGCACCGGGCAAACATACAGCTGCTTGCGCAATAACATCGTTGTCTTCGCACTTTTTGGTTCTGCGTCGTGACGGAACCATTTCGACCATTGTATATCGCTAGGTATCAGTTATAATCATGAAACAGGGCAACGAGCTCTTGATCACTTCGCTCCAGCTGCAATTTGAACGATCGTAGGTAGGTGAACGTAGGTAGGGACTCGGGTAATTATTGCACTAGCGACCGGCATGATCCGTGAACTTATACGGCCCAAGCTCCTTTCTCAACACTCCTCGAGACATCGATATTGCAACTATAGCACCTTCATCTTCCCGAGAAGAGCAAGCTGAGACCAGAGAGGATCGATATCATCCTTGAGACCAAGACGTATCAAGTGAAAATCGAGTCCAAAGAGATTTAGAGGAACAAGGCGACCTCCGTGAAAACGAGGACCAAGAAATCTTCGTCGTAGTCAGATAGTGGTTCCTAAAACTAGAACAGTTTTTCAAAGAGAAGTATATGCAATCCCTGCCTCTTGTACTACATGTATAACTCCAATTGATTGCTATCCTAGCTCACTAGCCACCATTAATCTACCCTTAAAGGATAAACTGCCTTGTCAAACGCCTATGATGATAGGGGGAAGATCTCATTATAAGATATTTATGACTGCAGTTTACAGCGTAACCTACCGCCGATAGCTGCCTAGGAATCGCATACCTGTCGTTGAAGACGGTATCAATTGTCGGAATGCCTGTACCCGATTGTTATTAGAGTGCTGGTAATGAGAAATTTGTTTTTGTAGATTTCTGGAAAGTCAAACATTTCGATCAGATGATCCTGATAATAACGATGATATCGCCATACGATTGTAGGTGCGGGTCATATGTGGATATATGCCTACCAATTCCATCCTCGCATTCACTGCCCATACCACGTCCTCAGATCTCTCAAGTCCAGCATTCCTCTATATAGCGTGACGTGAAATAGCGAGACCTGTCATACAGTTTTCGTAAAACCTCCATCTAATGTAACATAGCCGAACTGAATGTATCGCATAGATGCTTACCTGCCCTATTATTGCGATGGCTGGGCTGCTCACCTTCACATCCACGTTTACCTCCAGCTTCTTCAACGCCACATATGACAACGTTAGAACTGATCCTTGGAATTTGGGCTACTAGATGTTTATTCTAGTCATAACTACGAGACTCTTTGATTGTAGTCAATGTTGACATTCAAGAGATGGCTAAATCTATAAGGGGTGTCTTTTCCAGGTTAAGTATTATCATTCAGATTCTGGCTACTTAATCAGCACTTATACGTCGATAATCGGTTATAATTGCTGAGATTATAAACTGTAATATGCCTAGGTTAATAGCTATACTTAGCAAGAGGCCTGCCAATCGATGCTCCTGCGACCTACTCGGGTACGAGGAGAATTGAAGAACCGCCCACGATGAGTACTTATAATCTAATGAGTTTCAGATTTTCTACTGCGGCTGACGAGTGACCCGCTCTGGTAGTCCTGTCCTACGAGTTGGGGGCCGAAATGTTGGGAATAAAGCATCTCGCTCCTCGCCGCTGCCAGGTCGCTGCTATTCACGACATCTCATTTCTCATCTTCCCAAACCCCAATTTAGCTAAATGAGTACAACAACCGTTTCTTCTAGGATGATCGGTCTTTGTTTGAGGTGCCGTGAAGCCGGCTACGAAATATCAGACTGCTCTGTCCTTTCGAGAAGCGGCCATAGCAAATCCGGTAGAGAACTTGACCAATTTGCAGTAGAGTTGCTTCTAGGCGCTGTCCGGGACCCAACTGCCCGAGTTTGTGAAAAATGCACGCAGCTTCGAATCGTAGACTGTCTCACAAAAGAAGACTTCAGAGATGAAGTAGTGCCCAGTGCGGATGGGTCAAATCTCCTAGGGTGGGAGAACAAAAGGCACAACGCCGATCGATGGCTTGAGCTTGGCCCACTTCGTTCAATTTCTCTGCATGCATCATGTCCGCTGTGCAGAGTGATCTTCAGCATCTTCCCGATATTGCCAGTTCAATCGACGGACGAAGACAGTCTGAGTGTCGAATGTTACCTCCGTTCCATCAAAAGCTACAACCGACTCGACGCGAAGCCTCCAACGAGCGAAGTTGATTCTACAGACGGAGAGCTGGGGGAGAAATATGCAATTTATGCCACTGTCACTAATCGCGAGGAGCAGATCTCTGTCCTGGGACTGTATTTTGGAGATGCAGTAGATCAGCTGGTGCACGGTTTCGACCCAACATTCGCGCTCTCTTACAAGACGCCTGCCCCTACTTGTTTAGGGCCCCCGGCTTGTGAGAGGAACTCCCTCTGGAACCTCGATATCGTGGATGAGTCGTTGTGAAGGGGAACATTCAGCATCATGCCAAGTCGCCTGGTCAGAACAACTCCTGTCGTGCAAGACGACTAAAGTATCGTCTTGTCGGATAGTCAGCTGCCCTCCACATTGTCGCTACGTCACCTTGAGCTACGCATGGGGCGGCGTGACGTGAGTTCTACGGAAGGGGCACTTGAGAGAGGGGATCTTCCTCAGATGATAGAAGTTGTCATGACAGTGACAAAAGGTCTTAGGCTGAAGCACCTTTGGGTAAGCTGTCTCCAAGAAGTTCAAGGGGCTAAATAGGCTAATGGTGTTTCCTAGATAGATGGACTATGCACTGACCAGACTCCTAGCCCAGAGAATGGGCAACAGTCAAGCATGATAGATATATGGATATTATTTACAGTTGCGCCTGGACGACGATTGTCGCCTCGCACAGCAATAATTCTGACCTAGGACTTTGTGGTGTGACCGCAAGAACCTTCGAGCGCCTTAGGGAAGTGAATGGGCCGACGGCAGCCAGCTGCTCACTCTGTTTCCAACTCTGCACCAGGGGCTCACCAGAGTAAGTTATTGCAGCCGAGCTTGGACTCAGCAGGAATTCTTACTGTGCAGCCGGCGTATTCTTTTCACCGAACATCAGATTCATTTCCTTTGCAATACAGACAGGTACTGCGAGTCGGTTGATGACACCCGTGACCCGGAAGGCGTCCTTGATACCAATCCGAAGCAGCCATATTCTTCCTCCCGATAAGTCGCCTCAGCCGCAACGTTTCGGTGAGTGAGGATCGATAGCTCATTTTTCTGTTACCGGACCACAAGGAATATGTCAAGGACGATGAGTCGCGACGCGCGTTCGCTGATTCCATCTTTACCAGGATGGTGGAAATATATACGGAACGTAATATGACAAACGATTCCGATTCCCTGAATGCCATGAGAGGCATGTTGTCATTTTACAAAAGACCATACTACCACAGGGATTTGTGTGGGGTCTGCCCTTGAAGAAGTTCCCACAGTCGCTGCGGTGGCATCACTTTCGAGGGATCGAACCTCGCCGCCGCCCGGACTTTCTATCCTTGTCGTATGTCGGCTGGAATGGCACAATACCCTATACGGACAAGCTGAATCTGATAAGCGGTGGGTCTTCCGAGCGCTTTGACGAGGCTGTCAATCTACCCTTGAGTTATGTCGGAATAGACGACAAGGCCTTGACTTTTGAAGGCGTTGTCCTTAATAATGCGTACATCTAGCATACAGACTTTCTACTTGGCATGTTGCAAGAGGGCAATTTTCTCCACAAGAGTACTCTTCCGTCAGGTGCCTTCGAATTTCTGGTAGTGGAAAGGCTCGGCTTCCGTTCCTCGCCTCGGAGCTCTGTCCGCCATGTACTGTATACGACATTGCTATTAGGGGGCAGTGAACTGTTCAGCCTCCCTTTAATGATTCGGTTGTATTTCAATCCGGGGCTAGAGGCACGTGAGAAATACATAGGGGTATATGACAGCCGTCGAATAATTCATCTTCTATGAATTACAAAAGATGCACAATCGAGACTAAGGAATTAGATACCATATCTGATGGTGGCAGATTCACTATTAGCTCCTTAAATTTCATTGTCCAACGTGGTCGTGTTCATAGCCGTGTACGATAGTGGACGGAGTAATGGCTTCAGGGCCGTTTTCTTGAGGACTCTTTATATGATGAATCTAGGGACCCCCTTGCCCAATCTAGGCACCTCTAAGCTATGAGAACTGTGACAATATTTCTAATAAAATTGCTGTCCCCCTTCTTGATCTACACTTAACTAGGAGCTAGAGAATGTCGAGGCCAATACCTCTACACTAACGAACTGTATGAGACACAGCAAGGCAGGTAATTGCCTGGTTTATTTCGTCACTTATGAAACACCGAGAATTTGACAGCCTGGCAACAGCCACTAGCTTCAAGGTTGGGATCGCAGTCGCGCTCAGATGTATATCTCAGTCATCATCAGCTCTCAAAGGAAGACGCTATTCATTTCTCCGATGAGATGAATGCAAGGTTGTTACAATGGCTTATTACCGCGTCCTTTTTCGCCGATTTTGCTTTTTTTTCTTGTCCAAAGGCGTCAGCCCTACCTGCGAACAACCCCTGTCACCGATCTGGGTCATAGACGCGAGATCTTTGGGTCTCGCAGATCGATCGGCTATCGACAGCCTCATTAAAAACTTCCGGGATTTGCTCTATTGGCTTAGGATATCCCGGCGATTGCTCTGCTATGAAAATGAGGTCCACCCATGCGCGGTCGGCCGCAAAAAAAAAGATGTCATTGAAGAACGAAGAGCCGCTCGAGATAGAAAGCTGAAGGCGGCGTCGATAGTCCCGTTTCGGATGCCTAATTATAGATATTTCGTCACATGCAATTGTTATTGGCCATAGCTTATATGTTTACTCCTTACCCCATAGTAGTAGTCTGGTTCTTAGGAGGTTGGCTTACCAAATAGTTGGGTTGAGTTCGCGTTGCTACGCGTCGTCTCTATGCATCCACTTGCTGCGCGAGCGTTTGGATGAGTTGGGGTTTCCTTGGGCCAATCATACGAACTCCTTCGATTGGTTGGTCCAACGTCGTTCTCGAATATGCACCTGTAGGAAGTCCTGTAAAACACCTACCTAGTGGCAATTGCAACCTACCGCGCCGAACGCATAGCAAAATGCTCTAACCAAACGAGCTCCACACAACATTGTACAACTCATATATCAGTAGGAGAGGCGACGATGCTCCCGTCGATAGATTTGTCGGGTCGGCCCCTCGAGTCTATTTTTAATTGCTGCCTCAGGGGCAAGGCAACCTATGCTCAGTCGATTCGTGTATGAGGCCCCTTACAATTGGTTCATCCTTCATGACGTAGCTACTGACAACTGGAGCGAATCGGTTCAGTATCCAGAACAAATTTTCATTCAGCATCGTATTTCTCGAACGACATTACGATGACTTAATATGAGATTCCGAGAAAAAGTTGATAGAACGAGGGCTTCTGACGCTGCTGACGTACAATACAATGCAATAGTACATGGGCACTGACATTGGCACTGACATTGACAGGGCCCGGAAGTCTGGTACCCCTTGCAGACCTTGCAGGACCCCCCTTGTACCCGTTCAGCCCGGTATTCCCCCCCTCGTCATTATGCTTAACCACCCCTGTGGGTAAGCATATGGTATTAGAGGGCAGAAATGTCACGACTGAACTCCCGATTTGCATCTAGCTGGGCTGTACAGGGATCATGTGCAATGTAAAACTAGAATCATCATAGGTTCTATTCCCTTTCTGTTTCGTTTTACCCAGTCCCTTTTTTATTTGATGATTACTGATCGTATTTTTTCACATTAGCCTTACACCGCATTCTGTCTGCAGATATATCGACTCAGCTAGCCTGCTTTGCTTTGTTCATTATAGATTACCGGCCTCGGGCTCGAGTCTGTACATGGCCCATCCATTAAGATGCCGTATTATAGGTTCTGGTGGTGGTATCACGCCCACACTTTAATGTTTATTAGGTCCCAATCTTTGCTCCCGATCTCACAGGGAGAGCAAATAAGGCGAGCGAAGAGGCGATTCAGCGTCATAACAGAAATCAATGACCCATCTGCCTCCCGCCTTAGTTGGATATAGCTCCTCGAGCTTCTGGAACATGTGTTACGTCTATTGGGGTGTCAATAGTGAAGAATTCTTCGTCGAGGGTAGAGATCGGTCTCATCGCTCAGTGCTAGAGACCTCACCTATGTACCTTAACCCATATTCATGCTACAATGACTTCGGCTGTGTTTCTAGAGCCTCACTTCTAGACCTATGACCTATCAGGAATGAATGTGATATTTGAGCATATGACAGACCTCTCGAAACGGTGTCTCTCCGCGGAAGTATCCGGCAGGAATTCCAAGCTCCCCTATGTGATATGTCGTTACTATTACACAGCTAGGAGAAAAGCATCAAGATTTTGCGGCCCGAAGGTTGCTCGGTGTCGCTCAAATAGACTTAAAAGGCCCATGGAGGATTCGCCGAGAGCATCAGATGATATCCAACGAGCGGAAAGAACCCTCTAGATTCGCTACAGTCAAAGCAGTATCCTCCACTCAGATACGAAGCAACTAAGCCGCAGCTATGGTCACCGTCGAAGTCCAGCCCCCGGCACAAGTTCAAGCCGGTGCGGTCCTATATCCGCCCCTCGTCATCAGTTCCGATAGCGGTGACGCCTACGATTTTGTACAAGTCTGTCTTGTTGACTCGTATGGCCGCGTTCTCGAGGACCAGCTACATGGCACTCTCTCGACTTCGGGCAAGGCCTTGAATGACAGGTCTTCTTCCCGAAGCGGCGGCTCTACTGTATACTCTGTCTTTCCCGACCTTGCGGTGAGCTATTCTGGGGCTTATACCCTTCGAGTCAACGCCCTCCGGATGGATTATAACTCTACGGATGGTGCGGGGGTTATCCTCACCGCATCGACAAGCACAGCACAAATTATGGTGTATGATCAGAGCGTCGCTACAGAAGTCCCATGTAAGATCTCAAGCACTTTCCACAATCTCACGTATCATTCTGAGTTACAACTTCGAATTCTAACTACCGTTTAATATAACAGCCCCTGACGAACAGACCCTCTTGCGAAGATTACGTCGAAATGGGGGATTTGGTGTCCCTCGCTCACCTCGATGACGACTTACACATACACATACACATAAACTCGTTGCATGGAGAAGACGGTGGTAATCCTTGGGGTGTTGTTTACAGCGGACAAAATTCATGGTTTTATGAATTGGAGATATTTTAATGGTTTTATTTGTGAGTTAGAAAAAGGGGTTCGGAATATTCAACGATCCAACAGGTTTAGCATAGTAATAGCTTAGATTTTATTTCGTCTAAATCACTCCTGAAATCGACCCTATTATCGCCTATGAGTTGATTTCTTTGTGAAGTGTTTTCATGGTGAAGTCGAATTTGGGGCTGAAACCGAAGCAAGCGATTTCGAAACCTACCTGTTCTTCGAGAAGTCTGCATGGAATGTGTGGGTAGTACCAGACATACTTAATGCCTACCTAGGTACACCTAGGTACAATACCTTCATTAATATCACCCTCTGACAAAGATGGGCATGTGCCAATCACTATTTGATTTACCCCTTTAAAATGTACCAATATCAAACCCTGTATTAATTATGTTCATAGACTTGTACGACATGAACACAATCATATTATATTTGCATAAATACGTATCTATTCATATAGTTGGTAATCTTCCCCTACAAAATAAAGGGCTGATAGAGCCGCATGCGCTGGTATGTTCCTATCAAGTAGATAGGCGTTTTCTATGAACTATAGCTCACCGCAACTTACGTCTCAGGAGGTCTTGGTGCGGCCTTTCCGCAACTGCTCACCTTTGGAGAAATCACTTGATGCCAGCCACTAGATATCTGGCTGGCCAGTGAAGTAACGACGCGCTGCTGGTTCTGGGGGCCAAGACTCTATAAGTCTCGGATAGGCGGCTGATATGTCCATCATAATGATGCGGTGCAACGTTACAAGCTTTTTTTATTCCGTGTCTCTCTGTCAACGATGGTCAACGATGACGAACCAACTAGTATCTTATTTTCCCGAGACCCTGGAAATATGAACTTCCTAGCTTGGGTGTCGAACAGTCAATGTCAAGGCTATATGCTTGAAACGAGCGGCTTATAGATTCACAATATTCTAGAACAATTCGATCTTCCCGAGAGGCTTGCGGCTAGTTAAGTCACCGTTCACACTGTCCGACTGCATTTAACGCCACGCCTATTAAAGCTGCAGTATATAGAAGATCGACATGCATGTGGCTTGGGATGCCCTAGTAAGACATGGAGTAACTAGTACGCTACTAGAACATTGTGATTTCTCCGCAAGAAGCCTTGTCTCAAGCCACGCTACACTGCCACCATCTTTAGTCCAGATGTGCTTAAAGCGGTCATAGGCCAGGCACAGACTATTTATTTACCTACCTAGGTAGCGAAGCATTTCTTCTGATAGGCCACGGCGAAAGCTCCGAGATATGACTATCGTTAATGTTGGTACACTTCACATGGTTCATTGGTATGGAGATACCTAGAAGCTATGCACAATCCTTGAGCGTGACGAGCCACGATAACCTAGCATATCTGCACATGCAAGCCCATCAACAACCTTACCAACCACAGAAATGCTAGACGTATCCTCCGATGCCGCGTGGCGTACGTACAGACTCATCCACAACCACTCTCGATCCCGTGTCAGGTTACGGGACCTTGGTGCGCAGCTGTACGCCGTGCCAGCCCTTCATCTGATCCCCTAGCGCTGCGTTCACCATCCTCTGCTGCTTGAGCATGTTCGCGCCCCGAAACTTCTCCGACGCGATCTCAATACCGTACATGGAACCGCAGCCGCCCGATATGTCTTGCACCATGAGCTCCGTCGGGGAGAACTCGGCCGTCAGCTTGTCCCATATTGCCGACTCGGCATCGTCGAGGTAGTCGGGCTTCTCGGGGAGCGCTGGTGTCGCCGACGAGGCTGCTGCTGAGTCTGATGCTGTCGCGGAGGC